>OW388291.1:29095689-29695689 GCA_936450465.1 Gibbula magus | reverse complement strand
CCGGAGGAGTTTCTGAACGTCCAGTCAGTGGTGGGCTTCTAGGCAGGACTTTCTCCTGTATTGTAGCTCGTCAATTCATGAACGTTAAGGTTGGAGACAGATTCTGGTATGAAAATTACAACAGGATCACCGGATTCACTGACAGTGAGTTGAGATAGCTAGATAGCTTTTTTATGTTTAAATCAACGCCCATCATTGTTGTTATTGCTGTTTAAACATATTTTGAGTTTCGTCGGTTTATAGGTTAGATAAAACATGATCTGCGTGTCATATTTAAGAATAAGCAGACTTTCCATGGTGAAACTTATCAATTCAAGGAAAGAACAGGTATCGGAATATCCGCCATGTTCTGTGTTTATTACGTGGAGTGACAAAATGTATTTTGTTACTAATTTTACAAATTCGTATTTGTGCTATGATCATTAATTAATTAAACAGGAGTGTCCCCTAGAATTTCGTTTCCACAAAAATATCTTGATAAAACCCTCCCTTCAACTTTTTTTCTGCAGCACAATTGTATCAACTTCGAAATGTGACACTCTCCCGTGTCATCTGTGACAACACTGACACTGTCAGAATTCAGCGGAATGCCTTCAGAAAGTCACAATACAAGTAGGTAGTACTTGAATGCTGTCATATCAACGAATGTGACTTTCATGTCTCAATACATGTATGTTAATTTCCATCTCCCTGTTTTTCGTATACAAAGATGTATATTGAAACACGACAATTTACTGTTTCATTGCTCATATTGTCTCATTTCTATTCAAATGAGGCTATTAAAAAAAATGTATTACGCCCATGCGTTTCTAATTTGGGAGAGTATACGAATTTTTAATGTTATTGATGCGAATATCACAAGATAATTAAAACCTTTAATTTTAATTTTTATCTAAAATCATATTTATTTATCTACACAGTGAACTTAAATTATACATGTTCTTAAGCTTTTTTCCTTACATCTACATACAGTCTCCAATTGCATTCTTTGAAAAGTAAGACATGATATCGACGCAATATCATTCAAATCAGATCTGACGTAACAGTCGTAACTCGCTGCGTTTTATATCACGACATGACCCAAAGTGAACAGTACTCAGATCAAGAACGCGGCGGGGTACGAGTGAACGATCTGGTTTTATTGAAAGTGGATAACGACGCTATTTTTAATACAGTAGGTTGTGTTGTTTTCAAGGACATGTGTAAAAGTATAAAATGCAAAATTATGTATTACCCAGAACACCTTGCTGGAGACTTAGAAGACTAGACCTGAGAGCGTGGAGGGAGAGAAGGAGATTTTGAAAGACGTTGGAGATATTGGAAACATCCCAATTTGTCTGAATACCTATTACTGGTCAAGAGATTTCAAAACACAAAATTATAATTTACATCGGTGATACGCATGTGTTTTTTGGGGACCGATCGGTGTAATTGTTATGGCCCTGGACTTAGAGCGTTTGGCTTTCCAATTTCAGACAGTAACCTTTAATTCGTCCGCATTGGAAAATGTCATGTTTTCAATGTCACACACTGAGGTTATAACATTTGACCTTGTGACCTTGACTTTGATGTTGGATCCATTTTGTGATAAATTAAACATGGCCATAATATTTGATTGTTTGATGAAAGGCCTTGAATATTTGACACCCGTATTAATTTTAATATGTCACTAAATTACCCTTACATTTAACCTGCATATTTGGAGGATAAGGAACTCGGGGGTTCTTGTGCTCTCAGAGAACTCTTGTTTAAAACTCATATCATATCGATCCGATCCCTTTATTTGTAAACGTAGACAATATATTCCAGTATTTGTAAATGTAGACTATAAATTCCTTTATTTACAAATTTAGACGATACGTTTCGATTACATGTATTTCTCAACATAGACAATATGGTTTGTTTATTTATAGATTTAGACCAATCGATTCTATTATTTTGTAAATGAAGACTATATGAATTATCTAGTTATAGGGTTAAATGCAGACCATATGATTTGTTTATTCCAAAATTGAAACTTATTCAATTTACTTGCAAACCATCGGGAAGTTATAAGCTGTCTTTGCACCTAGGGTATGAAAGTTGCATTAGCATTCGTTATACCCTGGAATACACAGTTCACAATCTCAGCTGCATCCCGAAAGTGTGTTCACCTACTAGTGTAGCTTATTGAAGGTATGTATAAATTCTCAACATTTGATTCATTACAATTACATTTAAAAAATCTAAGTGGAAGTAACTGCCGTGGAGGTTATATTATGAAAATGGATTTACTGTTTGTGTGTACTTTGAGTCTAAAAGCTTATCAGATAGATCGAGTCTGCTGATGGTGACTCTTGATTGGTTTGACTCGATCCACCTTTTTTTTAATAAAGTACTTAGTTGAGGTTAAAAAAGATCGATCGAGTCAAAACCATTTATACATGGATATATAAACTGAAGTACAAAGTTTACACCTCAATTGGTTTTATCATATGTTTGATTTTCAATTACAAATATCTTATCTTTCCGAAATCGTACTCTGAAACTGAAAAGTGCAGGCGTTTAATCATCAGCCAAGGAATAATTCTATGTGGTTTTAATATACCCCCGCTACAATGTAGTCGGGGGTATATAGAGCTCCGCGTGTCCGTCCATGCGTGCGTCCGTGCGTCCATCCGTCCAGTCTTCCGAAATCGTTTCCGGAGCATATTTAAAAAACTATTTGACTTGGAAACATCAAATTTGGTATGGAAGTAACCTATATGGTGCTGTTGTGCCTTTTAGGTGTCTTGACCCCAAGGTTCAAATAATTTTTTAAATTTTGATCTAAAACGGTCCGATTTTTTTTACTTTGTCTCGTTTCCGGGGGATATCTCAAAAACTTTTTGACTTGTAAATTTCAAATTTGGGATGGAAGTTACCCACATGCTTGTGCTAGTGTGCCTTTTAGTGGTATCAACACGAAGGTCCAAATAATGTTTGAAATTTTTACCAAAAATGGTTTGATTTTTTAACTTCGTCTCGTTTCTGGAGCATTTCTAAAAAAACTCTTTGACTTTGAAACTTCAAATCTGGTATGGAAATAAGCTATATGGTGCTGTTGTGCCTTTTAGGGGTCTCAACTCCATGGTCAAAATAGTTTTGGAAATTTGTACCAGAATTGGTCCGATTTGTTGACTTTGTCTCGTTGGTATCAACACCAAAGTCCAAATAATGTTTGAAATTTGAACATTAAATAATATCCTGGTTCTATCATATCAATTTGTTTTGTTGTTTTTACTGTATTTGTGAAACAATAGGGTGTAAAGTTTCTTTTGTACCTCAGTTTAGATACTTCAAAACTTCAACAACGTATGTTAGACTAAAATCACATCCTAATGTATAACCATCAAACATTTTGAGAACTGTAATATTATATAATTGTATAATGTTGAAATCAAAAGAAAGTAACAACTTAATGGGATGTATTAAAGTATTACTTTGATTAACATTCTAGTTGAGGTAATGAAGAATGAGGACAAATGTCATGGATAACAACTTATAAAGAATAAGAATAAAGAAATTGTTATCCATAAATTTTGTTTTCATTCCACATTAACGTATATTAGCCAACTACTTCGAGTACAATTTGGACAAAATTGTCAGTAATATCAGTAATATCTAAAATAGTGTACATCCGCTGGACATTTTCGTGTTATGATGAGACGGATATTATGACAACAACAATTTGGAGATTGTCATAAACTGAATATTACGCCTAGATGAACCCGAATATTCATAACATGTTTTTGTAAATTTGTCTTCTTTTTACCTTCCAATATAACTCTAAAAGTGCATATAACATGACACACATATCACTCAAAGAGGATCTTTTGAATTACTTGAAGTTCTTCAAATTATTCAGTTTACGAAAGAAAATATCTGACCCTTAAACTCTTTTTATGAAATAGACCAAACACGCTCAAGGAACAAGTCATTACAACCAAATATACTGACATTCATCACAATACAGTTCGTGTTTTTAAGCTGATTGAAAGCAATGATTCTTAAATCATAACATCTTAAATAATTTGCAAGATCCTATTTTACGGTTTACACGCTATGCTGAGGGACTGTGTGCTGTTTTAATAAGGGGTCTACACGCTATGCTGAGGTTCTGTGTGTTGTTTTACGACTGGTCTACACGCTATGATGAGGTTCTGTGTGTTGTTTTACGACTGGTCTACATTCTTTGTTGAGGTTCTGTGTGTTGTTTTACGACTGGTCTACACGCTATGATGAGGTTCTGTGTGTTGTTTTACGACTGGTCTACATTCTATGTTGAGGTTCTGTGTGTTGTTTTACGACTGGTCTACACGCTATGATGAGGTTCTGTGTGCTGTTTGACGACTGGTATACTTTCTATGCTGAGGTTCTGTGTGTTGTTTTATTTAATTTTCTGTTGTTGTACGACGGCTCTACACACTATACTGAAACCCTCTGTGCTGTTCTTGTGAGGTTTCTTATGTTTTACGACCGGTCTACATTCTATGCTGAGGTTCTGTGTGTTGTTTTAATAACAGGTCTACACGTTATGATGAGGTTCTGTGTGTTGTTTTACGACTGGTCTACATTCTATGCTGAGGTTCTGTGTGTTGTTTTAATAACATGTCTACGCGCTATGATGAGGTTCTGTGTGTTGTATTACGACTGGTCTACATTCTATGCTGAGGTTCTGTGTGCTGTTTTATTTAAGTTTCTGTTGTTGTACGACGGTTCTACACACTATACTGAGACCCTCTGTGCTGTTCTTGTGAGGTTTCTTATGTTTTACGACCGGTCTACATTCTATGCTGAGGTTCTAGATCTGTGTGTTGTTTTAGTTAGGTTTCTGTTGTTGTACGACGGCTCTACACACTATCCTGAGACCCTCTGTGCTGTTCTTTTGAGGTTTCTTATGTTTTACGACCGGTCTACATGCTGGGTTGAGACCCTCTGTAATGTTCTATTGAGCTTTCTGATTCTTCATATGACACATTTTTATCATCGCATATATTTTGCTAGCAAAAGACGAAACAGTTGCTCGGTTTCCGTCTGTCTGATCAGATAGGGCCAATCGCATCTGGTAGGCTTGTATAGTCATGAGTCTAAGTGGCTGAATAAAATAGACACCTGATTTGTTTGTTGACTGCAACTGTATAACTGTATACTTGTATAATTGTACAATCATTACTGAATTGAAATATAATTTAACAGTAAAGAGGATTTCAGATATATTTCTATAATATTGGATTGACAGTTCCAATATTAAAAAAGGGTAAAAAACCATGATCGGAATAACTATCGTTGAATCTCTTGACGAGATGGGGGAAGTAATATCTCTATCCTTGAAGCCAGAATACGAATCTGGTTGGATTTGAATGAAATATTACATGAATGTCAAGCAGGGACAGCTGATAATATATTCGTCCTGCAGGCCTGTCAAAAGTATGTAAGTCATGCAAGTTTTATGCAGACCTCCGGAAAGCCTTAAAGTTTAATTTCATAGATAGAAATAAGCTTTTATATCCTAAAAACGAACACGGAAAACTGTTTCGAATCCTTGGAAATATATATGACAAAGTATCTGCTTGTGTGAGATAATAATGTTCGCACAGAGTTATTTTCGACAAGAACTGGACTACGCCAAGGTTGTTAACGAGTTTGGAGATGAGATGCATACATGTGGTTTATGAATATTTGTAAACTAAGGTGTTTTAAAGTTTTATTGTAATTTGCAGCCGACGCAACTCTAATAGACGACACAGTCATATGTTTAAAGACGAAACTCGATGTGTTGAAATCATTTTGTGTCACATGGGGTCTAAAAGTTTATCTTGCGAAATGTACTTAAAGACAAATATGTGAGTAACTTTTTCAAATTAAAAAGACCTGTTTATGCTTGACTCGCCTTGAAACCCATATTTCTGAAATCAATGGTCTTCCAACCAACAAAAATACAAATATGTAATCAGTCAATATGTTTCATTCCTTTATTCCTTCATACATACACTCAATTTTCAACGTAACACTAAATACTTCTGTCGGAGAAAGTCGATTTTGAATGTCGTTGATAGGCACACGTTGTGTAAAGACTTACTCTCAATTTCATACAAATTGGCAATTGGCCCGAAACTTAAAAACTTCAACTGTAGAAATGTGATACGTAAAAGATGTTGTCGACAAAAATAACATTCTTTTACTTAAATTTATTGACGAAACATTACTGTAGGGCGTCATGAAATAAGGCAAAAACGTCATTTTTGATTCTCCTATCTCGTCCAGATAAATACACGTAGATTCAAACCAACCATTTCTTAAACCGCATGTCTATAGCAAATACATGTATAAATAGATAATGTATTAACAATTCAATTAGTTTAGTTGGCTTCTGAGAATATGATGTAACTTTGTGGATTGAAAAACCGTATATTTCGTATGGGGACGTTTCTTTTGCAGTTGACCGTACCTTTATTTCATTTGCATTTTTTAACGGATTCTCCACCAGTGTCCTAGGCAAGATCACGGTCAGTGTTTGCAGGTGTTGGAACCAGGTGGCTAGACGAGAGGTACCGTTTAGTTGGCGATAGCTGCTGGGGAGACGGAGCTCACAAAAACACGACCGGACTCACCAAGGGCAGGGTTAGGCGGGGCGAGATAAGGGTCCCGGCACTTCACGCATGCAGCACACAGAAAAGACAGGAGGCGTAGTAGGCTTGAGACAGCAGTATACGACAGACTGACTAGCTTTATTTCTTATGGATATATATACTATTTTGTACGTTTGTAGATCTAAGAAATCCTTTCATCTCAAGACAGATAATAATCGCAACACTGCATTCAGTCTTTCATCCCGTTACACTCCGTCACTTATAGTCATGGACGGGTACATTTCAATATAATGTATTGTCTCTATTAACTATTAGTTTCGGGCTGTTAATATTTGTTTTCCGCCTTGCATTTTGACTTCTTTGAATAATGTTATGTTTTCTGGTCATCTACTTAGTCCCCATGTGTTTTAGTATTAAGTAAGCTGCCCGTTAGTATATTTGCTGACCATCAAACGCACAGCTGTCAACCTATCTGCTTACTTCCCAGCTCGCTGGTGAGAACCCAGTGACCCAAGTTCAAGAAGCAAGTTAATCGATTTCACTGCTGTGCTTATTTAGTCTCGAATGTAGGTTTCGAAATGTAGGTTTCAAATGTACTTCTATTTAGAGACAATTTCTATTATTTTATCCTTGGATATCAGCTTAAAGAGAACATTATCAAATTTGTCCCAGAAATACAGTGACATTCCGTATATACTTGTGTCATCATAATGCGATCATGGGAGTTAAAGGGGCAGTAGCACGTTTTTTGCAAATTTATTTTTTCAAATTTCCCATTTATAATGATAGTTTATGTCATTTAAATTAACTTTAGAGGGTAAAACATCTTATTACACAAACCAATTATCCGTAGTTGTAATAACGATGCTGCGTATAAAGCAAACATTGCATGGCGGTCATGTTATTGTGAACACAATTTATTATTTCGTATTACAAAAACGATTCCCATGGGTTTAAAGGCCGGGTCACACTGTCCCGAATATGACAAAAGATGCCAACACGAATTAGAAAATTCTCATTTCGCACGAATTTGGTTTCGATTTTGGTTAAAAACTAATCACCATCGGCAGATGTTCAAAAATCTTTGTGTGTTAAAAAACTTCCGAACCCGCGTGCGAATCTTCATTTTCGTGGTCAGCCCGTGTCTCAATCTTTCCCTTCGCACGACCATCGAGATGCAATCTTGTTACTTCTTTTCATTATCGTACTCTCATCGTCTGTCCATCGGTACCATCGCCAAAATATTAAACACTTTGCCCCTCGATTGTCACAAGAAGGCAACGCGACTATCTTCAATCCTCGTGATTACCTGCGTATAACCATCGTTTAGCATTACGATGCTATCACGATGGAACTTAAGTAAGAATATATTCATTACACACACATACATATATATATATATAATACATATATGTATTTATATACGATACCTATATGAATACATTCCATATTTAATATAATGCATGCTTATAGATGTACGTAATGAGTTTTTTTTATAGTACAGATACATTTTCCAGATGTATGTATACCTAAGTGGTAAATATAAGGTACTATATATTTCATACTCATTGTGATATATAGAGGTATTGTTACATATATTACACAGGTTATAATATGTAATATTTATATCATTACATGTCTCATATTGACATAAACCTTTTGAAGTAGTAAATGCCCTCGTAACCTAGTCAATACGACATGGTATAATCACCGTGTGCATTCTTGCAAGGTATGATCGCAGTCGCGTTGTCTTCTTATGACTTCGGTCATCTTCGTGTTACATTCGTATGGCCTTCGCTTGGGAAATATGCCCTATGGTTCCGATGGACAGGCGAAGGCAAATACGATGATGATACGAATCATACGATGTCATCTCGATAGACATACGAAGGGCACGATGAGGACACGAATGCACCACGAAACTAACATGTCAAATATTTTGCTCGCTCTCCCGATGTTGCCGCCGAACAGAGAAGAATTCCGCCGATGACCAAACGAATGCTTAAGATGCGTTTACGAATGGCCCGATTGCTTACGATCCTTTGCGAATTTGAACATTTTCAAATTCGTGTTTCCATCTTTTGTCAAATTCGGCACAGTGTGAACCGGCCTTTACAAAACCATGTTAACTCATTTTTTAACTTGATTTTCCGAATTTTTCAAATACATTTCATCAACTTATTCGAGCGAAAAAACGTGCTACTGCCCCTTTAAGTTGTGTATTAAACATAAAGATGTGTGAGTGAGAGTTATTGTTTAACGCGGCATCGGTAGTATCGCAGCCATTAGCTGCGAGTCATACAAATGTTCATACATCTTACCGGTGTAAAACATGTTCAATAGGCCGCCCCGCAGTCGGATTGTCCATAAACCGCGATAGCGAGAGTAGTAAGTACTTGTTATAAAAACTATTTCCTTATGACGATGTGTATAAAATCTTTATGCTTTCTCTCTCTCATTAAATATTGATAGCACTTTCTATATATTATTTGAAATTATTATTTATAAAGTTGAAATAACATCTTTACACATGTCACAAGAATATGTTAATTACATATATTCATATGTTACCAGCAATGATTACATACCAAGTACATCTCGTTGCTTACATTGTGACAAGTTACTGGTCAGGCAAGATATTTTATATCGTAACTTGTCATAGTAAAAATATCAGATATCTACACTGCCGTTTGATAGATAGTTGATTTCACTGATAAATCCCAGTATTGCATTGGTCATTATAAAATGAAACATTACCCCGCTTCTCACAGAATATTTATTCCACTCAACGTCCCCATTCACAACGAATCACGGAGAATTGTTCATGGCATTATACTTTATAGCAAGTTTACTTCCCCAATAAACCACACGGAGACAGGTTATTGTGACACTGTAATTTAAAATAGCTTACGCCAAACAGTTATTACCTTATTTACATCAAATTTGAATGGTCTCTTTAAAAGAAGGAAATAACGCTGAGACACCTTAAGCAGATCCAGGAATGTTAAAAAAGGAAGGGGGGGGGGGGGGGGGGGGGGGGGGGGGGGGGGCTCTTAATTGTCTAAACATACTCTTACTCTGGGATGGTGAGCGGAGGTCGCGAGCCAATCAAATAGTGCCACGTCATGCTTCCTTGTCACTTTTATGATTGTAATAAAGTCATTCTTTATCAAACGTCTGAACCAACTCAAGCATATTGGCACAGGTAAGAAATATATCTTATATTACAGGTAACATTTAAATGGTCAATTCCATCATTGCATTTTTCAAATTTGTTGGGATATATTTATCATAGATTATAAATATATATTGTTGAAATTGAAAAGTGCGATTTAATCTTATTAATTTAATAATACTTCCCCACAGTACGAATACTTACATGTTCTTTCACTTTCTGTTTTCTGTTTCATCAATCTATGACATGTCTTAGAAAGTATTAGCTTCTGGTAAGTGTGTTGTCTGAATCTACGTTGTATATCAACTTGTACAATCATAGCAATATTTACTATAAATTACATTGAATGGCATCGATATACATAATAATATTTATCTACAGTGCTAAATCCACATGAAATAATCGCTTATTAAAACACATTTCCCATCCCATATTATTTTTAACTCGAATGATCACTGTGTTGACAGGCAATTACGACATGAAGTTATGGGTCGTTTTTATAGCGACAATTCTGTATCAAAGGGAGATAACTGTTGAAGGGCAGGTTGGCTTCGCAGAAAGAGCAAATGCACAACGTCTTCTACAAACAGGTTCGTGAGTGACATTTTAATACATCATAATTTTGGCACGTAAATGCTATCAAAATAATCTTTTAAACTAAAAGAAAACTGATATTTGAATAATGAAAGTTAAATGAAGATTTTATGAAACGTACGAAGTAAACGTCTAAAATATCAACTCAAAGTGATATATTTCGCTTGGGTGATTTAGATACGTTTGCAGCTTTTGACATAATAGGTTTCCCAAAAGCTGAAATTTATGTCAGAATGAACTTTATAAACACTGTAAACTTAAAGGGGCAGTAGCACGTTTTTTGCAAATTTTATTTTTTCAAATTTCCCAATCATAATGGTAGTTTATGTAATTTATATTTACTTTAGAGGGTAAAATATCTTATTACACAAAACAATTTCCCGTAGTGGTAAAAACGGTGTTGCGTGGAAAGCAAAAATTGCATGGCGGCCATTTTATTGTGAACACAATTTATTATTTCGAATGACAAAAAACGATTCCCATGGCTTTACGAACCATGTACACTCAGTTGTTAGATTGGTTTTCCGAAGAGGGAAGGGTGTTTTACTATTGGGGAGATTATTTTTCAATTACATTTCATCGACTTATTTCACGGGAAAAACGTGCTACTGTCCCTTAAACGTAGATAATTGTTTGAAATTCACTGAAACAGATAAACATACTTCAGCATAACTACTGGTATGTTTAGAAGACACGGAAATTTAATGATGATCAACTTCTTTATTTAATTGTTGACCATCCATAAATATCCTTGTCTCAACTTCTAGAATGCCTCTCAAACAGTTGTTACTGGTATGTTTGTCCAATATGGTTATTTATGAGATTTCTACATTTATATTAAATATAATTATATTAAATGTTGAATTAATATAAAGTGAAATGAAAATAAAATGAAATAAAGTGCTCTTACGAAAAAGTGTTACCAATGGCTAAATGATACTCCTAAATCAATGAACAGATTTCTAAAACGAATGCACATGGTTCGATTCAACCATGCGAGCCCATTTCCTTTCCAGCGGCCATTTAAAGGCCATTTAAATGATGTAGCGATACCTTACCACTCAAGAGTAGAGTTTCAAATATGACACCATGATGGAATGGTCAACAATCTTGCTGTCTGAACTCTCAAATCTTCTTCTCACACTGAAGAGTTTCACAAAATTGTCGTCGCACCATTTTCCCTTTTTGATGTTTTACTTAATTGTCGGACAAATAATGACAACATTTTAAACTTAAATTTCAAACGGACGGGGTTAAGACCTTGTGATTGTGTTTATAGTGTTAGAGACTTGATCGTCGACTTCCGATGCTAAGTATTCACAAATATATCCCTGTAATAAACCAGTTCGCCAGGACAATACAATGATTGCAAGAATAGACTTCCCAAGTACACAACAATGATTGCAAGAATATAGTTCGTCAGCACACCATAATGATTGCAAGAATATAGTTTGTCATTACAACACTATGATTGCAAGAATATAGTCCCCAAGTACAACACAATGATTGCAAGAATAAAGTTCTAAAGTACACCTCAATGATTGCAAGAATAGAGTTTGTCAGTACAACACAATGATTGCAATTTGCAAGAATATAGCTCGTCAATACAACACAATGGTTGCATGAATATAGTTCGTCAATACAACACAATGGTTGCAAGAATAGAGTTTGTCAGTACAACACAATTATTGCACGAATAGCCTTCCCAAGTACAAAACAAAGCCTCAAAAGTAAGTTATCCATTGTGTGTCTTCTCTTCTCGGCAACAACATGTGGCCTCACTCTAAACATAAATTTCCCGCCGCAAGGCATAACTCTTTCCAGTTGCCATTATTGGCTTATTTCGGACTTGCAGTATTCCCCTAGCTTTTCCGTGCAGAGATAATAATAATACTAATGGAGTGGAGCACAGTGGTGCAGCGGTTAGCCAACGACCCGGGTTCGAATCCCGGTGGAGTACACTTACGTCAGGGTAATAATGCCAGGGCCTTGATAATCTGTTCAGTAGTTTGATAAGAGCGCTATACAAGATGACATATTATTATCATTATTATTAATAGTATATTTATAATGTGCACATAGCTCAATACATGCTCAAGCCGCTACACAATATATGCATATTGGGATCCTACCAAGGGAACCTTAAGGGAATACGGTAAGTCTTAAATAAGCCAGTAATAGAAACAGGAAAGGGTGCCTTGCGTAGGGAAACATGGGATTTATAAACAATCGTTCATGTAATTCTAGGTACGGACACACTGGGCGGTATTTCCACAACAGAGCAGCACGCCGCCTTCACAGTCACTAAACGGAGGGCCGTCAACCTGGGTCAGCTCTTCAACGACCTCCTGGCAGATTCAGTGAGACGACAACAGACCAGTTCATTTGGGGCCGGGTATGTATGACATCAGTGAGAAGACAACATACCAATTCATTTGGAGCCGGGTATGTATGACATCAGTGAGCAGAACAGACCAGTTCATTTGGGGCAGGGTATGTATGACAACATCAGTGGGAAGACATCATACTAGTTCATTTGGAACCGGGTATGCTTGACATCGGTGAGCAGAACAGACCAGTTCATTTGGGGCAGGGTATGTATGACAACATCAGTGGGAAGACAACATACTAGTTCATTTGGAACCGGGTATGCTTGACATCGGTGAGCAGAACAGACCAGTTCATTTGGGGCAGGGTATGTATGACAACATCAGTGGGAAGACAAAATACCAGTTCATGTGGAGCCGGGTATGCATGACATCGGTGAACAGAACAGACCAGTTCATTTGGGGCAGGGTATGCATGACAACATCAGTGGGAAGACAACATACTAGTTCATTTGGAGCCGGGTATGCATGACATCGGTGAGCAGAACAGACCAGTTCATTTGGGGCAGGGTATGTATGACAACATCAGTGGGAAGACAACATACCAGTTCATGTGGAGCCGGGTATGCATGACATCGGTGAGCAGAACAGACCAGTTCATTTGGGGCAGGGTATGTATGACAACATCAGTGGGAAGACAACATACCAGTTCATGTGGAGCCGGGTATGCATGACATCGGTGAACAGAACAGACCAGTTCATTTGGGGCAGGGTATATATGACAACATCAGTGGGAAGACAAAATGCCAGTTTATTTGGGGCAGGGTATGTATGACATCGGTGAACAGAACAGACCAGTTCATTTGGGGTCGGGTATGTATGACATCATCAGTGGGAAGACAACATACCAGTTAATTTGGGGCCGGGTATGTATGACATCAGTGAGAAGACAACATACCAGTTCATTTGGGGCAGGGTATGTATGACATCGGTGAGCAGAACAGACCAGTTCATTTGGGGCCGATTATGTACGGCTTTGCTTGATTCACAACTAGTGAACCATTTAAATGGAACTCGATGTATGCCTCGGACGTACTCAGAATGCCACGGTTTGAAATGACCAGCAAGCACAGATCATTATGGCGAACAAATGTTATCCTACATTCGATACTAATTTTTGTATCATTTTGCTTTTGACAATTTGATAGCCAACCGATTTATTTAAAAGTAATACTGATTGTTTAAAACACTGCATAACACGCAAATAAAATGGTAATCCATGTTTCGAAATAAAATAAAAAATATACTTGTACAAATGTTAATGACATGTTTATCGTAGCTTGTTTGAGAGATGACATCCACTTGATTCAACTTAAACCTGGTCACGTGGTCGGTGTATACGCTGCTTAAATGAATCAAGCATAGTGAATGCCACCTTAGGGGTCTAGATTTTCGAAGCTCTCACAGCGCTAAGATAGTTTTTATACATGAATTTGACTTGCGGCTGTCCTAGCTTTGGAAATCTTGGCCAAAGTAACGAATACGAAGCACTACGTTGGAACATGTAGGTGCAATATAATATCATTAATTATTAATTAACTATCAATGTTATGACACGTATACGGTATTTACGGTCTAGACCATATGCTTCGACAACTGGGCCAATACGGGGAAACTGGGCCAATACAGAAAAAACAAGGCCAATACGAGACAAACAGGGCCAATATGGGTCTGAGCATGCGCAGTCGCACATTTGGTGTATGCCCGAGGCTGTCGCTTCACAACTTTGACCCATGATATCTGTTCACCAAACATGCTTATTATTATCATTTAAATATAAATGAGATGTTTAGTGTTGTACAATAGAATGAAAAGAGGTCAAATAATAAAATTGTCATTCATTAAATATTTCCGTATTGGCCGAGTTACAGGTCCGAGGTCCGTTGTATTGGCCCTCGACTTCGTCTCGGGCCAATGCAACGGACCTCGGGCCTGTAACTGGGCCAATATGGAAATACTTAATTAATACCATTATGTTAAAGTACCGGTAGCACATCAAGTAGCATTAATAACATCAGTTGCATTCTAACAATTTCTAAGTATTCGAACTATAAAACAAATACATATGAGCAATGTCTTACAGTGTAAATCTTCCAATTTCTAAAGTCTCCCACTTTTTGCCCAGCCCCAGGCCTAGTGATGTTACTCCTGTTGAGATCTGCCCTGGCACCCTCAGATGTAACCCTTTCGTCCGCTACCGAACTGCTAACGGGAGCTGCAACAACCTCCGCAACCCACAGTGGGGCATGAGCTTTATTCCAATGAGAAGATATCTTCCACCCCAGTATGACGATGGTAAACCTATTACTCGCTAAAGAACTTAAAAAACTAAAGGATGATAAACCTTAAATTAGCCTTACATAAATCTAATCTAATTTAAATAGTGTTACGGGTGTATTTTCGTTTGAGTTTGGTGCTTCTTTTCATGTAACCCAAGGGGGATAACTCCCATTATCTTTAGTAATGAAGCACAAGTGTTGGACATCTAATGGAAGAAGCCATGTTTCTACAAATGAGTTTGAAAAATAACACCTCGCAATTAATCAAAGTTTTGATGTTCTCAGTGGTTCGGAAAATGTTGCTGGAACCCGGGAATGTGCTGACAAAGTGCAATTTTAATCGAATTTGCGAGTCTAATTGGAGTAATGAGTGTTTCGTGACATCCTGTGAATGACTGTTATGAACATTTAAATTTCACCACAGGGCTATTTTTTAACCTTGTTATGCATACTCAAGTATATTCACGCACGTTTGACATTTATGCTTATTCATAATGCATGGTGACGGTGTTATCATATTATTATATTGTTTGTTTATATTTTGAATTGAGAATGATTTCATTATGTTGCTGTGAACAGTATTTTGAACAGACAATAATTCCCTCAAGGGTCAAAACATTTGAGTATTTTACGAGAATTACCTACCATAGATCTGTTTGTTGAGGCAAAGACTGTGATGGAGTATGTGGGCATGGAACTAACACATGAGTCCACAGTAATAGACGAGGTGTATGCTGATTGGAATTAGTCTCAAAAGATATTGGGTACGACTTGGGATCAGTCTAAGGACTTATTTTGCATTTGTAGGGGTTGCTTTACCTGAGGTTGGTTCTTTGGGGTACAACGGATGGCAAACGTTGTCCATTCACTGGGATTCACCTACCCTTACTATGAATGCTAATTTTCTGTTTCAAGATATTTGGAGATGAGGAGTAATCTGGGATGAGGATTCACCAGGGGAGAATCAAGAGAGTTTCGGAGATTGGTTTTAAGGTCTGGGGTTGATTAAGGGGAGTTATGCTTGGTCAGACATGGAGTTACATGCATTTGGAGATGCTTCTTTAAAGGAAAATGTAGCCTGTGTGTATTTGAAATACAGGAGAGCAGATGGTGAGTATGAGAGTGTTTAGTTAGATCACTGGCTAGAGTAGTACCATTAGAGCGCAAAACTTTGTCCAGACTGGAGTTCAGGAGCGTGGGTAACTGCCAAATTTATTATGTCCCCCCAATTTTTTTTCGGGAGACATAATGTGTTCGCCTCCGTCCGTTATTCCGTTATTCCGTCATTCCGTCATTCCGTTATTCCCTTATTCCGAAATGCTTTCTTTTCCGGAACATATCTAAAAAACCGTTCAATATTTGTTCACGAATCTTGGTATGTGGTTAGACCTAGTGGTGGAGTGGTGCCTTTTGCTATTTTGGTTATTCTGAATTTTTTTCTGGTTTCCATGGAAACAATTTGAACTTAGTGCATATTGAGAGTAGGGACCTTTTCCGGCCTGTAACTCCAAAACCGTTCAATTTTTTTTCACCAAACTTGGTATTTGCTTAGACCTAGTGATAGAGTGGTGCCTTTTGCTACTTTGGCTATTCTGATTTTTTATTTTTACTGGTTTCCATGGCAACAATTTCAACTTAGTGCATATTGGGGGTAGGGACGTTTTCCGGCCTCTATTTCAAAATCTATCAAGTATTTCTTTACGAAACTTGGTATGTGGTTAGACCTAGTGGTGGAGTGGTGCCTTTTGCTATTTTGGTTATTCTGAAAAGAAATTCTGGTTTCCATGGAAACAATTTCAACTTAGTGCATATTGGGGGTAGGGACCTTTCCGGCCTCTATCTCCAAAACCGTTAAATATTTTTTCACCAAACTTTGTATTTGCTTTGACCTAGTGATAGAGTGGCGCCTTTTGCTACTTTGGCTATTCTGACTTTTTTTATTTCTCGTTATTAATGCAGTATTGAACTTAGTGCTTAGCATAAGTGAAAAATAAGGGTAATATGACTAGGTTGGATTGAAAGTTGGATCGGGGGCATCACATGCACATATTTCTAGTTGGAATGTCATGCAGGATCTTAGGATCCCACGCAGTCCTGCATATTATAAGAATAATCAATTACGGAATTACGGATTATCTGTCCCGAGTTAATTATTGTCCCCCGCCGCCGCGATGCGCGGAGCGGGGGACATAGTAGGCTTAATGTGTTTTAAAATGTTTTATCGCCGTAAATTTTTAAAGCATACTGTTTCTTACCTTTTATTATTTTATGAATAGTTTTACATGTTGTGTATTACCATATTTCTATCTTACCATTATATCATGCTTTTATTGTAATTATACTTTTATGCTTATATCTATGTACATTTCAACCGTGTCTCCTCGGCCTTTTTAGGCCTTGCATAAAACCATTTTATCATGTATTTACAATCCGTATGTGTACCATGTAATTTTATGCGTGACACGTAAATAAACAATTCATTCATTCATTCATTCAGTATTCAGGTCCGTCCGTCCGTCCGTCCGTCCGTCCGTACGTACGTCCGTCCCGCTTCTTGTTAACGCGATATCTAATGAACCGTTTAACCTAGAATCTTCAAACTTGGTACAAGTCTTCATCTGGGGAATACGCAGACCTGAACAGTTTTTGGTAACCTTGACCTCATTTTCAAGGTCACGACGAGACTTTGACCAGTTTTGAAAATGTTGTTAGCGCGATATCTAATGAATCGCTCAACCTAGAATCTTCAAACTTGGTACCAGTCTTCATCTGGGGAATACGCAGACCTGAAAAGTTTTTGGTAACCTTGACCTCATTTTCAAGGTCACGGCGAGACTTTGACCAGTTTTGAAAATGTTGTAACGCGATATCTAATGAACCGCTACACCTAGAATCTTCAAACTTGGTACCAGTCTTCATCTGGGGAATACGTAGACCTGAAAAGTTTTCAGTGACCTTGACCTCATTTTCAAGGTCAGGGTGAGACTTTGACCAGTTTTTAAAATGTTGTTAGTGCGATTCCTCATGAACCGCTAGAACTATTGGTTTTAAATTTAGTATCAGTCTTCATTTGGGGAATATCCAGATACCAGTCGATTTGGTTGACCTTGAAATTCTTTTCAAGGTCACTACAAGACTGATTGTCAAATGTTGTTAGAACGATATCTCATGAACTGCTGTACCTTGATTCTGATGAAGTGCGATCTTGTTTAACGTAATACTGAAGTGAGTGAGATCGATGTAGTCTCAGAGGAGAAAATGGCCTCTGTTTAAAGCTGAGATAACTGTTTTAGAGTCTGAAAAGAAAGATCATGTGAACTCAAAGTTGAGTCCCTTTGTTGACTTTGGTGGGCTTTTGCGAGTTGGACGTCGAAATCAATTATCAGAATTGGCTTATGAAAGCAAACACCCCATAATATTGCAAAAATGACATGAAGCTATGTTGTTGGTAAGGTTTGTACACCTTTCAAAGCTGGAGTAGACAGCCAACATCACCATTACACAAGGACACATGTTACTCATCTTCCCAAGGCAAGGTGAAAATGTATCGAGATCTTTCCATTTTTTACCTTGCCTTCAACCTAGGCAGAAGTGGTGAAACGGATCAGTGACACCTATTGTGATCACGAGTTACGTCCCTTACCATCTGCTAAGGTAGAGCCAATAAAATCTCCGTTTACATCCGGAACTAATTCAAAAAAGGCGACGATCGTAACAGTCACAGAGGCAATTCAACTGTCTTCTGATTGGCTTATCCAATTAGTCTGCAGTACGTTAAAATCTTAGCACTGAAATGCGAGGGTTGAGGTCAAGGGCGGAAGGAGAAGATATGGAAATCTTTTCGTTGCGCCTGTGACGTTGTGAAGATGCATGCTACCCGGACCCCAATGTTCACGGTTACTGGCTTTGAATTTCCTGGACCAGTGTTTTGTCTTGACTGCCTAGGCCTAAATCTTAAGAAAATAATAACAAAAATAAGTAAGGACTGTCAGGACTGGCATACGGAAGACGATTGACAAGTATCGTTAGTGTGAGGTTGAGGTATCTATCAATTCACGACATTTGACATTTGTTGGTTTTGGCATTGAAAAACGACCTTTGACCCCAAATCATTTCCAAGCTAGACAAGGCACTCAAGGCATTGAGAGTAGAGTTGTATAACATCAAGAGCATGTGTCAGTTTCTACATGAAAAAGAGATGTTGAAAAGGCAGGGTAGCCTTTGGAAGGTTTGACCTCGCCGTATTCAAGGAATCAGACATTTCAGAAGTTCCAAAAAGAAGGTAATCTGAGTGTTGGTTCAGTTGTTCTAATTAAGGAGGATAACGTGCCTAGATTGAGGTGGGCTTTTGGGAACGCTGATAGAGATGGTACCGTTCGATCAGTTGATTTGAAGACTTCTAATGGTTTTAAAACTACACCTGGTCAGAAACTCTAAATTTCTAATTTGGAATTAGCCGAAGTTCGGTGAGGAGTTGCAGGATGGAAATGTTTGGATGAACGTTGCATGTGGACAGCAGCGAGTGACAGACCCTGAAAGGTCACAGGAGACAGAATAGGGTGAGATTGATAGATGTGGAAGCGTTGTGAATACATGTAGTGTTGTGAGACTCAGAAGAGCGAGCAAGCAGCCTGTCAGGTTTGAAGATCTTTAGATACAGAATCAGAAACTCAATTACGTGTTCTACCATTGATGTACGCACGTGTTTCCTATTGTTCTGAAAAACACTGTGAGTACTTGTTAAAATTTGAGTATAGCATTGTATTGTATTTGCTTTGCTGTAGGAGCCTTGTGAGTTACGCATTTTATTGCACTATTGGGTGTTTCATACATTTTGGAGCATGGAGTTTTGTGCTTTGGAGTATTTGAGAGTATTTGATTTATATCTAACAGACGGGGAGTATGTTACGAATGCATTTTCGTTTTAATTTGGTGTTGCTTGTCATGTTATTATAACCCAAGGGTGATAACTCCCATTAAGTTTGCAGTGGAGCACTTGTGGAGAATAAAATCTCGCAATGAATCAAAGCCTTGGTGTTCTGATTGAAATGAGTTAATGAGATTGGTTCAGTAAAATATTAGAGGTGGCTCCTGAAATCGTATGCGTATATTACCTGGAATTTGAATAAAGTTATCGAAGGTTTGGTGCCAACTCTGTCTTACCATGAATGATTTTTATCGTGGCCAAAACATTGAACAGCAAGTGCTTTCAAACAGTTCAATGTAAAACGTTATTGTCAAAGAGTTGTCCTTCCCAAAACCAGTGTTAGATTTGAAAGATTTAAGATAGTGCAGTGACAGTGTTTTTACTAGTTAAACGTCAATATTCATAATCTCTCTCTCCCTTTGCATTTACACTGAGAAGTCCTGCAACGTATCTTATCCTAATCTGTCTGGGGACACGCAGACATAATGTTTTGTCTTTCATGACGTCACTTAGAGATGGCGGCGACTTAACGCAATGGATATCAGCCCCTCATCCTATGTGTATTGTTACAACACATTGCCATTGGAAACGCAGGACCGTGGCGATTATTCTTAACGTTGGTATCTGTTGCCAAGTTTGTGTCAACCAGTGTTAGATTTGAAATATCTCTCTGCTGTACAGTTCTTAAGATGTTACTCACAATTTTCTGGTATGGTCTTGCAGGTGTATCCATACCTCGGACCCGAGGTAGAGACGGCTCAGCCTTGAGGAGCGCCCGAGGGATCAGTAGAGTTCTGCACACAGCAGACACAGGAAGCAGCACAGAGCTTAAGTCTGTCTCACACATGACCATGCAGTGGGCACAGTTCCTAGATCATGATATCACCAACTCTCCCATTCAAAAAGGTACTATGTCATGGTTTAGAATAGGAATATGTTAGCTATGGTGAGTGTTTTGTTAAGTATTAATATCCTCATTCCACTGATCCACGATCCCTCAAGACCAAGGTGTTCATTCAACACTTACGACTCCATCATAAGGCTTTCATCGTGCTCAATCGGACGTTTTTAAACATTATGTGTTCCTTTACTACGCTATGTATACTGCATACCTTCGTAATGAGGGAGTAAGAGATGGTAAACTACGATGATGATAACTCTGCAATTGCACACCTGCACTTTGCTGATTAATATAATCTTTTCGCGAAGGTATATATACCCATATACCGTGCTTCCACAACACATGAAGAGCAAACGCTCACAATATCGAAGACTCATTGCCCAATGTTTGCCATATTGCTCAAGATGCTTGCTGTTTTATTTCCGATACATTCAGACACACTGCTGATTTTCCTGATTACCTACGTGTAACTTACTTTCTTAAATCCCCTCTCGATTATGCAGACCACTCGCATACCTTGATTACACCTGGCCACTCTCTGTATATTAATATCAGAATACGATCATTTTCGGATTGTTTTCAGAACTGAATAAGTTGTTAATTACCTAGCAAAAATATATAGTAATCACCTCAGTTGGTTTCGATTAATTAAATATTTAAAAGAAATCAGATGCAATTGAATATGACACGATACAATAATACTTATCTGCAGTAGTTTAAATGAAATAATTAGTGACTGTGGTTAAAGTTTAGTTGAAATAACTTTGTCTAATGAAGAAAAGAAAAGGGTAAGAAATTAAAATTACACCAACATGACCCCTACCATGTTTGAAATGTTGTAATGTGTGCAGAATCAGGGACATTTAGTAATTTCAAACAGAATATGTCGATGAACTTTGATGTTTCATCAAAAATAAATTTTGAAAAATTTAAAATTTAAAATTTAATTTAATAAAAAAAAAAAAAACAAACAAAAAAAAACATGGAGAAGTATTCTTTGACTGCGGACTAAACACTGTATTCTTCAATTTCAAATTATGACATCGAAACTTGAGATAGTTGCAGTTGAAAATCATACATATGATAAAATCTGAAGTGAGTACTTTCTTTAGCCTGGCAGTTTATATACCAGTGGAATGGAGGTATAAATCGGCTAACCACCTTTCAAATTCTAATCCTCTACAGGTTTATCAGAATGGAAGATTATACAAGAAGTGTTCATTACATTTAATGTATAGTATAACTTTGATTTGTAATGCCCAGTAGGTAGCTAAATGAGAACCCTATATTGTAATCTTTAGGTTTTAATGACGCTTCTATCGAGTGTTGTCCAGAGGAGTTGACATTTGCTGCCAGATCAGCTGGTCTCAACAACACTGACAGGTAAGACTTCTTTAATTGATCCTTATAAAATAGCAAGTCTCCTAGACCCTAGCGTGTAACTAGTTGTGGCTGTTTGAAGCCATTGTCCCCTCCCACTGGAGTTAAGGACTCTCCACGACCTACACTTGTTCACCTGTAAACTGAAGACATACCTTCTCCAGAAAACATACATTGTCTAACTTTTCATTCTTGTTCAGAGAGGGTTACTGAGCAGTGCTTACGGACTGATTATCATGCGACGATTTTGATCTAATTCTGTTTGTCTTGAATATATGGTAAACATACTTTTAATTAACTGAGCACCAATTTGTAACAGGAAAGTCTAACTTTCGAGTGTCTCTTCAGTGGCAAGCACAACCAATTTAACCTGGGCTTTGGCGTCCTTTCACCCTGGGCTAAATTTTCCAATGCTGATCAAGGGATGTTTTTTCAGGAATCCTATGAACAAATCTGTCATTGAGGTTTGGTAAGAATACATTGACTTGGTACAAGGGAGGACACCATGCTGCACAGTATCACAGAGGTTTAACAGTGATTCCATGCAACTATGCTAGACGCCTGGACGTTGCCAGTGCAATGACATAGTAGCTTCTGGTTGTCTTTAACCTTACGGTGGAACCGAGTGTCGGGTAGCAGAAACAATTTTCCAACATAAGATGAAACAGAATTTCAGTTGTAATGGAAATTCGCAGGACCAACCTACATATCAGTTTGTAGATGGGCGGGTTAAATGAGAAAGTGTGCTCCTTGTGTGATATGTCTATCAGCAAATAAGGCCCTGGCTACTGACTCTTTAAAGGGTCAGTAGCACGTTTTTTGCAAATATTATTTTTTCAAATTTCCCATTTATAATGATAGTTTATGTCATTTATATATACTTTAGAGGGTATAACATCTTATTACACAATCCACTTATCAGTAGTGGTAATAACTGTGTTGCGTATAAAGCAAAACTTGCATGGCGGCCATTTTATTGTGAAAACATTTTATTACTTCGAATGACAAAAACGAATCCCATGTCGTCACGGAACCATGTACACTCATTTAAACTTGATTTTCGGAAGATAGAGGGTGTTTTACTGTTAGTGACAATATTATAAAAATACATGTCATCGACTTATTTGAGCAAAAAAACGTGCTACTGCCCCTTTAAATGATCTACAAATTCATCCAAATGGTGTGTCCAGCTAACTCTAAATTTCATTAGAAAACCATGTTTATTTGCTTTGAACTTCAGTTGCATAAAGTCCAGTTGATCGGTAAGGATCATCACTTGTCTTTGTATGTACATCCTCGGTTACCCATGGTTTTAAATATGCTCCGTTACTCTCCACTATATCACACATGGGAAATTTCATCAGAGAAATCTGTGCTGAAATTACCCGCCCTTGGCTGGCGTGAGCCAATCAAAACCACTACGCAGCTTGGACCTGCGAGCCAATGACAATTCATATCACTTCGTTGCAAAGCACGTGAGGTCATTTTGTTAGCCATCCGTCACCGGTTATCTCCCTTGACCATTTCCGTCTTATCGTATTGAGTATTTTCTGTGGTTACTGACCTCGTCACGCCGGCCAAGGGCGGGTAATTTGAGTACATATTCACCTGATAAGGTTACCCATGGGTGATATAGTGAAGAGTAACGGAGCAAATATACAACCATGGGTAACCGAGGATGGTGTATGTACAGTTTCTTTCTCTTTTCAAAAGACCGCCCTGTTTTCCTATCGACATCCCGCCTGGTGACAAAAGATTCACAAGGACTTGCATGAACTTTGTCCGCTCAATCCAGATCTACGATGCTAACTGCAGAATATGTAAGTGAAATTAGTGTTTCAGATTGTGGATAATTTGAAACTTGCTAAAATATCATTATATTTGAACAACATGTGTGAGCAATCATTGTATAATTTTAACGATAGACTTGTATGTTTCAGTACTATAGAAAGATGATTGTTTCAGTTCATGTTATAATGAGGTCGTGATTGTCAGTATATACATTCGACGGGATATCCATTTGCCTAGTATATATTTGTTTTATTTTGATGACTCAGCAAGCACAACACCAGTAGAACAGTTGAACCAACTGACGGCCTATGTGGATGGTTCCCAGGTATACGAATCTGACGAAGAAAATCAGGCAGAACTCCGTTTGTTCAGAGGAGGTGAGTGACATTACAATTTTTGTGCTATTGAAATAATTTTCAGAGATAAAGAGATTGGTCATACGACCTCTAAAAGAACTGAAATCGTTCACAAAATCCCATTGCATTATCACAAACACTGAGACGGTAATATGGTTGATTTATTAATTAATCCTTAATTACCTAGGTAACCATCCAACACCTTTTTTGTACGTTTTGATTTAATCGTCTATTTCTATTACCTGCAATTGAATACTTACTTTAGTACCATTCAAGAAAGAAAACATTGTGATAGCCGACCACTGGTGTCAATAATTAAACACACATGTTTTATTTTCCTTTATTCCAACAAGAGTCACATCCAGCATTAAGTTCATCCGCCTTGACGTCATCATTGTTATACTATTGAATTAATTATAAGTTTACGAGATACAGAAAGTGGCAATGTAACCTCGATAGGAATTGAACGAAATCAATGACCTTTTTACATATACACGACCACCCACATCCACATGCTGAGAGGAATACAAACTCGCACATCAAATTATCCTGTTTATAATGTTAAACCGTAGTTGATGATAGTGGTGATAATGCTTTTGCACTTTTCCATTGTTCAAAAAGTTAGAAACGTCTACATATTTTCTTTACATCAAGGGGTAGCTCTAAGTGTTGCATGTTCCAGGGCTACTCAGGACATCACGTGAGAATCCAGAATTGCTTCCAGAATCGGATTCTCCAGTACCCACCTGTGTCACGTACAGGGCTCCTAACTACTGTTTTAGAGCTGGTAGGTGTATTCTCCAATACCTACATATGTACTTGTGTCTCAGAGCTGGTAGGTGTATTCTCAAATACCCACCTGTGTCACGAACAGTGCTCCTAACTACTGTTTTAGAGATGGTAGGTGTATTCTGCAATACCTACTTGTGTCTCAGAGCTGGTAGGTGTATTCTCCAATACCTACTTGTGTCTCAGAGCTGGTAGGTGTATTCTGCAGTACCTACTTGTGTCTCAGAGCTGGTAGGTGTATTCTGCAGTCTGATTAAAATCGACCTTGTTCCGAGGAATAAAATTTGCAAAATAATATATCTACCGGGATACGAACAGGTTCTGTAGATTCCTCGCCACAAGGTCTGAGAACATCCCGTATAGGCGTGTGTTCCGAACCAGTTTAGCGCAGCGAAAGCCCAGTCAAATAGCTGACCAATCACTTCATAGTATTCAAACGGTCTCTGTTTTGAAAGCATTCGGAACAGACAAAAGGATAGCTGTTTGGAGTTATCTGCCCCTAGCTTATCGCACCGAAAGCATTTGTTGGGCATCTTTTGATTGGCTACCTGAATTGCGCTCGAACACGCGAGTCTACGCGCTGTTTTCAGACGGTTTGGCGTGGAACCTAGCTACGACTGATATGAGTTCGTATCCCGGTAGATGCACTATTTTGCAATTCCACGGAAAATCGTCGATTTTAATCAGACTGGTGTATTCTGCAATACCTACTTGTGTCACGTACATGGCTCCTAACTACTGTTTTAGAGCTGGTAGGTGTATTCGCCAATACCTACTTGTGTCTCTGAGCTGGTAGGTGTATTCTCCAAGTCCTATTTGTGTCTCAGAGCTGGTAGGTGTATTCTCCAATACCTACTTGTGTCTCAGAGCTGGTAGGTGTATTCTCCAAGTCCTATTTGTGTCGCGTACAGGGCTCCTAACTACTGTTTTAGAGCTGGTAGATGTATTCTCCAATACCTACTTGTGTCTCAGAGCTGGTAGGTGTATTCTCCAATGCCTACTTGTGTCTCAGAGCTTGTAGGTGTATTCTCCAATACCCACCTGTGTCACGTACAGGGCTCCTAACTAGAGCTGGTATGTGTATTCTCCAATACCTATTTGTATCCCGTACAGGGCCCCTAACTACTGTTTTAGAGCTGGTATGTGTATTCTCCAATACCTATGTCTGTCCCGTACAGGGCTCCTAACTACAGTTTTAGAGCTGGTATGTGTATTCTCCAATACCTATTTGTGTCGCGTACAGGGCTCCTAACTACTGTTTTAGAGCTGGTATGTGTATTCTCCAATACCTATTTGTGTCGCGTACAGGGCTCCTAACTACTGTTTTAGAGCTGGTAGGTGCATCCCCAATACCTATTTGTATCCCGTACAGGGCTCCTAACTACTGTTTTAGAGCTGGTAGGTGTATTCTCCAATACCTATTTGTATCCCGTACAGGGCTCCTAACTACTGTTTTAGAGCTGGTAGGTGCATTCTCCAATACCTATTTGTGTCGCGTAATAGATTACCGGTTTAGAGCTAGTATTCATCCCTGCCGTTTAAGATTAGTTTGCCATCCTGTATTGATGCTGAAGTAGAATATGCTTACCTTTCGCACAGATGCCTCGTATTATCAAGATTTGCCTTTAATGTTTTCCATCTCTTCCTTGTGTGTTTGCGGGTTATTATCTTTGAGATTTTAAATTACTTATGTTATTCATGGTGCTGACGGTCACAATTGACTCATTGAAGGAGACGAGCGAGTGGATGAACACACAGGGTTGGTCAGCATGCAAACTATCTGGCTGAGAGAACACAACAGGATAGCGAGAATTCTGACAAGAATCAACCGTCACTGGAACGACGAACGTCTCTTCCAGGAAACCAGGAAGATAGTAGGAGCAATGATACAACACATCACTTACAGTGAATTCCTCCCCATAGTTTTATCGACTCGGTACTTAAACAGATACAAACTTCGTCCATCAAGATATTACTTCAGCAACATATACGACGAAACTGTCGATGCCAGCATAAGAAACTCATTTGCGGCAGCAGCTTACAGATTTGGTCACTCCATGATTCGTTCGCTCTTTTCCAAAGCTAATACACGATTTGGACTGGAAGGAAATGTCCGTTTACGAAACTCTTTTGGAAACACATCCATAATCATCTCGAGTAATGGAGATTCTATAAACAAAATCACACGAGGTCTTGTTCGAGACCGAGCCTTATCCGTTGACCGGTTTGCCACACCGGAAGTCAGCGATTTTCTGTTCCTTGACAAAGATGGAAACAGCCTCGATCTGATGTCTCTCAACATTCAAAGAGGGAGGGATCATGGGATACCTGGTTACAACGCCTGGAGGGAGTGGTGCGGTCTACCAAGGGCAGACAACTTTGGGAGGAGACGCGGAGGTCTTGTCGATCACGCTGATGATGCTGCCCGTGCATTACAGCAATTGTACAAGTAAGTTACAATAATTCCTGTCATTTGTACTTGTTTGACACCATAAGTTTGTTCCGAAATCAACTCACCCCACACTTTACTTTGGATATACATAAATGCAACGCGTGTGATTTTTGTGGCGAATCGGATGAATATTTTTAGAGTTATGAATTTGGCCCTTGACTTTCCAATTTCAGACTGAGTGTTAAACTCAGACTGTTCAATGATGTGTTTGTGAAATTAGGTCTTCAAGACTACGTCTGGAAGACCTATTGTTATTATCGTGTTTTTGTTTTTAGGTCTTCAAGACTACGTCTGGAAGACCTATTGTTATTATCGTGTTTTTAAAAAAAAAAAAATTTTTTGACCCATTTTCTGTCCAGAAGATTCCCGCTTAACCCTTTGACCGATTTTCATGAAATTGTCAGTGAAGATAGTCTGTAACCTGAACTGGTGCACTACGAAGGCCGATTTTGGATTTTCGACTTCTTTCGCGAGTTATCTCACCTTGAAGTCAAAACGTTATACCTTAATATCCCGAGAACTAATCAATATATTTGCACAAAACTTTCACCACTATGTGGGCAACAATATTCCTCATCGATTTAGCCTATAGCGATTTTCGGCCGTAATAATAGATTTTGTGCTATTTCGATAAAACTGAAAATGTTGTTAACTTTTGTGGTTTTGAGGGAACGCGTCTTTGAAAATCTTCTCCTAATTAACGGCATGACATACAGCTATGTGTGATAGCTCATTTTGAAGATAAATGAATTCCTGAGAGGACTGTTTTCGCCGACTTTTGAATTACTTACAAGAATGTTTTTAATATGTCCTTGAACATGATCATTTTCAAATAGTAAATTTTTTTTGTGATTTTGAGACTTTTCGAGGGCTACTTTCTTTGTAGAATTGTTGATCTAAACCCCTGACGATACCATCATGTTTGATAGCTCATTTTGAATTACAGATGTCATGTATTAAAGACAATAAATTTCAATCATGTGTCCATCATAGGTCACGTGTTATTGGTCATAGAAGATTGTCTTTTTTCGAAAATCGCCATTTTCAGCAAAGTTCAAAGGCTCACAACTGCTTAACTAATTTTGATATCTAAATTTTATTAACAGCTCCAGATGCACAAATTCAAGAACAACAACTTTTCTGTTGAACCCTTTCATCAAAAAGGTTGTTAGTGAAGCTCCGAATGTCGCAAAAGTTGTCAAGGGGGTCAAAATTTAAGCAATTTAGAGTATTTTCTTGAATATTCAGAAAAAGATAACAAATTATTTCTGTATGCAATCTAAATGATGGTTACATCTACTTAAGTGGAATTAAAGCACAATATTTTGTATGTTGCAACTTAGTGTGAAAATATTAACCATTTTGTCTTAATCGTGAGAAAGGTCATGTAGGGGTCCATTAAGCCATTTTTCCATTTTCACAGGGTCATTGTCTCTGAAGAATTTATAAACAAAACTATTGAAGATAGAGACATGTTTTATAACTCGTTTGAAAGTGGAGAAACTGATGCATAACCGAGAGTCCAACATGGAGTTCAAGGTCAAGCAGATATCTTGAAGACCTAAGTATTGCTTTGGCAATCCTAGTTTTAATTGTTTTCCTTTGACATAAAACCATTGAAATTAAGTCACTTTCTTTGATCACCGAACCTCCAAATTGTGGAACTTTAATCTTGATCATGACCTTTAAATCTTCAGCATAGGGCTTAGGAAATGACATGTTTCCATGTCAGGTACTAAGGTCTTTACCTTGTGACCTAGATTAAGGGTACATTTTCTGAAAAAAATTAAACCACTATCATACTTTCTGATTAATCGGTGATAAGATAAGATAAGATAAGATAAGAAAATTCTCATGTTTCCGAAAACGAAACATGAGATGAGTCACCTAAAATTTTGTTGGTCTTTTTAATAATTTGCTGTTCATAGAAATAGCCAATACTTTCTAAACTTAATCCGATAATTTTTGAAGAAGTATTTAGAATTCTGAACATTTTATTTTTGTTTTGAACTGACAGATTCCCATACCAACAAAGAAAGTTGAAAGTTAGAACACTTCGGATAAAACCTTTATAAAAGAGCATCATGATGTTTTGGTCTAACTTGAAGTGTTTTAATTTACATAATAAATGCTTGCATTATACATGTATATGATCAGTGTTAGAATTCCATGATTACTTTGAGTCTAAAATAGTGTCGAGATATTTGTATTCTTCAACAACCTCAATATCATTATCATTTCTTTGTTTTATTAACATCCAAAAATAGAAAATTTGAACTACACCATTCTACGAAATTATTAATTTCATTCCTTTAACACATTTCAGATTCTCTAATAAGTCCAACCAATGCTGCATCATCTGCGAATTTAAGAGTAAATGTTGTGTCACTGTTACAAATACAGTTGTATAGAGAACTTGTATAGAGTGTGAACAGTACGGGTGAAATAACGCAGCCTTGTGGCGCACCTGTGGCTGTACAAACACATGATGAATCAGTACAATTTACACAAACAAACTGTGGTCTGTTGACAAGAAAGGAATTTATCCATCTAATCAAATTTGAGTTGACATGCATTTTCCTAGAGTTTCTTCGATGTTTGACTTAATTGTTCATTGTCACTAGATGATTCAGACAATGTCATAATTGTCAAGCTGATCAAAGAGCGTCTCATGTTAAATGCAGATCTGGATGATAAGATATTCAGATCTTTAAACTGCATATTTGGAGGATAATTTGTACATCAATAGGTCAGATCCCCGTGGTTCTTATGGTCTCTTGTTACTTTCTGTTTAAGGCAATCGAGAGTACCTGTAGTGTTTATGTATTCAAATAAGATTTCTGTCTCTTTTAACATGTGTTCATCTTCTTCATTTACAAGGAGACAATACGGATCCAGCCGTATGACCATATTCACTACTCTGTCTGTTAAACCCATCAGTTAGGTCTTTATGTTGATTTTTCAGGTAACATAAATTTTGCCAGGTCTGAACGCACGCGAGTTTCAATCACAGGCTAATTAAGTCTTGCTGCATTTCGCTAACTGTTGCGAGTTATAAATTGCGATAATGTCCCACCTTAAAGGAGCAGTAGCACGTTTTTTCGCTCAAAAAGTCGATGAAATGTATTTGAAAAATAATTTAACCAATAGTAAAACACCTTTCTCTCTTCGGAAGATCAAGTTTAAAATGAGTGTACATGGCTCAGTAAAGCCATGGGAATCGTTTATGTCATTCTAAATAATAAAATGTGTTTACAATAAAATGGCCGCCATGCAAGTTTTGCTTTATACGCATCACCATCATTACAACAATGGATAATTGGTTTGTGTAATAAGATGTTTTACCTACTAAAGTAAATTTAAATGACACAAACCATTATAAATAGAAAATTTGAAAAAATAAATTTTGCAAAAACAGCTACAGCTCTACAAACTGCATCACTCCAATCTCCATTACTGGCGAATTTAAACATTGACGCATTTCCTTTATATTTCAGTGCTAGCAAATGATAGCCATCTAGGTGAAGCGTGCTGCTATGTTAGCACAGAAAAGTAAAGGAAATGCGACAAGTAGAATATTAGCCAGTGATGGAGAGTTATGCCTTGCGAAGTTAGACTTCCTGAGGAGGATGGGTCTTCAAATGCGCTTGATAGTTTTATCAATTTTTGGTGGTTAAAATGTCCTACTTTCAGCCATCCAGATGACATCGACCTATTCTCCGGAGGAGTTTCTGAACGTCCAGTCAGCGGGGGGCTTCTAGGCAGGACTTTCTCCTGTATTATAGCTCGTCAATTCATGAACATTAAGGTTGGAGACAGATTCTGGTATGAAAATTACAACAGGATCACCGGATTCACTATACGTGAGTTGAAATAGCTTGCTAGCTTTTTATGTTTAAATCAACGCCTATGATCGTTGCTATTGCTGTTAAAAACATCTTTTTAGTTTCGTCGGTTTATAAGTTAGATAAAACATGATATGCGTGTCATATTTAAGAATAAGCAGACTTTCCATGGTGAAATTTATCAATTCAATGATATTAATTTTACAAATTCGTATTTGTGCTATGATCAAGTATTAATTAATTAACAGGAGTGTCCCCTAGAATTAAAGATACCTTGATAAAACCCTCTCTTCAACAAATGATCTTTTTCTGCAGCACAATTGTATCAACTTCGAAATGTGAGACTCTCCCGGGTCATCTGTGACAACACTGACACTGTCAGAATTCAGCGGAATGCCTTCAGAAAGTCACAATACAAGTAGGTAGTTCTTAAAGTCACAATACAAGTAGGTAGTAATTGAATGCTTTCATATCAACGAATGTGACTTTCATGTCTCAATACATGTATGTTAATGTCCATCTCCCTGTTTTTCGGATACAAAGATTTATATTGAAACACGACAATTTACTCTTTCATTGCTCATATTGCCTCATTTCTATTCAAATGAGGCTATTTAAAAAAAATTATTACGCCCATGCGTTTCTTATTTGGGAGAGTATATACGAATTTTAAATGTAATTGATGCGAATATCACTAGATAATTAAAACTTTTAATTTTAATTTTTATCTAAAACCATATTAATTTATCTACACGGTGAACTTAAATTATACATGTTCTTAAGCTTTTTTCCTTACATCTACAAACAGTCTCCAACTGCATTCTTTGAAAAGTAAGACATGATATCGACGCACTCTGATTCAAATCAGATTTGACGTAACAGTCGTAACTCGCTGCGTTTTATATCACGACATGACCAAAGTGAACAGTACTCAGATCAAGAACGCGGCGAGGTAGGAGTGAACGATCTGGTTTTATTAAAAGTGGAAAACGACGCCATTTTTTTAAATCCATACAGTAGGTTGTGTTGTTTTCAAGGATATGTGTAAAAGTATAAAATGCAAAATTATGTATTACCCAGAACACCTTGCGGGAGACTTAGAAGACTAGACCTGAGAGCGTGGAGAGAGAGAAGGAGATTTTGAAAGACGTTGGAGATATTGGAAACATCCCAATTTGTCTGAATACCTATTACTGGTAAAGAGATTTCAAAACACAAAATTATAATTATGTAAATCATCTTTGGGATGCTGGAAGTTTGTACACTGACAGGCAAAAAAAAGTATATGGATCAGTTGTATTTATCATATGTTTAATTTTCAAAGTCAAATATCTCGAGTTTTCGACGTCGTATTAAAAAACGGACTGGTTTGTGAAATTAGTCAAAAACATTAAATCAGTCAAAGAATACCTCTACGCGGTTTGAATTTTTTGTATTAACATTTAAAATTTAAATTTTGAAATTCCCCCAAATTAATTTTAATAAAACACAACTATTCATCGACATATAACACATACTCTGTGTGAAAATCAATAAATGTGCTTCGTCCTTCACACATTTACAACATTTTTAACATGGTAGGGGTCTTGTTGGTGTAAATTTCATTTCTTACCCCTGTCTACTTTAAATAATGATATTTTAGTTAAAACATAAAACAGTCACCAATTAAGTCATTCAAACTACTACCGAAAGGTGTTATTGTATCGTGCCATAATCAAATGCATCTCAGTTCTTTAAAATATTGAATTAATCGAAAACAGGTGAATGTTATACTTTCTTTTGCCCGTCAGTTTATGATGAAGAATGACGGCGATACTTATGGATATATAACTTCTTTCTGCATAGGTTCTAATGGCGTAGACGTTATTAGCAATTGGTGTTTGACAACGACATTAGTATCTATGTCGAAACGTCGCCAATGCAGAATAAAGAAGTTGTATATCCATTAATATCGAGTTCATTCTTAATTATGTAAAACATCGATATATGTCAATCAGTTATTAATGACGTTCACAGTTTTTAAGAGTTGTTTTTTTATTTATAAGTTATATATTGTGAATTCATTCTTTTAAACACAACAGCTCTTGCCTTTTATAAATATGCCAAGATTCCAAAGAGAATTAATTTCTTTGTAAATTGATGGCACGAGTTACCAATGGTTCTATCACACATGTTAACTGCAATTGTACGGATCGAGAATCAACCAACATTCCGACCTGGGTGTCTGACTGCTGTTTATCAAAAATAAATGATGACCTTTTTGATAAGGTAAAACGTTAACCTTTCAAATATGTATTCACAAATTACCAACATGTACAAAATATAGCGGTTAAAACATATGTCAAAGAGTTTCATATTTCATAACATCATATAACTGTTTTTACAGTTTACATAATTTAAAAATGAAACCATATGGTACCCATTTTTCAGTTAACCGGTAGATTATAAACTCACGTGCAAAAGAAACGTCACTATACAAACTACGGAATATTTCAATCCTCGGGTGATAATAACGTCTGAAACAATTCTGAGAAACACTCCTTTTAAGAAATCGTCGTTTTGTAATCGCATTAACTAGACGAGGTAGGCTAGCTAGTCAAAAAGGACATTTTGGCTTTGTTTTATGACGTCATAAAGTAATGATGCGTTACAAATTAAAGAAGTCCAAGAAGGTTATTCATGTTGATAACATAATTTTAAATTAAAGGTGGAAAACATTCTGACAATTTAAAAAAAAAAAGAATCAAATTTAGCACTCCAACGTGTATTTTAACAGACATGAAAATAAAGAGATCATACTTTAATGTATGAAATTCTGAAAACATTTTTACATTTGCCATTAAACGCCCTTCTCCGTCAGCAGTGTGTTGTTTTTTACATTTGAGAATGACGTTTCTTTTGCTCGTCAGTTTAGATGCATGTTTGGTGATCATTCAGTGCATACTATACACCTGTTAATATAAGATGATAAATCGTGCAAACACCGATGAGCTTCAGAGCCAATGGTTCTATTTCAATGAGTATCACATGGCATCCAATACTATATCTTACTCCGTTGACACCGAAGAGCGTCAGAGTTAATGGTTCTATTTTGTCACATGGCACCCGATAATATATACCACTTCGTTGATAATGCGGTACAGGGTCGTAATAATTCATAGTAAAACACGTTTTTAATGGAACTAACAATGCCAGTAGGAGAACCCAAATTTAACTGCTTCTGAGATGACATCATAATAGCAGCTTACCCTCAGGACTCAGGACCCTAAATTATTTTCAAAGTTGAACGAAATACTGGTGTTTTTGTTTCAAAGGATGTGAAGCATTCGTAAAATAACCAAGGAGGTCCCTTCAGCTTAATTCAATGCCGATTGTAATATCTTTAAAATGCTAGTGTTCAGGAACAGTCAGTGCACCTCGATTAAATAAAACCATCTATAACGTTCGACATGTGATTCGAACAACATACTTAATGTGCTTAACACGGATATAGCGAACAAACGGATATAGCGAACACATTTATAAATCCCGTCAAAAGTCCTACAGAATATGCCAAGCACGAAAAGCGAACAGTGGATATAGCGAACTGAATTAGTTTGTCCCTTGGAGTTCGTTATATCCGTGTTCTACTGTACTGTTAAATGTACACATCCTCCAACGGAGAAAGGAAGTTCGTATTATGACTGCAAGACGGGTGGCACGCTTGGTGATACAGGAAGAAGACAGTTACCAATTGAAGATAATGGAAGTAAGGAACAACAAGGGGGTTGCGTTAAACAAAATTATACAGAAAGGCTAGAACAAGCATTCCGGAAGTCGTTTGACAGGCGCCAGCGAGTCCAGTAGTGTCAGGTCGCGTAACAGTAGCATACGTTCACAGAGCTCTGATCTTTATAATCACAATCTAAACAAAACTAACTTTATATATAGTCCACATTGTAAACGCTTTCAATAAGAGGTCACTTAGCACTTGAAACTACCCATTTAGAGTATGTCCAATTAACCCAAAGCTGGACAAAGCATTCCCCTCCCAGACCCCTAGGTAACTACACGACCCACCATCCTGTACCCTCAATAACAGTGGGGTGTTCTTCCACCCCCATCATTCTCAGGGGCGGTCTTCGGGCCCTCTCCCCGTCTTCGTCGCATTTCTCTTCCCTGCCCCACCCTCTTCTTGCTGGCAGTGCTCTGCTTATGATAAGCCGTTTTCACTGATGATCTTTTTATATTTACCGGTCTCAATGGAAAGAGTTTTTATAAAAAACATTAATGGAAATTAAAGGAAATCATCCAAACCGCGTACCCGTCCAGTCCGTTCAACACATTGGTCGTGTTTTTTCACCAGATCATTGAAAGCGATCGTTTTCTCCATGTGCTGTCTTCACTATATGGATATTACCAAATTAATCCCTGCATTTAGGGGTCCCACAAGAATTAGGTATATCCCCTCCCCAACAAATACGAACCCCTCTTCCCGATGGCCGCGTTACTGGTAGTTTTTTTATCGTTTCGCGGATGGCTATTTCATCAATAGAGTTTATTCCACACCAACTGTCATTTGCATTCTTTAAGTACCCAAAGTGGCCAGTGGGGTAATGTTCATCTTAAAATATTTTCACGAGCTCTGTCGTATGAAAATAAATATGTTGAGATACTGTATGTAATTGCTGTATGGTAGCCATATGCTGAGATGGCATATTATTAAATCTTTATGAAATATGTATTTTCCTGTATTCTGTAAATGAAATGTTCTTTGGGTCTGGGCCTTTAAACTTCTTGAATAAAACACATTTCACATAATGTAAAACATCCACTAATGACATTTTAAAAGTGCAGCAAATACCCCATGTACAAACATAAACACGAAAGTAAAGTGTATCTACGCAAAGATAGTTTAAGGGCACATCTATATTCCTTGTATGATTTTCACAGAGGGAGTACTGTCCTCGTGACTGACATGACATTGTCCCTCCCCTCTCCACTCCCAAACCTCCCCTCACAGCGCTGACCCTCTCGGGGTTATCACCTGTTTCTGGTCACTGGTCTCGCGAGAGCGCGCGTGTTAATGGGGATCAAAGATAAACTTACCTTTAACAAACATGGCTTGTCCATTATTAGCAGAGTGTCCCTGGACTGATCGTAAAATACCATTATGTCAATTATTCATTCAGCTGCTATCATCGAAAAATCGCGTTTTGTTCCGCCAAAGTCAATATGTTTTTGTCATAAGGGAAAACTTCTTTAATATCGAAGTGACGATCTTGTGGGAGATTTTTTACGGGTTCATAAGCGTCATGGTTGGTCAGTTTGAACGCATAAATAAAGCTTTAATACTGAGATGTGGATATGAAATTCAACATATTTAATATCAAATATGAAATAAACCAACATTACATTAAAAAATATGTATTTTTTATTTTGCTTAGATACGTGTAATGTCTCCACTGTTCACCATGGTTTGTTGATTGCACTGAAGTACACGACTGCAATACACGACGCGAGCTTTATCCATATTTCAGATTTCCACTAATTTTTCATACATAACGATAAAGGCATATTTAATGATTTTAAAATATAGATCTGTAATATGTATATGCGACATTCTGCCATCGCAGTACTCTGTTCTTATTGGTTGACTTGTCTAATTTACCAGTCATCAATTGAATTGTATCTAATTACCGAAATCCTGTTTACCATGCACTCAAATTTATCCGTCTGGCAGCTTTATAGCCAATATTAATATGTTATGCGTTATTATACTTTTTCACAAATGCATAATTTTTCTTATATAAAACGGAAAAAGCAGAGTGTTTTTAAATATGGAATTCCTTTCAGAATATGAAGTTTAATTAATGAATCAAAGTAGGGTAATTTTGTTTGTCGGCGGGGCATGAAGGGGGTTTAGAATCTGGCAACAATGCAAAACATCATTTGTAAATTTCATTACAAATTGATTTTGTTGTTGTCTTGTTCATTCCCAGACACAAAAAGTAGAAAGTAAACATTCACATTAGTGTATGCTTCTTGCAGTTGAACACATTGCAGCAATAATTACTACTGTAATTATTTTGCCTTAATTAGGTATCGATTAACTCACAGTCAATCATGATCCTATAAATTACCCCTGACTACATTATCAACACTTAATCGTCAGTAACTGTGACGTCATACGGGACATCTGTGACGTAGCTATGAAGATTGGACGATATATTTCTAAATGGACCAATCAACGTGCGTTATCGTCACTAGCGAACCAGACGGAAAGATTAATTCGGAATTATGTGATTTAGCAGACGATACAGGGTAACACAGACAATCTGCGCCATCCATCTCGAGTTAGGGTGAACGTTAAACTATCCCGTCTACCATTACTAAAGCTTTTGCTTCAGCCGGAGAGAGATATCGGGAGCATCACCAAGCGGGACAGCGAAAAGTGGATGATAATATTTGAGAATCTCCACTCCGATCTCGCCTTTGTTAGGCGCCCCTTGATAAGCGAAGCGGAACCAAGTCAGCTATTGTGCACTGCCTCTCTCCCTGTCAACAGATGATGTTTCACTATATTAAATCAAATAAACCCCTTATTTCATCTTTAATCTAGTCGCTTAGCAGCTAAGTCACTCACGTCGACGCAAAAGGCTGAAAAGAGACCCGACGGGAGCCACGCTCCGCCGTATCGGATTTGAGTGGAGGTGTTTCCGTGTAGGCCGGATGTGAGTTGAAGTCTTTCGAGGTGCACTTAACAACTGTCTCAGTGCTTATAATGTTTCACGAGGTTTGGCTATTTTGGTAAAAGTGTTGTTTTGATACCGTTCATTTCCGAAATAACATTCGATAATAAAATCGTCTACTTGATTTACGGAAAGTGGTTTTTGAAAGTCATTAAGGAGTAACTGTCCTTAGAGTTCTTTAGCCCTGAAGTTAGTTTGATTTCTAAATGGGACTTACTCAACCTTTAAAATGCTAATTAACACTGGTGTTCTGTATTGACAATTGAAATAGAGGTACTAAAATTGATTCACAATTAGCTGTATGGAGCTAGTCCCAAATTTGCAATTGGACACGTGATGTTAGCGAACAGCAAGCACTAGTGTTCCTTCAGACTCTTCAGTGCTCTTACTACAATTATGTCAATCACCGCCGTTGATTCCTGCATCATCTTATCACTTTTAATTGAGACCGAGTTAAATACCCTATTGATGTTGAATTTATCTTTAATCACTTTGTGTTACAAGAGTTAGTATTCACTGAGTATGTTGAGCAACATTGTGTTTTCTGCATAATTAAGAAGCTCTCTGCCATTTCTGTCATTTCCTTTGTCTTAAATCTTTATTTCCTGACAGACGTAGTTCAAATTATATATATAATTCAAAACCATACTCTTTTCTATATACAACCTTAATTCACGTGAGAATAAACTCATCTTATTTAAATTTATATATACATATATATATATATATATATATATATATATATATATATATATATATATATATATATATATATATATATATATGTGTGTGTGTGTGTGTGTGTGTGTGTGTGTGGTTTTGACTGGATCAATCTTCTTTAATATTTTAATACAATACGATGAGCGATGAGCATACTTGAAAAAAACCGATATATTGGTCGAAATGAGCTCATCGTATTGTATTAAAGAAGATTGATCCAGTCAAAACCATCTGATGTTTACTCTTTTCTATATATATTCATATATATATTCATTACAGCATAAATAAACCATACTTGATTGCAAACATTTGAATGAAACTCATATTTTAGAACATAATTTGTTTTTTTCATGTATGCAGGTGGCAAGTTTGCCTTTGGAAATCAAATTGCAAAGATGACGAATAAGGCCACAATCATCTATGCTCAGTCTTCCTTTCACCTTAACACCAACCTGTGGCTCTTTTCAAATTCAACATTTACGAAGACGTACCTCAACTTCCATTCTTGAATAGTAAACTAAAGTTACCCAAGTGACTATCACCAATCTGCTTTGTTACAGGATGCCTGATCTTTGACCTGTAAATTGTAACCACGAAAACACTAAATTCATCATCTACCGTATGCACCTTCTTAAAAATCGTTTCGTTATTGAAAATTAAACCTGACATGAAAGAAGAAAAAAATACTTAAAATTTCAAACGCCATGACCATCACTGCTATCCTTTAATTAAAACGATATTCTATGACAGGTTCTGGAAGGGCTGTATGAAGGCTATCATTACGACAATGGTGTCATGAAGCGAGATTCCCAACGCCATCGGTAGATATTTGCCTAAGCCTGGAATCTGCTTAACCTCTCTTTAACCGCCCAGCCCCTCCCCAAAAGAGTCGTCCCTCTCTCCTTCGGGGAATAACTATCATCCCCTTATATTGACCAAGATTAAAGGACTTGAGTTTTTTTACGTAGTAGGCACAAGGAAAAAATCTTGTGAATTTTAATTGAAGTAAAGATCATGGCTGTACGGGTCGTAATAGGCCTGGTCTTTGATAGGTAGTGCGTGTCCAGATGCCATCTTCGGTGACCTGATCTGTAGGTCGCATAGGTCATAGAGTCAGTGCGCATGATAGATGCGTCGGTCACGTGATGACAGATCTGACAGGAAGACCTTTTTGTCTGTAATCATTGGATAGCTATACGTGTGTCGTTATTTTAGTTTAATCATTAGGTAGGTACTGCGAGTTTAATATGTTGTCATAATAACGAAATGTGATCATGATATTTCTTCAGATTGTCTTCATTGTCTGGAACCCATGTTATTCTGATACTCTACTCATATCATCACTGGTACCTCTCACGAGGAAACTGTATATTCCAAAAATCCTGCAACCTTCCCAGCAAGGCATACCTTGCGCCAGTTTCCAGTACTGGCTAATTTAAGCCTTGCTGCATTTCGTCACCCTTTTTGTGCAAACTTGTCAGCGTCATGCACCTGCACCAGATATTCCATAACTAACATATAATTTCAAAACTACATCCGGGGAGGAAAACCAACATGGCGACCTCCATGACGCAAGCGTTATGCTGCAGGATCTACTCTACGCGATTCTTTTCCCACAGAGGTTACTCCCTTCAGATTTCCGATACTACCCTCTGTTGTTTTACGTTTGAAATCGGGAGGGGCAAGGGAGTGTCCTGATTGGTTGCAATTGAATCTAGTTGTGCAATCAGCGACGCCGTTGTAAAGTAACATTTGCCAATGACACGTCATAATGATAAAATAAACGTAAGGCCAACGTTTTCTCGTTTTCCGTAGAGGGTAATGTCCGAGTAACTCTCCATTCCTTAAAAATAATGGAGCCGAGGCCCCGGAGGGGCCGAGGCCCATTATTTTTAAGGAATGGAGAGTTACGAGGATATTACCCTACTTAAATTACACTAAAAAAATGGTCTTTTATCAAAATTGATTTAGAAAGTTAAAGAAATGAAATTTCTACTTAAAAAATATGATGTGATGTATAACTCTCCATTACTGAAAAATAATGGAGTGAAAGAACAATAGGATGACGTCACAAGTGTAATTTAATGTGCTTTCTGTGTTTTCCTCGAAATATGCTATTTGGTTTTGTGAAAACTATTGATCATAAACATACTTATAAATAAAGAAGACCAAATCAGAAACAAATACCAAAAACAGTTCATTTGCGTTATTTACATCAGACATATTCGAATGACATATGCTAATGAGCAAGACTCTTCAGAAAACGATCTTTGAAGTCACCCGGTCAACATGGCCAATTAAAGATGAGTTTTCATTGGTTAAGAAGCAGGGACACCGTATGAGATTTCTCTTTCCCCCACTAGGGGATTTTGGTTCCGCTCCCGATTTCAAGCGAAAAACAACAAAGGGTAGGATCGGAAATCTGAAGGGAGTAACCTCTGTGGGCAGAGACTGACTCTACGTGGGCGCGGCCATGAAACGACGTCGCCGATTGGCCTGGGCCGGGGAGTTCATTGGAGATCGCTCATAATTGTCAAGCAAAGAATTGTGAAATACTGTAGCATGGCTTAAATAAGCCAGTGATGTGAATACTGCGAGTTATACCTTGAAGGGGAAGTTGACAGCCCAGGTGTTGTTCCGGGGTGATGTCTATAGAGTATCGTGACATTCAGGCTTGGATGGCTGAGGTTGGATCGTGTCGGGATCCCCTGCAAGGCGTAACTGAAGCCATTCTGTCACTGGCTAATTTAAGCCTTGCTGCATTCGTCACCTTTTCTGTGCTGACCAAATACAGCAAGAGACTGTCGCGAGTTAAGTCTTGCGGTGGAAGTTGTGATCCGTGCCCAATTGCTGTCATTGAAAAGTCACTGATATTTGATCCTTTGGTTATGTGTTTGCTGTAGTTGTAGTGTCTGCATGTTTTTGTCAGTGGCAGAAATTTACTTTTACTTGAAAAATCATTGATTTTGAAATTATCACTCATGTACTAAAATCTTCATTTGTTTTATTTCTCAGAGAAGAAGCTCATTGTCGCAGTTTGGTTTGAAATGTCGACAAAATATAACTTTAAGATACATTTGAAGTATAGTTATCTTCCATTTTAGTTCACACATGTGTTTAGTTTGATCGTGGTGGCTATTGTGGACATCTTGTGTGACCATTGTTTACTTGGCTCTTTACCTATCTTATTCGCATCCCCGATGTTTGGTGGATAACTCTTGGTTCGAAGTTCTACATATTACACGATAAAAGTATTAAATCGTTGTTATTATATGAACAGAATATCCGAATATCTATGCTAGATATGTCCATTAAAACCACATGTTGTAAGTGTGTTAATTAGATTTCAAAAGTTCTTTACCCATTTTTCAGAATAAATGATTAAATATCCTGACATTATGCTTAGGAAAAGATTAAATAATCTGATTGCTGTGACGACATATATTCCAGAATATCAATGTCATAGGGGATTTTAAATAAGCATTGTTGTTTTTCATTATTAACAGGTGGCCGTTTTCATTTTTCAAAACAATTTGAAAAGGGTAGGATTGATAAAATAGGCAACACCGCTCCTTGCAGACCTCTGACCCAGAAGCAAAGGGAGGTAATTTGCATAGCAGTGTAACATTGCCTACTGGTTTTTGTGTGAGGGGCGGAACGCGAGATTTCAAGCGAGATAAAGGGAGATAATTGTAGGAGTTTACGCACACTTAACCCAAGGTTCAACACCCAGATTCAAACCGGGCGACAAATCGGAATTTGAGACGAGTCTTTGCCTTTAATCGCATTGAATTGAAGACTATAAAACTTGTAGGCTCTAGTTGCAAATTCAACAGTCAAATATCTCGCTTCCGCGGCGACATTTATAGCACAAACTGTCGTAACTTCAGCAAAAATCCCTCCCATAAAACCAAAAGGTTTTAGAATACCATTATTGAATTTCTTCTTTGAAGGTGTTATGAACAAAGTAGAGAGGCATTAGGGGATGTCCGGGGAAAATGATCCGCGGGTGAGATGCGGCAGAGACGATAGAAAGTTATCACGCGGTGAGAGAAGAATCTTAGTAAAGATATTTTATCTCGTTTTCTATCTGACTTGTTTTTCTGTCAGATAATCCTTCATACATTTACGTACATTTACGCTAATCTCTGTCATTCTGACTTTTAAAAAGACAAAACTTAGAAAAATGATTTATGATTCATCTCCACATGTGAATTTAATCTCTTTTCAGAAGTGTAGGTGTTCTAGGTAACTAAGGTATTTATATGGTGTTCTCAATTCGCATGTTAATAACAAATGCGTTTGTTTCAGTTTGTGCAAAATATTCTTTATAATTTTACGTTTTCATTGATATAATATAGTTTCAAACATAATAGTTCAGTATCTTAATAAAGGTAACAAACAAAGAACACATTTATTAAGTGAGGGGCGGAACGCGAGAATTGAAGAACCACATTTTCAACTGAGTAAAAACGAGTTTTACTGCTGTCGGAGAAAGTCGATTTTGATTGACTTTAATAGGCAATTGTTACGTTATAAAGGACTCATAATTTCAAACATCAGAATATGATACTTTTATTGTTTAAGTCTGTTCAAATAAACAAAGTTTAAAAACATGAAGTAAATGAAATCTAGCAAAATGTTACATCTATAACTGTCTAGATTCAACAACGTAATAATGTATATTAGAAACGAATGGTTTTAGATCAATCATAATGCTTAATAAAGATATTTAACGCTTATTGTGCCTTTGTATTTTTCATTCTGTTATTTCAGAGCCCTTTTGAGAATTGATTTTCATCACCACTTTGTAAGTTTACGCTTTAATCGATTACATGAAATTAACACATGTGATATGATTCGATAAATGAATTTTAACGCATTATGTCAGTAAGTACAGAGCCGCGTCACATCTTGTTTTAATGTTCATTACATCAAATCCGGTGTGAACACTTCAAAGAACTATCAATATTTTTAAAAAATAAATACAATTTATACAATCAACACATGCAACATTGTTATATTCGGTATCAAATTATCTGCAATAGATATTAATATTTCAATTTGTACTTTTACAGATGGTATGATCGCAGATAAAACATGTTCTTGGTGGTATTGTAACCGATATCATAACATCATGTAGTCAGTAGAAAATAACAATAATAGGAGATGAATTATTGACATGGTTCATACCTGTAAAATACCTCAGTTGGTTTCGAATAATTAAATATTTAAAAGAAATCAGATGCATTTGACAATTGTACGATACAATGATACTTATCTGAGGTAGTTTGAATGAATTAATTGGTGAATATGGTTAGATTTTAGTTAAAATATCTTTGTTTAATGAAGAGAGGGGTAAGAAATGACATTGAAACCAACATGACCCTTATCATTTTTAAAATAGTGTAAATATGTGCAGAATCTGTTTTATATATATATCAATGAACAGTTGTGTATCATATACAATATTTTTCGAAAAAAAAACATTTTTTTAAAACTTTATATTTTGAAAAAGAAACTTATATTAAGATGTAGAAGTTTTCTTTCACTAAACACTTGTACTTTTCAGTTTAAGGTTATGACATCGAAAACGTGAGATATTTGCAATTGAAAATCATACATATGATAAAATCAACAGAAGTGAGTACTTTCTTTTGCCTGGCAGTTTATATTGGTTTCTTAGTGTAACATGTGATGACATGTCGTTGATTAAGGTTATAAGGATAAGAACTTAAACTGTTCCTGTATTTTTTTTAAAAATACCATCATATTCATAATCTGGGTTACATACTCTGGAATCCTATAAACTGTAACTCCTGTGTATCATTAAAGGTGCATCCAGTGTGTTTCATAACATTTTATTTGGTTTTAATACGTTCCACCACACCATATCTGCTGTTTACAATACAAACATATTCACTCAGTGTGCATATTCATCCCCAATCGCCAAACATATCATAATTACTAGTTTCCAATTAAATTCGAGTAACATCATTATGCATGTACAGAAATCGAAAGTGCATGTCCCATTTACATGCACAGTAGTTATATGGCCTATTAAACATTATCAACCCAATTTATGTATTTTGTCTGGTTTAAATAACATGCCAAAATTACGTTTGACCAAGGAATTAGATGTGATATACGTCTTTGGTTTGACTCATTGGCGCGCGCCACACGCGGTGCATTGTCCTGTTTTCGATCAGAAATCGACTCTTTTACCTCCATATCGTCATTATATAAGTCGAGTATCATCAAAATGGTAGTTTTCGGTAACAGTTGGTACTTCCCGATAAAGTAAGACCATGTATAACGTTTGGCATATTTGACCCCCAACAACACAATGGATGTACCTTTAACAAACGAAATCTGGCACACTTATGAATAATCTAATGGACCGGATATAAGGTAAAGGTAGTTTCATAATCTATCAAATGGTGATTTAACTTCAGTAAGTTTCTTCTATTTCTGTTTGAGTGTTATTTTATCCAGTTTTGGTATTGCATGCGTCAGATCAAATAGCATGCCAGTCGCGTGATAATGCCACTGTCAAATTCTTATTACTCAAAATCGCTACCAGCGGTGGTACATGAACTTTAACAAAACATTTAAAAAACATACAAAATTTCCCAGATGGACAAAAAAACTACTAATAATTACCAAAAATAATTACACATAGTTTGTAAATGCAATGATATATGAAGAACACTTATAAAGTTCGTTATTGTATAAACATTGCTGATGAAGATTACTTTAAAATGACATTGACAAATGTTGCTATTTGGATATTCTTAGTTGACATAAGTCTTTTTTATTTGATAGCATTTGATAATATAAAAATAATGGTTTATGAGCTGTAACCGTTGCTGGTGGAAAGCTCAGTATGTACATTTATAATGAAACTCATCAACAACAGCGGGTGAGTTACAAAGATTACATACATGTTCTGCTCTAGGATGTGTTCGCCATCCGCCTCTTTCAATTGGCAGGTTATGATTGTTTGCTCTGAATGGTAAAAGAGGCACAGTATGATTAAAATCGACCCTGTTCCGAGGAATAAAATTTTCAAAATAATGCATCTACAAGGATACGAAAAGGTTCTGTAGATTCCTCGCCACAAGGTCTGAGAACAGCCCAGACCAGTTATAGCTGACATGCCATATATAGCGATAGGTAACCATTCTTCAGCTATACGTAACAAAGGTTTCGACAACAATCAGAAGAATTAAAGTAGCCTTGCGGGTTAAAATACGCTAAAGGGGCCAGATGAATTGCTGTAGAATTATTCTTTAGCACAAAATTATGTCATGATGTCAAATCTGATACAAATTTCATCTTGTTGGTCCCTTTTCTGCAATTTGACAGGTGTTTTGTAACGGTCAGTGACTTGTTCCGTCATTTGATGGTTGTTTGCTAGCTTGACTACCATTTTTTAAATTATAACCCGAGCATCAAATACACATTACGCTTTGTTTGAAGTGGTTGCTTGTCTATATCGTAATTTGTTCCAGTTACAAATATATGTACTATCGTGTTGTGATATATTACTGAAAATGTGGGTAATTATGAACACACAATCAAATAGCATATCATACAAAATTTCATATAATTGAAACATTATAGTAAAGTAATATTAAAATAAGATCAAATTAAATTTAGATTTAAAAAATCAGATAACAATTCATCTAGAAGGTGTTATCACCAGGTATAAATAACAACAGAAATATGCAAAACTATAGAATAAGATACGGCTTTGCGTTTACATCAGGAGAAATTCTGTATTTTAAGTGAAATATAAGTCGCAAAACTTTCCCTGTTGTTGATACACAATCGGTTGATAATAGCAGAGTATATAAGCGTGATTCGTGCGAATGTATAGGCTTTCGTATGAACAGCATAAAGTAGGTAACAATATATACTCTTGTATCTGTGCATATGGTCATATGATTAATAATACCTTTGATCTATGTAAAACAATATATGGATGGATATTAGTTTCATTTGATTCGTGTTATATGTGAAAGACATGTTCATTATTCGGAATATGTCAAATGTATCTTCATGATATGTTCATGATACATATTTACCCATGATATCCTTATTGAGTGCATTTATGATACTGTTTTGATATGTTTATAATTTGTTTATAACATTCATATTCAATATTCACGTGCTCATGATATGATCGTGTGCATGGTATGTTTATTGTATTTTCGTGGTATTTTTATGGTATGTTCGTGGTGTGCTCAGGGTATCTTTATGGTATGTTTGTGGTATGTTCGTGGTATGTTCGTGGTGTGCTCAGGGTATCTTTATGACATTGTCATGGTATGCTCATATGTTAATGGTATGTTCATGTTAATGGTATGTTCCTGGTATCTTGTGTGGTATGTTTATGGTTTGCTCGTGGTATGGTAATGGTATCTTCGTGGTATGTTCGTAGTACGTTTATGGTATGTTCATAGTATATTCGTGGTATATGTATGGTATGTTCGTCAAATGTTCCTGGTATGTTCGTGGTATGTCCCACATTTAACACATAAATATGTTTACATGCACACTGATATTTATATGTACGTCGTGTGCCAAAAAACAATTAATTTGCAATATAATTAGCAAAAATGAAAATCAGGTATTTCACAAATGCAAAGCTATACATAAGGTGTTATCCGGATATGCAGTATTATATTGCCGACAACAATATTCATATTCATATAACTATTTACTTTTTCCTTGAATACTATTCAATTTTCCTGTAACCTGTGTTGAATTTCAGATAAAATATTCCGGAAAACTTATTGCCTGTTGAGGCTTACATGTAGCCAGGGGCTATATATTTCTTATCTTTGCAAAATAGTCTGTATCTTTCCTTGGGGTATGTAATCCACGTGACGATCCCAAAAGATCTAAACTTTTCCAAACATGCATCCGCCATAACGACAAAAAACGACTTTGATAGTCATGGTCCGCTTACTATCATACTTGTACCTTTAGTTCATCTCAATACCCGGATAATGTTTCGTGTAAATCAAATCATCGGGGACATATCATTTGTTCATAGGAAAATATTATTTCCCGAATATTTATGATTAACATGATAGTGAGACTTATAGAAAATATGTTCATGAATGATGTATTAGCATGGCAACTAGTTCCAGTGGTTGAACCATTTAATGACGCTGACCAATGCTAACAATGGGTAGTTGTCACGATAGTAGCATCTGTTGTTGTATTTGTTTATTTGTCTGTTTTTGTAATGATCTTGATCAATTTATTTCAATAATTCTTTATGAAAAATGGTATCACTTCAGATCACACAGCTGTAAACATTATTTCTTTCAATAAATTCAAAATATGATCGTTTAATTTCTTGTCATATAAATCTGTCACAAATCATTAAATTGTGTTGTTGGGGGTCATATATTTCAAACGTTATAAATGGTGTAACTTTATCGAGAAGTACCGACTGTTACCGACAACTACCATTTTAAATGATAGTCGACTTAATATATTGACGATATGAAAAGTAGTGATTTCTGGTCGAAAACCGGACAATGCACCGCCTGTGGCGCGCGCCAATGAGTCAAACGTAATTTTGGAATCTTATTTTAAAACAGACAAAATAGCAAATTTGAGTTGATAATGTTTAAAAGGTCGAATAACAACTGTGCATGTAAACGGGACGTGCACTTTCGGTTTCTGCACATGCATAATGATGTTTCTCGATTTTAATTGGAAACTAGTAATTATGATGTTTTGGCGATTGGGGATAAATATGCATGCTGAGTGAATTTATTTGTATTGTAGACAGCACATTTGCTGAGTTGGAATGCATTAAAGCCAAATGAAATTTTATGAAACACAATGGATGCACCTTTAAAATGGCTAAAGTGTTGTAACCAACAACCCATTCACTCTCTCACTCACCTTCGTTAATTTCACGTTGGATAATACTATAACCAGAGGGATAGCTTGCGCAAAGATTACATATAACTGTTTCTATATAAACCATATTTCTGCACTGTAGACCAAGATGACTATTGCCAAATAATCAAATGCTAATGATGAGAAATCCATGGGTAATAATGCTATAGATATATGGAAATGACGGAATTTTCAGCTTCGAGTGTCCGAGGATGGTAACGGGGATGAGATATGTGGAAAGTATCGGAATATCCAGCTTCGAGTGCCCGAGGTTGGTAACAAGGGAGATATATGTGTAAAGTATCGGAATATTCAGCCTCGGGTGTCCGAGAATGGTCACAAGGGAGAGATGTCTGTAAAGTATCGGAATATTCAGCCTCGAGTGTCCGAGGATGGTAACAAGGGAGATATATGTGTAAAGTATCGGAATTTTCAGCTTCGAGTGTCCGAGGATGGTAACGGGGATGAGATATGTGGAAAGTATCGGAATATCCAGCCACGGGTATCCGAGGATGGTAACAAGGGAGATATATGTGTAAAGTATCGGAATATGCAGCCTTGGGTGTCCAAGAATGGTCACAAGGGAAAGATGTATGTAAAGTGTCGGAATATTCAGCCTCGGGTGTCCAAGGATGGTAACGGGGATGAGATATGTTGAAAATATCGGAATATTCAGCTTCGAGTGTCCGAGGATGGTAACATGGGAGATATATGTGTATAGTATCGGAATATTCAGCCTCGGCTGTCCGAGGATGGCCACAAGGGAGAGATGTGTTTAAAGTATCGGAATATTCAGCTTCGAGTGTCCGAGGATGGTTACAAGGGAGATATATGTGTAAAGTATCTGAATATTCAGCCTCGAGGGTCCGAGGATGGTAACAAGGGAGATATATGTGTAAAATATCGGAATAATCAGCCTCGAGTGTCCGAGGTTGGTAACAAGGGAGATATATGTGTAAAGTATCGGAATATTCAGCCTCGGGTGTCCGAGGATGGCCACAAGGGAGAGATGTCTGTAAAGTATCGGAATATTCAGCTTCGAGTGTCCGAAGATGGTAACAAGGGAGATATATGTGTAAAGTATCGGAATATTCAGCCTCGAGTGTCCGAGGATGGTAACAAGGGAGATATATGTGTATAGTACCGGAATAGTCAGCTTCGAGTGTCCGAGGATGGCCAAAAGGGAGAGATGTATGTAAAGTATCGGAATATTCAGCCTCGGGTGTCCGAGGATGGTAACAAGGGAGAGATGTATGTAAAGTATCGGAATATTCAGCCTCGGGTGTCCGAGGATGGTAACAAGGGGATGAGATATGTGGAAAGTATCGGAATATTCAGCTTCGAGTGTCCAAAGTTGGTAACAAGGGATATATATGTGTAAAGTATCGGAATATGCAGCCACGGGTGTCCGAGGATGGACACAAGAGAGATATATGTGTAAAGTATCGAAATATTCAGCCTCGTGTGTCCGAGGATGGTCACGGGGGAGAGATGTATGTAAAGTATCGGAATATTCAGCTTCGAGTGTCCAAGGTTGGTAACAAGGGATATATATGTGTAAAGTATCGGAATATGCAGCCATGGGTGTCCGAGGATGGACACAAGAGAGATATATGTGTAAAGTATCGGAATATTCAGCCTCGTGTGTCCGAGGATGGTCACAGGGGAGAGATGTATGGAAAGTGTCGGAATATTCAGCCTCGGGTGTCCGAGGATGGTCACAGGGGAGAGATGTCTGTAAAGTATCGGAATATTCAGCTTCGAGTGTCCAAGGTTGGTAACAAGGGATATATGTGTAAAGTATCGGAATATGCAGCCACGGGTGTCCGTGGATGGACACAAGAGAGATATATGTGTAAAGTATCGGAATATTCAGCCTCGTGTGTCCGAGGATGGTCCTAGGGGATAGATGTATGTAAAGTATCGGAATATTCAGCCTCGGGTGTCCGAGGATGGTCACAAGGGAGAGATGTCTGTAAAGTATCGGAATATTCAGCTTCGAGTGTCCAAGGTTGGTAACAAGGGATATATGTGTAAAGTATCGGAATATGTAGCCACGGGTGTCCGTGGATGGACACAAGAGAGATATATGTGTAAAGTATCGGAATATTCAGCCTCGTGTGTCCGAGGATGGTCCTAGGGGATAGATGTATGTAAAGTATCGGAATATTCAGCCTCGGGTGTCCGAGGATGGTCACAAGGGAGAGATGTATGTAAAGTATCGGAATAATCAGCTTCGAGTGTCCAAGGTTGGTAACAAGGGATATATATGTGTAAAGTATCGGAATATGCAGCCACGGGTGTCCGAGGATGGACACAAGAGAGGTATATGTGGAAAATATCGAAATATTCAGCCTCGTGTGTCCGAGGACGGTCACAGGGGAGAGATGTATGTAAAGTATCGGAATATTCAGCCTCGGGTGTCCGAGGATGGTCACAAGGGAGAGATGTATGTAAAGTATCGGAATATTCAGCTTCGAGTGTCCAAGGTTGGTAACAAGGGATATATATGTGTAAAGTATCGGAATATGCAGCCACGGGTGTCCGAGGATGGACACAAGAGAGATATGTGTGTAAAGTATCGGAATATTCAGCCTCGTGTGTCCGAGGATGGTCCTAGGGGATAGATGTATGTAAAGTATCGGAATATTCAGCCTCGGGTGTCCGAGGATGGTCACAAGGGAGAGATGTATGTAAAGTATCGGAATATTCAGCTTCGAGTGTCCAAGGTTGGTAACAAGGGATATATATGTGTAAAGTGTCGGAATATGCAGCCACGGGTGTCCGAGGATGGACACAAGAGAGATATGTGTGTAAAGTATCGGAATATTCAGCCTCGTGTGTCCGAGGATGGTCACAGGGGAGAGATGTATGTAAAGTATCGGAATATTCAGCCTCGGGTGTCCGAGGATGGTCACAAGGGAGAGATGTATGTAAAGTATCGGAATATTCAGCTTCGAGTGTCCAAGGTTGGTAACAAGGGATATATGTGTAAAGTATCGGAATATGCAGCCACGGGTGTCCGAGGATGGACACAAGAGAGATATATGTGTAAAGTATCGGAATATTCAGCCTCGTGTGTCTGAGGATGGTTACAAGGGAGAGATGTATTTAAAGTATCGGAATATTCAGCCTCCAGTGTCCGAGGATGGTCACAAGGGAGATATATGTGTATATTACAGGTATATTCAGCCTCGGGTGTCCGAGGATGGTCACAAGGGAGAGATGTATGTAAAGTATCGGAATATTCAGCTTCGAGTGTCCTAGGATGGCTACAATGGAGAGATGTATGTAAAGTATTAGAACATTTAGCCTCGGGAAAACAAGGGATAATACGACAGGAAGACTTACATCATATCTTCAGGAGCCAACTAAACTAAACTCGAAATTTCAAAACAGTATCTGTTCATATTTCAGAGAAACACACGTTTTAAGAAAACATCGTTTTCGAGTCTCCTCACCTAGACGAAATAGGAGGGTGAAAACGTCTTTTGGACTTGTTGTATGACGTCCAACTGTAGAGAAGCTTCGAAGTCCAAGAAGGTTTATTATGCTGACATCATCTTTTACTAACATAATATCCATATTTCATGAAAGCTTACGTTAAATACCAACATTATGTCTGAAAGCATCTTTGAAGTTCAGTACCCAGTGTGTTTTTGAACAGAAATAAGCTATATTACGCATCATACTCTCATGAATGCAATTGTGTATATCTCTCTACGAGATTTATCCTCATCACAGACATTCATAATCAACTTGATGAGGTAAATATATTGTGTGGTTGACTCTTTGGAAAATCGCTATCGTTTCCCTTGACCCTCGGTGTAGTTTATGTACATTTGCATACCACAAAATGCTATATTTTCACATGTATGATAGAAAATATTGAAATACATTTTGATAACAACGCTAAATAAAATACTTAAATATGCGCGACTCCTTTAAAACATATGTATTGATTTCGCAGATCCCATTACGTTGAAAACGTGTGTCGCTATTTAAATGGTTTAGATGTTTTTCTAAAGTATTCATTTTGCCTGGGGCTTAATGTCATCGCATTAGTTTAATAAAGAACGTAAATTATCATATTTTATTCTTTTGTAAAATATACTTAAAGAGTAACGCTCTATAATAAAGCCCGGGGCTATTGATAAACAGTGTTCATTAAATGTATTATGTTTTCTTGATAAAAGTCTCTATTTAGTGCTCATGACAACATATTCAAATATGAATGAAACAGATAAATCAAGCCTAAGATAAAAAGTGGGAAAACATCGTAAATTTTATTTTAATGTGTATGTTATATACAGATGTAAGATAATACCTGGAGTGATCACTCTTAAAACATTCTCATCAATATGTTTTATCTTGTAGCACGTTTTCGGTAAAATATAGATAAGAACAAACGCAAAGCCAAAACAAATTAATATTTTTTTCAGGAATATGTTTTTGTATGTTTCAAAGTGGTTGTTTTAAAAAAATTAAGTTTTAAAGTTTTTAAACCCCTTCACCTATCCAGACATGTATACAGGCCAGAAAACGTATTAGCGTTCTGGTTTCTTAGTGGCGAAAGGGTTAATTGGTATTTTGGAGAATACATATGAAAAGCAATGTCTATGAGGTAACAACATCTTCACTGTGAACATACAAATATGGAATGTTCCAAATAAAATTGTAATCGAGAAGTTCTTCTTTTGTTCTTTTCTAAAAATGTTATTTTCGAAAATGTGTTACGAGAAGTTGTTTTTTTCCCAAATTGTGTTGTGTTATTTGTAATATTTCTTGAAAAAGGTCCATCAATTCAAAGCGTGCAGTTGTAACATTCTTACATTTGGGATAACACTATCTGTAATAAATTAAGAAAAAAAATCTTGAAAATGTTCAGTCCGATTATTTATGGCATTCGAACCCACACCCTCAGAGTCCGGCGACTATTTCCAGCACTGACCGTACCAATAACTTGTAGCAATTCATTGAAAGAATCTAAAGTTTATTGTGCATAAGTTGTCATAATTTTCAGTTCTTTTATATATTAAAAAACACATGGAAGATATATGACATAAATATACACATTACATACATATATATTTTTAAGAAACACAGATGAAAAGAGAGTTATATCGTTAAGACGTGATATATGTACTTTTCCCTTTGAAATCTGTTAAATCGATAAAAAAAATCTTTGATAATTTTAAGGATTTCTCATAATAACTAGAAACATTACATATTGGAATACAAACATCGCACTATGAACAGTTAAAAAAATGAATACAGTCCCGCAGTCATTTTTCATTCATAAAGCCACAAGTCTTTGGATGTGTCTTGAGATCCATGAATAATTAAAGTAAAAACTCATCTATGTTCATGGCATCTGATATATTCACACTGTGAGACTTGTAAATACAACATGGAAGAACGTCACTTACTCCTCTTTACCTCACAATGTTGTCAGTGAAAACGCTATGGAAATTGAAGCGCCATAAAAGGTCTTTGATGCAAATCATTGGCTGAATATTGATTCATTGAATTTGGGGAAAACTTAAAGATGTTATGGGTTTAATCGTTTCGGCGTTATCGCAATGAATCGCAATGATAATATAAAACACACAAAAATGCTGAGAAAAATTCTAACTAAAATCTGAAACAATACTCAATATGATAAGAGTATGATTTTCATTTTTCTGTTATATAAAGAAATTAATTGAAACACTTAGTGATAATTTGATTAGTTTCCCTCTTGTAGTCATATACAAAATATTGATTTGATATTCGGATTATTAAATATGTTCAAGTATTAACCCTTATTACTATTAACCATTAAGAGTCTAATGTAAATGGATATTCAGATATTTTCTCATCAATTCAACAAAACAGCTGCGTTTGTCAATTAAATGATTTGTCCAAAAAAACAAGAAAACCTATCAAACACAATAGTTTAAAAATATGCAAATCCAGGACATGCAATCTGCATATTAAAAACGAATCACTTCAAAGTATGTGAAAACAATCAAATGGGGCATTTACCTTTGAAGTTCCATAATAACTCTAAGTTAACTGGTATTAGAGTTAATTGCTCAAACTACCTGCTGTAAAAGCGCAACACCGTGTGATCGTCCATCATTCTAAATAAACAAACAATAAAACGTCCACCGCTCTCAAATCGACGCTTGATTACGGGTGATTAATTTTACAGCTAATTGGTCAGCAATCAGCGGAATGATCAAAGGTGATACCTGAGATGAGACTTTAATTGCCGGTGAGACAATGCGAACAGGTAAGATACAGGTAGGAGTCTGTGGTTTACCTGCAGCGTTCGATAAAACAATAACTTGTTAACACGATCCTCGCTGTTTGTGATACACCTTGATTACACTTGGCCGCAGGTGGGGAAACAATTAGTGCACTGAACAGGTAAACGTGAGAGTTGACTGTGAGAGTTACCTGTAGCTGCCTGTGCGTTATCTAATCATCTAAGACGACGGTTGTTGTCGGAGCATGCCCCCTGCAGGGTTGTTAGCGGGGAGAGCTTGTGATCATACACAGCGTTAGAGAGTATCTCCCCATCGCAATAAACTCACCTTCTTGTTTTAACTCATTTACTTGTTATTTGATTAGAGGAGTAATACCTTTACCTGGCGGCATCTCCTTTGATGTTCTGAGATGATGGTTTTTGAAAGTCATATCTCACCAGAATCCGCTGGAATTCAAAGCTATCAACCCGACCAGGTCATAAAATCATGACAGTAAAACATTCTTGGGGAAATGATAAAAACATGGTTGGATGTTATCATTCGGTAATTAAAGGAAATTCTGACCTTACCTGTGACCTTAAAAATGTTAATTATTTTTGACGGACAGCACGCGGTTCTACACAAATATCGAACATGTTTTTGATCCCCGATGCCAATTAAGGAATGACTGGAATGATATTATGTGGCGTTTAAACTTTTAAACATTCAACTTTCCCGTTCATCTCACAGGTTCGAAGAACAGAGACAAAATGAGAGATAAATTTATTTTGTAGAACGCATAAAACTCACAAATTTGGTTCAATTTATTATGAAAATTATGAGAGTAAATGCCCAGCCAAACTGGCTTATGAGATACATATTTACAGGTTTAAAATATGTCTTTTATGTTATATGTAGAACATTTATTTTTTATGATATAAGTGTAAGTTATATTTTTATATATATTTAAAAATGGTTTGTCGCAGATCAGAAACGTAGTTGTGTTTAAGAATGTGAGTAAGCACAGAAGCACTGTCCATAAAAATACACCCTAGGGTGCAACTGCAAATGCAAAAGGTAACTTGTGTCTCAAATCCGAGAATAAGTGGAAATCAATAACAAAATGTACTTCTTCTTGTATCTCAACAGAACTGACATATTCTGTTGTTACAAAAAAAAGTTATGAAAAATTAATGTATACTTTAAACAATACGTCTGTCACTTTAACTTGAAACTCATACTGTAAATTTAAAAAAATATGTTTAACGTTAAAGTCTAAAATAAAATCAGCATTGATGAAAGCTTCCTCTTAGTGGTATAAGAATAGTTTTATTACCTTTTTAATTTATGATGAAATATATATTATTCCATAACTTGTACCATAAGTGTTTAAAACAAACAAGTAAGAACATAATATTATATCGTCGTCTTTGTACTAATATAATTTATAAGAAAAGCACATTGTTTGAATGCTTTTTAATACCCTGAATAGACCATGATAAGTAACTTGAATTAGGTTTTGAATTTCTGTATGATGTATTATGTGAATATTCCGGAAATCTGTCAATGACCATAAATAAAGCTCAACGATAAGAACAAGTATAACAAATGGTAGCGTTATATAAAAATAAACAGCTTTAATTCATCAAAACTGACAGCAGAGTTATGATCTATAATTATATAGGGGTGATAGTTCTAATGATTACAAGGAAAGCGTCTTAGACCCTACTTATTCCTTCAAGGGTACAACAAGCTATACTCTACCAGCCGACGGTCGGGTCGTCGCCTTCAAACATATATACAATATTGATAAGCATATGATTATCGCGTCATGTTTAATAATTTCCGAAGAACGAATTCAAATGGGACACGACAGTTGGGGGACAAGGTCTAGTTCACTGTGTACGAGGAGAAAGTGTAAGATCTGCTATACCTCTATTCTATTTGTCTGGTAAGGCGGAAGGTATCGGTTCCTAATTCAAAGCAAAATACATTAAATTCTATTAAGTTGAGCGTAGCAGCTTGTAATTTAGAGCTTAAAAAACAGGCAGCGGACAGGACGAGATGACAAGTTGACCCGTGCAGAGTTTAGAGGGTTAGTTGAGAGAGTAGACTGGGAGTAGCTTGCCTTGAGAGCAGGGACAGAGCTAGAACGATTTATCATTGGCGGATGCTCTCCGCGATTTATCCTGAGATGGTGCGCCGAGCTAGAATGATTTATCCTAAAAGTGAAGCGGAGTAAGGACGATTTATTCAGAGATAGTGATCAGAGTAAGGGCAATTTATCCTCAGAGGCGAGCGGAGCTAGGATGATTTATCTTCGGAGTTTACTCGAATTTATGGCGATTTATCCTGATGGATGAAGTGGAGAAAGGCTGACGTAATCTTACTTGGAGAGCGGAGCTTTAATGATTTACCTCGAGAGGTTAAGCGGAGTTAAAAAGATTGAATTTGAGAGAATGATCGGAGCTAGGGGGTTTATCCCGAATGAATACTCGGGGCTAGGATGCATATGATTTATCCTGAGATGGCTCGGCAGAACTAGGTTGATTTATCATATGAGTGTGTGTGGATATAGGCCAGCTTTTCCCTTGGGCACACTAGCATTTGTGGTTTATCTCTAGAAGACAAGGGGAGGCATGCACAGATCTGGAATTATTTACATCTGAGACAATGCACAGGACTGGGACAATTTATCCTATGATAACGGTGGTTATTAATGGGAGTGTTAGAGGAGCTACATGTAGGAAGATCTATTCTTTGATATCATTAACTTAGAAAGTTTTGTCCTGGGAGGCTATACCGATTTATCTAGAGAGGGAGTGAACTATTTAGGTCCAGGAAGGTAAACTGAGTTAGGAAAATTGCCCCAGAGCGTGGACTGAGTTGAAGCTCAGACGGGGTGGGAGGTCTGTACTGGCAACAAGATACACTCGGAGTAGACTAAGATCGATAAACCCGTTAATTAGGGTCCGGATCTCGTGGGTGCCGCCACACGGGAGAGGCCGGGGTGTCAGGGGTGTCCATCACCCAACAATCATCCACCCCCACTCCCCGGGACGACCTCGACAGCCCCCGACATCGATACCCCCACCACCGATGGCTACATTAGAGGGAAAGTCAGCCAGCCCTGCTCCAGCAGACAACCAGTAATTATCTCAATCAGATTCGAACCCTCTTGCCTCTCACTCTACCCTTGGCGCCATCGTCTCCGAAACTAATTTAACTACAAAGTGGCCCCATGGTGCTTGCAATGCCTCGCTACACGATTCACCAACAACCGGCCTGTCAATTATAAGAATATTCACACAAAGTCATAAATTACATGTTTCCTCAAATCTTCTAAAGTGAATCACTGGGTTGAGTGTAAACCACACGTGCTTGGCATTCTTGTAAGAAGAACAGTGGACGTAAACCTACACCCTGAATTACTCCACAATCCGGCAACACAACACTATCCAGATACAGGAACGCTCGCCTCTTGCGATTAGCTGATAATCGTGACGTGATAAGGACGCTAAACCATGCTATCCCTCCTCACGGGCTAATCACAATCACGTCCCCCACTTCTAATTACTTCCCCTAATAGCGAGTTAACGGCCCAATAGAGACGTCATAGATGAATTTTAAATACAGGCTCATTCGAGAAAGAATAGCTAAGATTGACAACGAAGGCGTTAGAGAGTGTTTAACATACGAGACTAATTCTCGAGGGTTGCGTCTCGGGAAGGCGTATTGCGCTGGCTTAACAAATAAAGCGACGGATCTCAAATGACTGTTAGGGAATAGGGATATGACTTCAAACTCGACTTGTGAAAACCAGGGTGTTAAATTCCTTATTAAGCAATAATCCTGCTGTATAATGCGTTATGGAGGTAACAAAGAGGACCCTCGCTCGACAACTGTTCCGAACTTGTGGTTTAGCCTCTCTTTCTTACTGGACAGAGGCTGAGGCTAATTGGAACTTGATAGGGCTTTATTGCTCTGTATTCTCCCCTTCGCCCGAAAACACCTTAGAATATCATAACAAGAGATTGTGTTGATATAATAAGAATCAAGTATGATTATAACAAGGGGTTCTCTCCAACGACGACATTGCCACCTTTGTCTTATTATAACCATACGTATGAAAATTATGTTTGTTCCACTAAGTTACGTCAAAACTAGACAAACATTCAAAAGGAAACATAAACAAAGGTAAAGTAATTCAGCATTATTTGGTTGAGTATCTGTAGCTTCCCTTACATTGGTAGAATCTGCAAGGACAACGCTGACAGTGCTACTGTATGACATCTTTGTAGACATTCTAGTAGAATACGTAACACAGAATAAAGAAGTTGTATATCCATAAGTAGTTCTTCATTCGTAATGGTGTTTTTATAACAAGACAAGTATAACTGTTTCAACTGAATTTTTGGTCTCATTCCACACAATTCACATTTCAAGTAGCTGTCAAAAGGAGTCATAGAGCAATAGGCCTCCGTTCACAAAACAACCTTAACTAAGGTTAACCTGAAGTCATATTCTTTTAACATTACATCAGAGATGCCTTTGTGACTTAGGATCACCTTTGTGTTTTGTGAAAGGCGTGCATTTCTCATATGAAACGACACTTGACCTACACCACAATCTTAGAAACAGGAATTTAACTCGACCTTGAAAAGCTTTCCAACTAACTAGAGAACTGTTATCATAAAACCATTTCTCGCAGAATCATACGGCTACGTTACGATATCAATACGAAAACTGTCAACGGAGATTGATGTCAACCTGTCAACATTTTCCATTGTTATTTATTACCTACGAGGGTTATCATATTGGGGTTCATACTTTTCAGACGTTGTTCTAGAGCAAACTATCAATTTGTCATGGTGACGTCACATCATATACAATGTTATGACTTCACGCTTCGTCTAAAATCTTGCGTTCTACATGCGGCGAAGGAGGTTCTCCGACGTATGCTTGAAAGTAGATTTTAGTATATTTCCCTGAATGTCAAGACTACGGTAATAAAAAGAACATTAAATTCGTGTCTTTGTCAAACTATGTTTACGAAACTCGTGCAAGAATATCGGCATTCTTTCACTCGGGAAATACTTTTCGTCTCGTGTAGTAAATATTGTATGACAAAGACCGTCATATAATATCATCTATATGCTATGGGATATAAAGGTTGCAGAAATTCTGTGGTCCAAATTAGAATCTTTCTGAACTTTAGAATAAAATGTCTTTATATTTACTGACTGTATATGAGGCCTTACGTAGCTAACTTCTTTTTACTTGGTTATATAACAGTGTATTCTATTTCTCTACAATGTCAACCCAAAGGACAAGTTTGTGATGTGGACTATGTTCTAAATACTATCATGCCGATAACTTAAATTTATAATTAAATTAAGATAATACCCTATATTGTTATGTTAGAGGGTAAACATCTCATTTCACGACCCGATAAACCGTATCCATAGAAAATGGCTATTCGTACTGGACGAACATTGTGCGACGTATAAAGCGACAGTGGTGTGGAACTCGTCAGTGTGAGAGGTATATTTGTAGGTCTCATGCGAATTTGAGAGTTCAGACAACAAGATGAATGACAATTCCATCATGGTGCCATACTAATTTTAACTCTGAGTGTTTATGTACCGCTACATCAGTCAGATCACTTGAGCTACGTTCGAGAGGCCATTTTAATGTGCATACATTAAAATGCCCACTCGAAAGGAAATGGACACGCATGGCTTAACCGAACCTTGGACATTCGTTTTAGAACTCTCTTTATTGATTGAGGAGTATTATCTAGCCATTGGTAACATTTTTTTACTTTTTCGTGAGATCACTTTATTTCAGTAAGAACGGCTTGCTACCGCGCCTTTAATGTTCTGCAATATATATAATTCTATATCATAACAGTTGGCAGTTGAATTGACATGGGGCAATATTTCGAAATTTCATAGTTGAAATCCTCTGCAAATCTCTAATAAGTGATAACAGTAGCCATGCATTATCTGTCATAATCATTTAATCTTCATTAAATAATGTGTTATCTTCACGTCCATATAGCGTAATATGATGACAGAGATATACGGTTATCATCCGTCATAACACTTGAAGTGTTAGATATGCAAATGGTATGTAAATTACATGTTATAGCATATACATGGTAGATGAATAAACGTTCGAAATGGAGATGTCTATGCCTTCTTTGAAGGCGCTGTTGCACTTTTTTCATATATATTTTAAGCTGTTTATTGTTAAAGTTTATCAAATGCATATATACGTTAGAAGATAAAACATCAATTACACTACCCCATAAGCCGTATCCATAGAAACGGTTGTCAGTATTGAAAGCGTATAAAGCGACAGTGGTGTGGACCTCTTCCGTGTGGGAGGTAGATTTGTAGGTCTCATGAGAATTTGAGAATTTCGACAGCAATATGGTCGGCCATTCTATCACGGTACCTTATTTAAATGTCTACTTTGAGTGTTTAGGTATCGCTACAACATTCGGATCACACGAACTACCTTCTAACGGCCATTTTAATGTGAATATCTTAAAATGACCGCTCAATGAGAAATGGAATCGCATGGCTTAACCGAATCATGTACATTTGTTTTAGCACTCTTTTTCTTGATTCAGGAGTATTATTAAGCCATTAGTAACACTCATTTACATTTTCACTTTGTTTTAGTAAGAACGGCGTGCTACATGGGCTTTAACGTCATATCATTCACCCAATGAAAAGTAAATTTAAGCATTCCACCAGAAATAACTTAAAGTAAAATGTTCACCTTTCTGGTGTGTTTCACAACTAAATGCCATTCTTAATTTGATATTGATGAACATAATTATGATAGTTTATAAAGTTTGAATCGTGACTACTAATATTTTAAAGAACTAATTATTAATATTAACTGTATACATTGATATTTATATGTACCATTATTACCATCAGTTGAGCCTGATGAAAAGAAGGTATCCATACTAAAACTATTTATTCAACATTCCCAACAAGACCGATGTTATCAAAGTTCAAAGTTCACAAGAAAAACATTTTCAATTTCAAAATTATTAGTTGTGGGATGAACGTTAAATATTCAAAATTATCTCCCTTTGTTTACTTAAAACTCGAATCACAATCGTCTAATCAAATAATCCTACTTCTTTCCCAAACGAACCGATAAACTATCCTAACCAAGACAGTTATAAACACAACGAAAGTGAAAACTGGGTGAAAAGTCTTCCTAATTCTTTTATTAGCCCCGCACAAAGAAAACGTCTTATACTCCAAACCAAAAGAGCTATTGAGAAAGGGAGATAACCGATAAGCATCTTAATCGATTTCTAGAAGACCAGTCAGGGGCGAGTGCTAGCTTGAGATACAATCGCCAGACTTCTACCTGGTACCGACTCCATAGCAGTTTTATTTAATTTAACCTGCAGAGAAAATGATTTCAGGTGACGGGCGACTGACTGTTGATAAATGGGGGTTTACAATGAGGTTGGCGGGGGGTCACAGAGAGGGGTTTGGTTTCATGAAGTGATATGCGCTTATAGTTATAAACTCACTTAAACCCAGACTAAGATTGAAATAACGACTACAGGGTTTGATCAGCGCTCTTTATCACAGCGTTCTATCACGACACGGACAATCTTTCAATTACCACGAGCAGAATCTGAGATGAACGCGCGGGGGACAGTCTCCTCTTCTTGTAGCTTCACATTGGCTGAAATTGTCATTTCTTTTTATTTCATGTATCGCTTGTTTTACTTGATGTGTATTTTAATGATTGTCTATGTATGTCGTAAATTTGAGAAACAAAATAAGATGGAGATAATAGTTTGTTGGTCTTCCCTGCTCCGTTTTAGTTTGCAAGGTTTTGATTTAAAATTTTGTTCATGAAATGGATTCCTTCAACGATCTTTGGAGACCTTATATCAAGGTCACTCCTATGTGAAAGTGCATGTTTGCAAAGATGAATCGAAATATAAATATCTGTGCCATGTAGTTGAATGATACAACTCTTTTAAATGTGAACAAAAATTGTAATTATGATTATATTTTACATAATTAATATTTAATATTTACAGGAGTCACAGTTATATATGAAAAAGGTTTCTAGTGGAATCACCCGTTTATTGGGAAAACTGTTAATACTCTCCAGGATGGTATCCATACATTGAAACCTCTTCTTAGCAAGCCAATGATGTAATTGGCATATTTCACTTTGTAGACTTATTTTAGTGATGAACTGGTGATATGAATGTTTTTCAGTTGTTTAGTGCTTTTTACTGCTTTTTATTGCTTACTAACTCAAATTGGTATAGATAGATAGATGGATAGATGGTATAGATGTATACATGTATAGTGTTAAAAGAATAAGATTTTCTGGATAACAACCTGTATATTGTGTACACAATACGGACGTTGTTAGCCAGAAAAATATTGTTTTAGATTTAGTGACGTTTGTGTTTAGGTATAGATTTCTCCGTTGGGCCATAACATCTGATCAAAAGTAAATAATTCTGATCAGTCAATCATACTCTATATATCATAATTTTAAGACAATTATTGTCTTTACTTCAATGTTGAACAATGTGATCTGTTGATTTGCATTGCCTTCGAATATATTGTAAAATACATTAAGTGCACATATAAGAATCACAAATTATGAAGCTGGTATATATTTAAGTTCGTTCCTCTGTTTATGATTTCAAGGCTATAAATTTCCAACGATCTTTCACCTCTGAAATATCCTTTGTACGTGTTCAAAACATGACAGATGGGGTGACGTCGTGTGTTTAATACATACTCCAACAGTGATGATTTCAACCAAGAGAGTTTTATATTCGGATTTAATTTACAAGTATCCACAACACTTTAAGCTAAGATATTTCACAGGACCGGACGTATCTAATAATGTAGATATAGGCGGATAGCGATCACCATTAATCACTGGCGACCTTTTCGTGTCACTGAGGAGTCGATTTGCACCTGTGTAACAAAACGAGGATACATTAAAGTGTAAAGAAGCCCAGGGCTAGACGGTGGAGGTACATCAACGCTTCTCGGACAGTCTCCAAATGACAGCAAAACACGTATTAGCGCTTGTTTACCAACCATTATCCGACTTTGGAAGATTTATTTCCCCGATTATGTAAAATTACGCCAGTGTGTGGTTGGCACAAAATAGGATGAAGCGATGTAGTATGTATTATAGATACTGATCTGTGGGTTCGAGTGATAGAGTGATTCATCGACCGCTAGGGTTCATCCCTCCCCGCCCCTACCGCTGTTACAATGGGGTGAGGAGGGGGAGAGGGACGGGGTTTAAAAGATCCCGACATCAACGCCAGTTTTACAACATGTTACACCCTACCACGCCGATTACATCGATGTTACATGTAATGTGTCCAGTAGTGGTCATCATTTCTGACCGATGTCCAGTTAAATCAGTTAAATAAAGCCTTGATCACGTTGATCCACTACAAGCAATGGTTTGCTGATATGAGAGATATGAGCCATCCCCAGGCAGAGGTACCTTGGCGACAGCGCTCTTCCCCGGGGGTAGGGAAATCTACGTGGGTTGGTATGTTGGAAGGGGCTAGGTACACAGATTGGACGATAAATAGTGTCACTAACCGGCCTTTTCACTTGTGTACGAGCGATTAAACAGATTTGAGATGCGGCCAGAGGGACTGTGTCCGATATATACAGCAAGCCTGGGCCCTTCATCAGATAGACTGTCTTCCTTTGGGCGATGCTGGTCCTCTTAGACCGCCATTGTTGTCTTAAACGCTCTCCCCCTGAGTCGCGACACAGAGCACCCTCGCACAAAGGAGCGAGCAATCTTTGTTCAGGGGAGTATTTGAGGTATCAATGTGTTAGTTTGCTACATAAAGCCAGTAATTGGTGAGACTGAGAGCCCTGTGTGTCCTCGTTGTCTCTCGTCTTATAGGACGTCCCTGATTATCTATAAGCGAGCTGATGATGAGGTGCTCCGTGTTGACCAACTGGACAATGGTCAGACATTCTGGACACGTGGGATGACCCACCCCGAGGACAAGTTACGTTAGTTTGTTTGTTTTAATAATATACACATGTCAAAATGGACATAAGAAACACACTTTGCAGACAGAGCCATTAAGTCCTTTATCTTTGACTCACCAGCACGGGACGCCAGACGTTTGTTCAACAAGCCAAATTACTTCTGTAAGAGTAGGTACAATGTATATAAATGAATTCTCAACACTATTGAGCTCTTGGTAAATAGTCGATGGTTTATTTTAATTTTAAATCTCGATCATCCTCGCCATCGTACTCTATGGCACCTGACACATTTGATTCTTTTAATTAAGTTTAAAAATTAATATTTAAAGATTTATCAAATCAAAAATGTGATTCGTATCGTGGTCGTTGCGGTTCGTTATTCGTTATGAAAGCATGTCGTTTAATAACTTTTCACTTTGAAATACTTTTTAAAGCTGTCACATGGCATTGTTTCAAAAGTCTTTCAAAACATCAGTTAACGGACAGTGCTTTTTCGATCTATTTTCACTTCATTGATTTTTATCCATTCAGTAACGTTTCTTACGGGCCGAATTTGTTTAAATTGAATTGAAAATTGATTAAAATTCCTTAAAAAGGCATTCGCTTGTAACAGCAACATAGATTTTAACGAAAATCAATATATGACATTGTGTTATGAATTCGTTCTAACTTTGATATGTATTCTGGGGCCGAATGAGATTTTAGACATTTCCCGTTCACTTTCCAAATCACCACCAGTCTGTACTTTATCATCTAAAGATTAAAGGTTAACATTAGAATAAAATTGAACACACAGAACACCATTAACTATCAACCACGTATATTAGAGCAAGAATAACAATTTTACTCATTGAAATATGAAATAACTGTGGACAGAGTATAGAACTCTGAAGTACCCTTCATGAAGTTGAGCCGAGGGCACGAAATAATCATTTGTCTGTATGCTTTATGAGAGACAGAGACAGACATAGAGAGATTATTTATGTTCTCCAGTTTTAGCCGGAGATCAGCAACATGTCTATCTTTTGAAAAAAAACTATGGCTATGCTTTGAACTCACGCAAAATAATTTGCTATGCTTCCCACACAACTGAAATTTTATAGACTTGCTGATCTCATGCAAACAAAGAAAGAAAGAATCTTTATTTTCTCCAGTTTTAGCCGTCGACCAGGAACATTCATATATTTTGCAGAAACTGTGGATATACTTAAAGCTAACGCAAAATTGTTTATGGTTCCCACTGGCCTGAATTTTCATAGCGTTCACCACATGCAACAGAGACGGTTTATTTACATTTATCCGTTTGTATACTTTTTATACCATTAACCTTTACACAATCTATTCTATTGTTATGATGAGTTCCATTAGAAACACCAGTTGGAAATGTTGGACAGTAAATGAATGATAAAATGGATATAAAAATCAATACAACACATGAAAGGATTCAACTTATCGAAAACTGTTCACAGGTTTATATTCAGATATTTCCACAAAAATCTTTAAATTCAACACTTCTCCGGCTGGAGTCCAAAACTCCATACAGCTCAAAAACATAAATCTCACGCGACTGATGGCTCCAATACAAGGGGCAATAACTCGGGATAGAGTTACAAGTGATGATAGCTTGGCTAAAGACCAATCAATTAATGTTCAATTTATGAAGTTCGACTCCCGAGTGTGAGTCATTTAGAGACGAAGGGGTCAGTCAGCAAGGCGGGGGGTCACGGGGTCACACTGGTGTCCGAGTGGTCACTTCCAGTCGTCTCATGACCACGTGGGAAATACGGTCCACCAGGTCAAAACACCTTGCTTGCAGGTGTTATCTTTATTTTTCCAGGGTGTTATCCGTACTTCTCGAAGTGATATCTGTATGCTTCAGGTGTTATCCATATATCTGGAGGGCGTTATCTTATCATGCCTTGGATGTGTTAATTGAATAAAATCGTACATATTGATTACATTTATTAGTAAATAGGATGTTCGAAAGGAATGTGTTTTTTTTTGCAAATCTGACCTTGGGATTATTGGACTTCTCATCTCTTATCGACGCATAAGATAATGTGATTTTTAACTTCTTAAAACAATTGGCATAACAAATCTCTACATGTATGTATCATCGCATTATCTACTAAACGTAAATATACATTTTAACACATAAGCCGTCCACCTTCCAATGATTTTATTCGTTTACCTCAAGATACAATATTGAGCGGTATTAACATAAACCATTGTGGCTTGTTTACCAATCCACATTAAATTTATTGAATAAAAATATGTTTACACAAAAAAACTTAAATAAAATACAGTTTCGCTGTTCATCATTACAAAAATAAAGTATATACTGTCAAAAGTTGATTTTTGAAACAAATCATTTAAAATGACAAACATTGATATCGGCTGCAAAAAGTGCATACCGGCTACACAGAATAACATTTTATGGTTAAAATGGCCATCCAATAACTCAAGAGGTATTTACATAGGCGTTATAAGCCTGTTTACCAATCCATTCATTTGTAATGAATAAATATTGTTTAAATCATATAACTCAAGCTGAAAAATATATAAGCTGCCAGGCAAAAGAAAATTACTCACTTCTGTTAATTTTTTCATACGTATGATTTTCAATTGTTAATATCTCAAATATGTCATAATGTAAAACTGAAAAATACAGGTGTTTAGTCAGCAGTCAAATAATACCTCTACATGTTTTGGGGTTTTTTTTAAAAGAAGAAATTTTAAATTCTAATTATCTTCATATTCATATTTCATTTCTTACCCCTGTCTTCATTAAACAAATATATTTTAACTAAAATTAAACCACAATCACCAGTTAACTCAATCAAACTACCGCTGATAAGTATTATTGTATCGTGTCACATTCAAATGCATCTGATTTCTTTTAAATGTTGAATTAATCGAAACCAACTGAGGTGAGTACTTTCTTTTGCCCGGTAGTTAAATTCATAAACTATGAAGTAACATAAGTTCTTGATCAGTGAAAGCACCACTCAACTGTCACACATGGCTGTGATCAATCATTTATATCGTCAACATTTTCAATAAAAGTGTCAAAAATCATATATCAGTAAAAGATGGCGCAATTAAACTTACAATGGTTATTGCCTTATCTATGCAAGTGATGTTGTTTATCATTAATTTCTGTCCAGCTCCATCGCGTAATTATTTTTTTTTAAAATATTATCATTTTAGTTCATTTCATAAGACAGAAACATTATTTATACGCAGTGCACCATTTCTATTTTTGAACATTTTAAAAATCAATGAGAGCTTTAAAGGCACTGTAGCACGTTTTTTGCAAAATTTATTTTTTCAAATTTCCTATTTATAATGATAGTTTATGCCATTTAAATTTACGTTAGAGGGTAAAACATCCTATTACACAAACCAATTGTCCGTAGTAGTAATTACGGTGTTGCGTATAAAGCAAAAATTGCATGGCGGCCATTTTATTGTGAACACATTTTATTATTTCGAATGACAAAAACGACCCCCATGGCTTTACTGAGCCATGTACACTCATTTTAAACTTGATTTTCCAAAGAGCGAAGGGTGTTTTACTATTGGTGAAATTATTTTTCAAATACATTTCATCGACTTACGAGTATTTGAGCGAAAAAACGTGCTACTGCCCCTTTAAAGAAATGAACACATCGTTGAATGCAGCTGTATTTTTGAGAAATCATCTTTCGTTTCTTTTTATAAACCCTACAACTTAGTGATTGAGATTATGTGTATACTACCTAAGACAGAAATAAATGATTATTTACGAATGTTTAACGTTGAATTGTAAATGTGAAAGTTTAGGAAGGTAACCAGGTGTTTTGAGGTAACTATAAGACAATTTACTGTAGTCAAGGGTCCATAATCGAATTCCAAGTAATTTACTTAAATTTAGAAATCGGGTTTATTTAACAACAGACACCAAGGACTGTTCTGAAATAGTTGTCCTTGATGTGGGTGAACTATGTTATATTTAGGATCACAATATATGCAATGATACACAAACTTGACCTAACCGTTGTCCCGAAATAAATACACAATGTGTGTACTATTGCAGATGGTGTCATCTTTAAAGGGGCAGTAGCACGTTTTTTTTCAAATTTTATTTTTTCAAATTTCCAATTTATAATTTTAGTTTATATCATTTATATTAACTATAGAGGGTAAAACATGTTATTGAACAAACCAATTATCCGTAGTGATAATAACGGTGTTGCGTATAAAGCAAAAATTGCATGGCGGCCATTTTATTGTGAACACATTTTAATCATTTCGCATTACAAGAACGATCCTCATGGATTTACCGAACCACGTACACTCATTTCCAAATTGATTTTCCGGAGAGAGAATGGTGTTTTACTATTGGTGACATTATTTTTAAAATACATTTCATCGACTTATTTGAGCGAAAAAACGTGCCCCTTTAATATACTAATGATACCTTTCTCCATTATCTAAATAGCATGTACTTCTAGATATGTGCTGTTGTATATCCAATGTAAACTATATGTATTGCTACCTTCAGCTCTATGAACTGTTCTCAACTAGTTCCATCCCACTGTAAATTGTAACAGGTATACCCTATTTACCATCACAATTGGAATGCTTTTTACTGATAAATGATAAAAATCCAAATAACCCTTTCAACAAGAAGTGTGACGTGACGTATGATCGGCGCTTAATGGTATATGATTAACTTCAGGTGCTGCTGTTATTAATACCGAACCACTGAAACAGTTTGGGTTCAAATTGCAGAAGGGAACAGGCGACCTGGCCTCGTTTTCATGAAAAAAATAAGAATAACTTAACGATACTTGCGTTATAACTTCCATAACAATTGAAATATAAATGGAATTATTTTTTTTCTCCAAATTATTTGACAACTGTGAATAAAAAAACTGCTATTGTTGTTTTTCATAGTCAAATAGGCGGATATCCTTACATTGGTTCTCAATATTCCATTTAATGTATTACAGGAAACTTATATATATATTTTTTTTGACGTTTAAATTTCAGAAATGAGCATGGATTTAAATGGAAATGAAATATAAATGCAGTGTGTAAGTATGGTGATGAAATTGAAATTGACATTGCGACAGTTGATAACTGGTGTATATCAAGAGTTTATTGGTTTGGGATAAGCAATTAAGTAAAACTAAAGCGTACTTAAATTAAAATAACATTACATTCTGAAATAATATAACTTGTTTCAATAAAATATAATAATACACGATGTCAATTAGAAAAGGAGAAACAGTACGTTTTCTCTTCAAAATAGAAGAATATAAACTTATTCAAATTAAACATTACTACGATTATGTTAAAAATTCGGTAAAATCATTAAAAAATCGATCAAAGACGTTTGAGTGTCAACGTTTAAGAATTCAAAGGACTGCGTTTATCAACCGGGTATGAATCACGCAAACCTAGCGGTTCTAAAGAGCTTGGTAAATGAAGGACTTTACATTATTGAAGGCACCGAAGCGAAACGGGTCGATTTCACAAACTTAACTAAATTACAGACTTAAGTAGTCGTAAGCCTCGCCCATCCGTGTTTACTATTGAAACCGAGGAAAACTTGACGGAAATATAATTCCGTATTTTGCATCCTATCTAGATAATAGCTCCGCTCTTTTCATAAAATCGTTTCAAGCTCGGGCTTGGCTTCACCTTACCTTATAGTTCCCTCCCGCGTTTGACCCCTCCCCCTAAATAACCCCCTCCTTGTATGATAAAATGCTTTATCATGTTATATGTTTGATGGGGTATCTTCCTCTCCCCTCCCTTACCCCCTCCCCCATATACCCCATGGATTGAAATGCCTCACGAAACCCGTAATGGACTTACTTTCAAAAGAGTGTTCTCTTTCAACGGATTTTTCAGGTTCACTTCTTCCCTGTTTAGAGTTTGAACCCCGCATCTAAATTCTCTCTAGTGATTAAATTAAGCGTGATTCGACACCGCTCGAGTTAACAGATAGATATTTACTAATTCCCGGCCGTCATATTTGTAGATAATTTAATCCATATTTGCCTTAGGCCCTTTTCTTTGTGTTTAAGAGAGGTTTGTTCATAATTAGACAGAAGCCCTGGAACGCAGCCAGAAAGGGGAAAGTATTACAACCGAGAAACACACGGCTGTAGCAGACGCCATTTAACACACAGCAGTTCAACATTTATCGATTGTATTGGCCAGAAGCCAGAGTATTACTAATTGGTAAACACTGGAATCCCCTTTCTGATAATCCCAGCCAAGGAAGAGAAATGCCCATTGATCTCATGATTAATACAGATCAGATTCATGGCTTCACGCTTGGGGGTAGGCAAGGATATCATCTTTGATGTCTATGATTACATACGTTTTACAGTTTTCACCTCAATATGCTCTGTAATGAATCTGGATCTAACACACTCTTCTTGCAATAAGACTTTAATAATACCAATTAACAAACACATTGGTATCGACACTTAAGTGTCAAAGCAGAGTGGTTGAGGTGCATAGAATAACATCTTCGACGTATGTACAAAATAAAGAGGCATTTTTGTGTTCTAAAATTCACCATCTCGACATCCACCATGATTAATACCACTAATGCTTCTGCTACTACAACAACCACAACAACTACTACTACTACTACTACTATTACTACTACTACTACTACTACTACTATTACTACTACTACTACTACTACTGCTGCTACTGCTGCTACTGCTGCTGCTATTATTACTACTACTACTGTTATGGCTACTGATGCCGATATTTATAATACTGCTGCTACTACTACTAGTAGTATTACTACTACCACTACTAATGCTGCTACTACTGCAGTTGCTGCTGCTGCTGCTTTTGCTACTACTAGTATTACGAGAACTACTACTGATGTTACTAATACAACTAATACTACTAATGCTGCTGCTTCAGCTGATTCTATTACTACTACTACTACTATTTCTAAGTCTGTTGCATTCCTGAAATAATGTTCCTCAACAAAGAGTCTTAAGATGTTTACCTGTAAGTGCCATTCATGAACTATTAAAGAAGCGTGCCGTCTCCTTGAAAGTCAATTTGGAAACTTTCATTTACTCAAGTCAACTAATGACGTAATAAGTGTGAAGATGACGTCATAATGAGCGACTGACCCAATGAGGAGAGGGTTTCAAATTGCCTTGTGAAACCGTCTGTTTTGTTTGATGTTGCCGCCGTTTTAGTTTAGGCAGTGCTGTATGGCAATTTATACATGATTTTCCCCTTATAAGGTGCTAGCAATTTTCAGCAATAGAATGCGTAGCAGTTTTGTGTCACTGGTTTCAGAATAAATACCCACACCCGTAATCACGATTTTGAACATTAAATACAATCTAAGTGAAGAAGACAAATCTTTACTCATTTACTCAGAACAACAAAGGATTTCATTGATTTTTTATTTTTTTTATTAACTCTAAGGAACTTCAAATATAGATTTAATAAACTTTGTTTATTAATGTCAATTTGAATATCATTAAATAAGATGTAAGACACACTAATTAAAGTTTTGTTTCCATTGGATAGTGTAGAAAATGAGGTACTCAAATATATGAGAAAAGAAGATGATATACATCTAGAATTTAGTCAAATGATCAATGACAATTTTTTAAATTCAATTTTGAAACTTTTGTAACTTGTAGTTACCATATTTGCAATGAGGTACTAAAAGTAGGATAACGTTTAAAGATGACAACTTTCATTGAATCAATATTTTAAACTCTGATAACATTCATGATATTACTGAATGTGTTATGATTGTGCTCAAGGTGCAAATTGGCAGTAGACTTACAAAAAACATAAAAAAGTTAAATCATAAGTATATTGTTTTTCACTGAATCAGTGTAACCACATCTCAAGTTTTAAAGGGATAAATTAATTCGCCTAGACGGGAATATCTTTCCAAGTTAGATAACAATTCAGAACATAGAACTAAGTAATGAATTTATTGGCACAAAATGATAACATACAGAGCAATTTGAATGAAGATATAATAATATTTTTGGAATATATCTAACTGTCAATAGTATATTAGATTTATTTAGTTGCTATCAAACACAACAGCCTTTCTTGGTTGGCAAAGTCCATCCGTGCCATCGATATACATTTATAGAAGGATGATATGTTTGAGAAGACAATGGTAGCGTCGAGACACAATGTTAGATCGGTCAATGCGTCTCTCTTATAGTCCTACTGGAACTAATTCTACACAGTTAATTGTCTCAATACCGAGTTATCTGTATCGACAAACCATAAGAAGTAATTTCGTTATGAGGGGAAAACGTCATGCCTCAAATGATATGGCTTCTACATTGTCCCTGGAGATCGATGTCTGACTTGTGCGCGAGTGCCTACGAAAAGCTTGTATATACTAGTTGTTTCATTGAAACTGTACTCCTTCAAACAGCAGAAATATAGTTATAAAGTTTCGTTGCCAAAGATAAAAAGTCCAAAGAAAAGCTATTAACAAAAACGCAAAATAGTTTTATCTATGAATGATACATGCACCTGAACTAACCCAAATTGTCCATTTCCATCATATTATGCTTCTGAAAACAACACTTTTTAAAAAAAATAGTCCTTTTGGAATATTCTTAACTAGGCAAGATACATGTAGGAGAGGAACATGGGGCTTTTTGTTATTTTATTCTTGACGTCCTACAGTAACGATGCTTCAACGAATTAAAGTCGAAGAAGGTTCATTATGTACACCACATCTTTTATTAACTTAATTTCCATTTGCGATTAATTTTAAACTGCAAACCATTTTGTCAAAAATCCTCTTTGAAATAACGATTACAGCATCCCATCATACCATGATGAACTTCCCAATACTTCTATAGGAAACATATATTTATCAAAGACATTTAGGTTGACTATGTCATATGGAAGTATTTTGTTTTTGACTATTTAGTGTAATTTCTTTTCTAGTTTCGTACACAGGGTTTACATTCTGGACACGTAGTCTTAATTCATAACTTAAGTTTAAGTCCAAATGGTAAAATGACGACTAACAATGTTGATTAACTACCTCAGATTTTGGAGGTAGTTAAAAACATAAAACCATTACGATATTTTGTTACTTTAAAACAATCTTTTGTCGATGTCTTTGCTTAGACCTATTACCTATTATGGTGTTTATCATTGTCTGACATATTACTGGTGGTATTATATAGTTTCTTATTGGTAGTATTGTTTAAGGTCTTGTAGTTATTACCCATATATTAAATGCATGTACACCTTACTCATATTCCTATTCATATATTTGCCAAATACGTGTTCACATTTGTTTGTCACATGTTCATAGTCATACGATAGTGTTGTTCATGTTCATGGATATGTTCGCCGCCATGTCCAAACTTTCTAAATTTCCATTCATTTCATTTATATGTGGTACTTTCTTCAAATGTCAACAGATATAAAACGGAACACCATTTAAATGACAATACATTATTAAATGTTATCTACATTAAGGTGTTCATTAAACGAGTCTTTTGTCACATAGAATGGAAAAAGAGGTGATGATATCTTATATATCATCATTTATATACATTATATCACGTTTATGATGAGAAATGAAAACATTATGTTGTATTCATATTTTTCATAATAATGTATATTAATAAAAGTGAAAAAGGTTATTTGTATTGGTTTCACAATCAAATTACAATAAATTAATCCCACGTAAGACATAAATTATTAATTAATGAATGTGTCATGTTGTTATTGTTATGTACGAAATGGATATAGTGATTTACAAAATCTATTTAAAAGGATGAAGCCATTAAAGTAAATAATAGGCAATTAATAAGGGGAAATTAATTAACAGTTAACATTCTGAGCAATTAAATGAACATAATGAAAGGACACAAGTAGAACTGCTAGTATATGTTGTAAAGTTAATAACATTTCTTTGCATTAACCATTTACGCTGGAACACCTCTATGTTTATCTACGTAAATAATGATGTTTGGAACATAAATGTACATTACTAAACTGTCAACGTGTTCGTGGTTTTAATACAATAATTTATATATTAAGTCTTATGTCCAATTTTGACATTTTATTGAACATTTATGTTGTTGTGTATATCTGATAACAAGGAAAGTTAACAAAAACGTTGACGGTTACAAATAAAATGAAATGAAAATTTATCACGAGAAAGGAAATAAAAATAGTTTTATGAAAACAATAATCTTTCAACTTCTTATAGCCTTTTAAACATATTAACAAAAATTCAAACATTTACAAAATGTTCAAACATTTCAAAATTTTCAAAATTTCAAAATTTCAAAATTTGATATTATTATTATATTTTAATTCATTATCAAGTAAAAAAAATAATAAACACCGACAAAGTACAAAAGATAGAATCAATAAAATCTATAACCATAAAATGATACAGTTAACTGTACTAGTATACTTGGTTAATCCTGGTGGACTTGTTGAAATACTGTTTGTGTCCGCACCCTCGGGTTAATCGTAAACAAGTAGAATTAACTCATAAAAAGTCACACTCGTAGTAAAACACAAGACATACTCAATATCATAAAGTCTCGGCTTTGATGTTTTGTTGTCCTTACATCGCCGCGAATACCGTTGGATTTCCCACGGACGGGGTAAGAGCCAGGCGCCTGGGTCTGATTTGAGTGTGTTGGGGTAGTCAAATTACACCTGGGGGTACCTCTCACTGCCCTTGGGAGGGGATCGGTGACGAAAAGACGATGTTACCTTAAAGAATATCTAATGATTACTATACTGATGTAGCTTAAACAAGTGTGATTTAACTAGCCCAGGGTCATTTGTGACAACAAAATCAGAACATTGAAAAAAGCTTGCAGACTAGGTGTCTGGTGATGTAATTGCTGATAATTGATTTTGTTGGGAGTTGTTTACTTTCTTACAGCTTGTTATTATTACGATGGTCAGAGAGTCGCCTCGTGCTCATCGATGACGTTCTTAAAACATATTTGGCTGCTGCATCGCTGGAAAAACAGAGCAAATTGACATGAAACGTGATACATCAGTGTGTGAAAAATGAGAAAAAAAAATAGGCATGATTAGGTTTTTTTTAAAAAAACCCCCATCGTATTCACCTATATTTTCACTTTCATTTCGCTTAATTTTGTTCCTTCATTCGATTAAGTACCTGTCTTCGTTAATCATTAATAGTATATGCTTGGTTCCATCTCTGGCTTTTTGTACATCAGTATATAAAAACCATTCTGTTCAAATCAACAATTATCCACCTGAAGAAGAGGTTGTGAATAACAAATAAATAATTTATGACATGGTATTTGTCTTGTAACAATTTTTAAGGCAAATCTTCTTAAATGTATTTTGATTCAGGTTCATGAATACATATAAAATACAGAAGCCTTATTACAGTCATTTCAGCAGTGCGAATGACAAAGACGATGTGAAACAAAGTGTTTATTCATGCTCGATACAGTTTGACACAGTTATCTGCAAAGAAGTTGCTATCCATTTGTATAGCTTAATATAATACAGGATAGATGTGAATATGGGAAAGAACTAGTTGACATCATGGTACATCAAATATATTTTAAAAAAGAATATGCAACTTCGTCATCTGTTTTTATATCGTCAACAGAATCAATCGGTGCTTTTTAATGTTTTAGTGACTACCCCCGGCCAAAAGAAACGCCTACTAGATATCTTATCAGATATTGTAAAAACTGTTATGAACAGTTTAGCAATATTATAAAATAATGAAGTTGCACCATTTCTGCATTATATATTTGAATTTCAGAAGTTCATGTCAAGAAAGAAGGGCGATTGTTGAAATGAGAAAACAACAATTGTTCGGTTGTCGATCAGTGCTTGATCAGAAAAACATTTTAAGAGATTTTCGTACAACCACGAGCAATAATACAGGCACGCATTCCGTTTAAAGTGTTGATGACGCTACCGATGTACGTTGTTAAGGTGCGCAAGTGAATCAATCAAAAATAGCAGTCTTCATTGGGCGTGGTTTTCATGAATGTTACTGACTCGAATCACAATTTTCCACGATTTCAATGGACTTTCATATTAGTTATTGCTTCAGCATAACGTGGAGACCGCCATTAATTATATTTAAGAAATTATTGCATCTTTCATTTTAGGGAGCATAAAGTAGGCGTTTCTTTTGGCCGGGGGTGTATGTCACAATGTGTGTCATAGTTGCACAATTAAAGAATTATTTTAGACAACATGAACTCATTGTACATTGGTTAAGATGTGGTGAACATATAGGAACATACAACATACAGTCTGTGTAGTCGAAAGTCAAACGGTCATTTCTTTCTTTCTTTTCCTTTTTTAGTTTATACATTCTCATTCAATATGGAAAAGGTTGTTACATAATTTCTCTATCTAACTTATGTATTTGCCATCACATCTACATTTATACATTAAAAAAACAATATAATTTAAATTGTTACATGTTGCATATGTGTTGCAAACAAAATCTCATTTAAAGTGTTACATGTTCCATCTGTGTTGGATCTTCACATCCCCAAAGGTATTCTAATTTCAGGGGAGGAACACTTTGTTACATTGAAATTTAAAATCCCATTTGTAACCCCAATTCACCCACAACGTCCCTTCAACAGCACTATCGTCTCACGCCGTTTTGGGTCTCCTCTGCTCACGCGAGAACTCGTCCCGCCTACCACGCCCCCTGGTGGGATACTTGTAAAGGAGGCGGGAGATAACTGCTAGTGCTTGTCCAGGGGTATTGTGTATAAGAATTTAACATTTGTTAGTAAGATGTAATTAATAGGATAGACTTAGGAAGAATCTTTGATCTTAGAATGTCTTTACATGATTCATGGTTTAGGGTGTCCTGGTTTTAAATAAACTTGCGAAAATTGGTTCTAATTGGTATAATTGGATAGAAATACCGGGTGGCGTATGGGAATGTACTATATATCAAGCATTTTGTTTACTGTATAACGTACCATCAGTTACTTAATGGAAGTTCTAGCTTTCAATAGTTCAATGTATTTGTAATTAATTATCTCGTAAAAATCGTGCTCTGAATTTGATACAAGGACTGTTAAATGATCGTTTAGACCTCTTGCTGAGAATTGTCAAGTGTAACGTTAACTGAGTAAATGTTTAGTCAGTCATTTACATAACATTAATATACGGATTCAGATAATTGATTTAAAAAGGAATTTTACCAATCCATTAAAAGATATAATGCTGCTCATCATTACATTAAGGTGATACTAATGCAGTGTAGTGTCAATGCAAGAATATTTAAACAGTTTCTTGATAATTCTGTAGCTATATAATGTGATTATGCTGGCTTTATTTCGCCTTTTAACTTTTTTTAAATAGTTGCGGTTAATGCAGGCTATTACTTATATACTTATACATTGTTGGACGCAATTTGCCGTTTAATGTATCGACTACTGATACCGTTATTGCAAGTAAAGCCTATGTAACATTCTCTTAAACTCACAATGTGTACGCTTGCCATGTTATTCAAAATGGGAAAGAATTCTACAAAATGATTTTAAGGATTGGAAAATGTATGACACTATTGCCAATAAATGCTCGCGAAGCACTGACTTGAAATGGTTGCAATATAGAATTATTGACAATATCCTCCCAACAACACAATGTCTTTGAATATAGAATGTATATACCTTCGCCATTATGCCTGTTCTGCGAAACGGAGTGAGAAACTATCAACCATCAGTTATGGGAATGTGAACCTAGCCTCACATTATGGAAGGACATAGAATCATGATTTTCAACTCAGTACAGTTACAACTGGAATTTACAAATAAAGGTATCATATCGGGAATGAAAGGAAAGAACAATAATCCTGTTAATGTAATCACTCTTCTAGCAAAAAAAAGTATCATTATCGATGCAGCATAAATGGTTTTAAACATAAGTTAGATTATTTTTTAAAAGAAATTGTACGTTATTTCGATATGCCTAGAAACGTTTTCTGTCAACAGGAACAGAGGAAATGTGTTTCCAATACTGGTCAACACTACACTTGTTACTTGGAAAATAATTCTTGTGAATTGTAACAGCCAATTACGGATATATGTACCTGTATATTCAATGTAATATATGTACCTTTGTTTTGTTAAGTATTGTTTGACTGTACATAAAATATGAAAAATATTTTGTTTTACTTTTATACATATATAAAAATGTAAATTGACTTGATGCATTACCACTACTTTTAAGATTAATATCAAAATTGATTACATATTCTATTATGAAGAAAAAAGTTGCAAAATCGGAAGAGAAAGTATAAATGAGCCCTTCGTTTGAAACATTTACAGATTGGCCTCGAGTATTTTAATTTATCCAAACCCTTCTAACCGGCCTCGCACTATTAGACGAAATGACACAATATCATGTTCTCATACCTCCCACTGTACAGCGTGATGCGCATTAACCGATCCTGCTTTATATAGCTCAACTCAGGTGCGAGGAACAAGCCGTTTAAGATGTGACACCTGAATACCTGCAACAGGTGTAATACTGATACCAATCACTGCCCTCATTATTCTTAAAAGTTTAAAACATGGATGAAGACAATAAATACCAACTGTTACTTGGCTTTTTGTTGCATTAGATGAACATTTTGCTGTAACATCCTTTTTCATATTACGTTACTGCTACGCCCCGAACTGCTGTTTTAGATGTAATGTGGATTAGGGTTTATACTAACTATAGTATGATGGGGAATTAACAAATAATGCTTCTGATATAAATCCGACTGGTTCACGTTCCAAATAATACTGTTCTCTCCCAGACCATTCTCTTCCCACAGAGGTTACTTCTCTCAGTTCTTCACATCTTAACATTCTCTTCCCACAGAGGTTACTCCTGTCAGTTCTTCACATCTTAACATTCTCTTCCCACAGAGGTTACTCCTGTCAGTTCTTCACATCTTAACATTCTCTTCCCACAGAGGTTACTCCTCTCAGTCCTTCAATCTTAACATTCTCTTCCCACACAGGTTACTCCGCTCAGTTCTTCAATTCTAACATTCTCTTCCCACAGAGGTTACTCCACTCAGTTCTTCAATTCTAACATTCTCTTCCCACACAGGTTACTCCACTCAGTTCTTCAATTCTAACATTCTCTTCCCACAGAGGTTACTCCACTCAGTTCTTCAATTCTAACATTCTCTTCCAACAGAGGTTACTCCACTCAGTTCTTCAATTCTAACATTCTCTTCCCATAGAGGTTACTCCGCTCAGTTCTTCAATTCTAACATTCTCTTCCCACAGAGGTTACTCCACTCATTTCTTCAATTCTAACATTCTCTTCCCACAGAGGTTACTCCACTCAGTTCTTCAATCTTAACATTCTCTTCCCACACAGGTTACTCCGCTCAGTTCTTCAATTCTAACATTCTCTTCCCACAGAGGTTACTCCGCTCAGTTCTTCAATTCTAACATTCTCTTCCCACAGAGGTTACTCCACTCAGTCCTTCAATCTTAACATTCTCTTCCCACACAGGTTACTCCGCTCAGTTCTTCAATTCTAACATTCTCTTCCCACAGAGGTTACTCCACTCAGTTCTTCAATTCTAACATTCTCTTTCCACAGAGGTTACTCCACTCAGTTCTTCAATTCTAACATTCTCTTCCCACAGAGGTTACTCCGCTCAGTTCTTCAATTCTAACATTCTCTTCCCATAGAGGTTACTCCGCTCAGTTCTTCAACCATAACTGAGTGGAGAAACCACTGCGGTGTATTCAAAAGGTAAGAATGAAGAACTATTTTGTAACGATATAGAACTTCATAAAGTTTGTAGACGACATGTTGGACATATATTCTATAGATGGGGATATTCATTGATGTGGTTATATATATATACTGAGGTGAGTACTTTCTTTTGCCCAGTAGTTTTATTATAAAATAAAGCAAGCAAAGATTTTGCTCTGTTACATGATAGTCACTGAATTGCTCGGTACTTAACTCCGTATCATAGTAAGTATATGTAGACTGTCATATGTCAGATAAGATTAAAATTAACTATTGTTTGTATGTATTCTTTATTAATGTTTCCCTTATGCATTTAGATTTTCATCCCTGTTTAAATACATTTCCCAGTTAAAACGTATTCTTCCATAATTTTTACTCCTGTAATAATTAATCTATAAAAACTGGATTCTTAAAAAAACGACTGTGGTTTCACAATTGTCTATGCATTTCCGGCGCGCGTATTCTCTCCAACACAGAAGCTTCTTAAGTCATTTCTTCACAAGTAACTTCGGAAGAAATAACCTCTGTGGGGGAAGAATGGCGTGCGCAATACATTTTCAACATTTTGTTTTTAGATTTGTTTTACATTATTTATCAAAGTCCATAATCATACGTGTTTCTTTCAGCTAATGGTGTGAAAGTTGGTTGCACATAGTCTATTCAAAACAGAAGAAACAGGCAATAAAAACAATGGATAAAAGTATTGATTAAACACTTTGATCCCACCCCCTCCCACAAAAAAAGAAGAACAAAACAGGACGAATAAAAGCATTTTACTATCAGATTAGAAAATTTTTAAAATGGCATTTGAATTATCTCAATGCCTTACAGACCAAAAAAGGCGATCAAATTCTGTTATTTATTGTTACACTCGATGAGGCTGGTCTATTGCAACTGATGACGTAGTGTTCATGACGTCACTGCACGTGCAGCAACAATACGACTCCCGCACGACTGTAAAGCAGTCAAGTCCATCTCTCACCCGATCTCTTCAGAGCCACCAGGGTAGGATCTCATTACGCTTATAGAGTATATCATATGTCAATAAAAGTCATAATGTTTCATTCTCACCGAGCCAGTAGGCAACACAGCACGCTTACAACATCATGGCGTGGGATTGTATTTTCCATCCAACACGTGCTTTTGAAAGGTGGTAACTCGTGTTATCAAGTTGATTCCATAATAAAAACGTGCTGTTTGGATTGTTTATCACCGAATTGAATAAATTGTTAGCAAAATAAAAAGTTGGAGTATATCAAATTCAGAATTGTCACATTCAACGGGTTGCTATTAGTTTCATAACTGTTTTACAGACATATGTATTATATCACGGTGTTGTTAAAGGAACATCTATAAAAGTAAATTTATCACTTGTGTTGTTTAGATAATAACATCATACACCTGCACAAATGTATAGAATTTTAGTGTGTGTTACTACCAGTAGAATTACAACCAGGATCGTTGTTTTTTCTATGTATTATCAAAGTTTGTGTTTCAATAAGTTTGTCCTTTTTTTAGAAAATAAACGAGGAATAATTATATTTGGTAGTTCGTCAGTTTCTGTCTATGAGACAAATTTTGCATTTTATTATCTCAATATGCAAATATACTGACAGGAAATGGAATTGTGATTTTAGAAATCATTTTCAAAGAACTTGAAATGATATGCCATATGTACATGTACTGAAATATGATAGGTTCACTATGATTTATTTAAATTGTAGGTAGTTAATATAATAAATTTATAAGATTGATGTTCATATAATCTCACATACAAAAGAAACGTCTGTATGCAAAATGCATGATATTTCCAAACCACAGGCGATACGTGCGACTGAAACAGCATTATATCATGTCTGCAGAACCCAACTATACTAAATATGAATTCTCAAAACATTATTTGTTCAAATTTCTGAGAAACACACATTTTAAGAAATCGTTGTTTTGCAATGTCCTTAACTAGACGAGATAGGAGCGCGAAAAGCGGTTTTTGGCTTGTTTTGTGACGTCCTACAGTAATGATGCGTCAACAAATATAAATCCAATAAGATTATTTAGGTCGACGACATCTTATACAAATTGAATTTCTACTTTTTTAAATGTTTAAACTTAAATACCAAAACATTGTGCCCAAAAACATCCTGAAAGAACCTTTATAGCATCTAAAGTGTATTTGAACAGACATAAACATAAAGGTATCATAGTCTATTGTAAATTTATTTTACAAAAAAATGTGTCTGTGAGTACATTCAAAATCTACTTTCTCCGGCACAAATTTTTCATTCTATTCTCTTTTTAAAATATTGGAACGTTTCTTTTGAAAGTAAGTATAAATCGTGTGTATCAAAGATGCAACATTTACTATTGAGAAGCACCATCCGCTTAATGTGAAAATTAAATATTTCGAGGAAAATCTTGAGATAATAATGAGCATTCAAAACAACTTGATCAACCCCTTTATGTTCTTCAGGTCAAGTTTCGTCATCGTTACAGTTTTAAGAACATTTCTAAGCACTTTTGCATTTACATCATGTATTCAAATAAATAGATGTCTGTGACCTTGTTATTCAATGCCCACATTCACATCAATTACTTTAAAACAGGTTATTTCTATTTATTTATAATACAAACTTTTGCAAAACGGTTGACTCAATTAGCATGATATGCATTTTCAAATAAATTTAAATTCAATCAATTTTAAAAAAGCCCACATGACTAAGCCAGTACGTAAGTCAAAGAAGATGTTTTTGACACATTTATCGAGTATGAGCAAAATCCTAAGTAAACATGTCCAAAATTAATATAATTATGTATTGCTAGAAATTTACATCAACCAGCCCAAAAACGAAACATTTCTAAAAACAGTGACCAGGGCATTTGTTCCCCCAGGCGAACATAGACCGTATTGTTCATTCGCCGCTAGGTATATTGGTGTTGTTGCATTTGTTAATCGTCCGTGACACGATATATTGTTTTTTCAAACCTCCAAAGATCACTCCATGACACGTCGAACAATCACCAGCTTCCATAGAGAACAAATGTTGCTTTAATCTATTCATACAAAACGTAATCAAAATTTCGGACTCGTGCAGGTCACGTGATCTCCAGTAGCCGATCAATGATTACCTATTCTCTTCAATAATATCTACTCAAATTATTTACCTGTCACAGGTGCGTGTTTTACCTATGATTGCACCTGGCAGATTGGTGTTATGATTATAATTAAAACACGGGATTGACACTCATGACCACTAACACACCAAGTGCCATTCTGCTCTATCGGTAGAAGTTGGTTTTGTATTAAATCCCAAACAGTAATAAAGCTTTTAATGACTGACACGTTCCAGCCAACAACATGACTGAGTGCCAGGCCCGATTGTGATTATACGATGATTAGACAATAAATTCTAAAACTAATAAAGCTTTCAATAAAGAGTATGATCATAACAGAATAAATAAAATGCCTGTCCATGTTCAAACGAGTAAAGGTGAAAGCACGGATATTGGCTAAATTGCGATAATTGACCTAATGGCTTTTGATCATTATCATCGCGCTTTATAACTAACATCAACTCCAGTAACTATCGTCCTTTGCAACTTTCCAGATTTCATATTGAAAATAACTTTCTTATCTCTATAATAGGTACTTCCGGAAGAGTTCCAATAGCGGAGATAACTCTCAAATGCACATCATTCACACAACGACGCATAACGTTTTCCCATAAACGTATCAAATTCAGATAATTGACAAATAAAAATGAATAACGTATTGATTCGGCAAGTATTCTTTCAAGAATTCGCTAAGTGAATTACCTGAAATCACATTTCACCTATTACTTGTTTATTTCACACGAGTAGCTGTTTTTAACGTTCAAGAGCCGATAGTATAATCGAGCGCTGTTTACCCTCGCTACCGAGCCACGCGAGAGAAGTCAAGATAAGAGAAGGGGTTGAAACCAAATCGGGGAAAGGGTAGAAAGGGGGAAACGGGGCCAATCATTTAGCCATAAGACCAAGCGTTGTTTCCAATGTAATTGTTGAAGGTGTAGTGAAAACCGCAATCGCAGCCTCGTAAATGCTTCACTGTCATTGACAATCTCTGCGAACTTGGTCTGTACTTTTCATCTGCGTTTAAAAATGACTAATGTGGAAACATTATCCCTCCTTTACCTTACACAGTGATTATTTGCCTCTTTTATATTCACCAAGCCCGTCAAAAGTAGCGTCCCCTAACACTATCAAAGGTGATACGACGCACACCGGTGATTGTGTATAATAAGGTGAAATGTTTCTTACTTTATGCTTCGCAAATTAAAAATTTGCTAGTTAATAAAGTAGATCGAACGATGGAGAAGTGGAAATGAGAATAAAACAATAAGCACGCAGACAGTCACAGTGTGTGATCCAACATATAGGATCGTGCTCAACAGCTTGGCGAGCTTATTCATTAACCGTGTGCCTTTTAGCTTTCTATAAGCAATATAAGGGATTTAATAGAAATAAAAACATTTGATTAAATTTTCTAAACGCAGTATGACAGAGAAAGCTATTGACGATGCGAGGTTCTCGTTGGGTCAGTACACACAGTGGACGACACGTGGAAGTCAAGGTTTATTAATGTTTTAATTAGTTATCAATTTGTGAATTGGTAAATTATTAAAGATTCCACTGACAATTTGTTAAGTTCGTGTTGGTGCTAGTTAAAGCCAGTCTTTATTCTACTCATTTCTCAATAAAATATTGGATATTAATTTCCAATTGAAAATCGACGATCTCGAAACTATCATTCACAAGTGATTGTGGATGTTCAATTTGTTTAAACTGAAGCCAAGCGTGACATGTGTAACATGTGTGTGTGTGCTATAAGCCCGAGACAAGACACGTGGAGTGTAGATAGAACTCATCACTCTGAGAGTGTTTGTGAGAAACTATGGTGACTTTACGAGAATTAGTGCTGAATCTATAATTAAAATCCACGAGAAGTCATCATTATATGACAGAATATTATTAATCTATAAGAAATACAAGTAGCCTCGGTTGGCGAAAACTATCAGTTAGTAAGAAACCATGATCAGTAAGTGAGAAACTATGATCAGCTGCTCAGGAACCATGATTTGTCGGCGAGAAATCATGATCAGTATGTGAAAAACCATGATCAGTAGGTGAGAAACTATAATCAGTTGCTGAGAAACTATGATTAGCCGGTGAGAAACTATGATCAGTTGCTGAGAAATTATGATTAGTCGGCGAGAAATTATGATTAGACGGTGAGAAACTATGATTAGTAGGTGAGAAACTATTATCAGTTGCTGAGAAACTAAGATTAGTTGCTGAGAAACTATGATTAGTCGGTGAGAAACTATGATTAGTCGGTGAGAAACTGTGATTAGTTTCTGAGAAACTATGATTAGTCGATGAGGAACTATGATCAGTTGCTGAGGAACTATGATCAGTTACTGGGAAACTATGATCAGTAGGTGAAAAACCATGCATGATCAGTTGGTAAAACACTATGACCATTCTGATCGCAGACTATGATAAAACGATAATAAATTGCGATAAATCTTTAGTAAAACTAATGTGGCGTTTTCTATTTAAGCTTTCATGTCCATTCAGTAGAGAGCATAACCGTCGGAAAATAGATCACTATACATATATGGTATATGTGATGACGTCATACGTTATGTTTGTATATGGTTATAGGGCACCACGTGATCTGATACCAAATACCCGTGGATAAATTATTCAACATAAAACAAACCTTTTCTTTACATAGAGAATATTCTATAATACATAGAGAATACTTAACGAAGTTCAGTTTCATGAAGCAATGGAGTAGTTTGTATATAACGAGCGAAAGCGAGTTAAATACCAATTATACCATTAGAAAAACAACGTTTCATAAACATGCTATTGAGTTATTACTCGCTGATTTAAATCAATCCAAATTTAACTTAAAGCACGTCACTCGATGTTAGTACATACTGTTATTAAAGTTGTAATGTAATAACGTTGTCAATGCATAATCAGGGATATTTCAACGGGACAGTAAGAAAGCTACTATACAGCTATGTGCAGAACATGAGAAGATGTTTCCAAATAACTGGTCAAATGAAATTTTGTCTGACATGTTAAATCAGATGAAATCGTTGTAAGTTAAATAAAAAAAACCCATTAAAACAAGCATAATTACTTCAAAATTTTGCATTTAAAACACTTTGAATCACTTAAACTATTTCAAACCGGTTGGGTTTTCATTTCGGACGCACTCTCAAAATCTTTAACAGATTGTAGTGACATTTATCCCCGAAAGTAGGATCACATGGAATTGGTGTATGGTAAGAGCTTTTAACAACCATCGGTCCCGGAGTACGGCATGAGAGGTGTTATAGCAAAGTGGGGGAATTAATACAAGGTTTTACGCGTTAATTTAGCTGATCGCTTTAGTTTCCCGGAATAAGTGTGTGGGACTGGCGCTTTGTGACAGCACAACGGGGGATACTGACATAAAGAGCTGTCAATTCCCCTTAAAGACTTAGCAAGATCCCCCAAATTGATAATCCCTCTAGTAGATTGATACAAGTGCTGGCCAGCTGGTTTAGAAGATATACCGTGTAAAAGGAACACGTTGGTATATGTATATTGGTGGATTCCCTGGAGAAGCTGAACAAGATGTAGACATATGAATTACTGAATAAGTCTATAAGTTGTTTGTAGTGAATATTCAGTTCATTATTTAAAGTTTCTTATATATAAGAAAAACGTATATACATATATGCCAGATAGTCGTTTGTAGAATCGGAATAACGTCAGCCAATGTTAGTTCATCTTCATCACATTTTTATATGTGATTATGGAGTATATATCTCGAAATATAATATATGTATGTATATATCTTTTTTCTAATTTTGAAAAACACACGAATGTATTTTATTTCCTTAACTATTCCCATTATGAGCTTTCGAATGAACAGTTCGTTTGACGGCTCGTAGTAAATAATTTTGTAACGCACGAAGAAGTAAAAAGGATACACTATCATCAGGCGTTCATATTTTGTCTTGTAAGACATGGCGAATGAGTTTATGATATATTGTGTGAATACACACAATAAGCATATGTTTTCATGATTCTATAATTTGGCTAAATACGGGAAATGTACTTTATGAAATCGATTGGCACATTTCATAAGATGGTAACCAGACATAATTAACAACTCCTTTTCCCAATGTAAGAAACATCAATCGCTACCTCAATACTCAATGGCCATTGTGAAATAAAGAAGTTGATATAAAAACATCCTTGTCTTTCTATTACATCAACGTCTAGAATGCCCCTCAAACAGTTTTTCTGTGTATGGTTCTAGCATTAAATCATAGGTTTAAATTTAAATTAAAGTTATCTACATAGAATTGATTCTCAACGATTGGAAATGTTTGTACATACACAGTACTTGCATTTATGTGGTTTAAATATATTTCATGCAATTGGCCTAGATGGTTTATCAATGGTGTTCCACAGTAAATCTATGGTTCACATGTATACAAGATGTTTGCACAACCATCATGACATATATCATGAATTTATTTGCATTTATGTTCTCAATGATCACCAAAACAACACAATAAGCGATGTGTTTCAAACTGTTCATATGGACTTTGTTTTAACATGCAAGCAATTCTGTTTTGCGAAAACATGATTGTTTAAATGGTCAGTATTAACACCTTTGATTCATTATAACCTGATAATGTTTTTAGAAGTTATCACAATAAAGACATATCTTTGTATGGATTTTCAAATTATTGATGTATTTCGATTCAACCGTTCAAAAACAGCACTATCAATAACATTGTACGTTCATTCAGTCTGTGAGTGATAAACACGAATGATAATGTACATAGTTCAGCATGTCTCCAGAAAGTAAACTAAATTTATAATGTTTAAACATAATCCGTTCAAGTTTCGAAAAAAACGCATGTTAGAAATGTACCGTTTAGGAATTTCCTAGTTGAAATTGGAGAATGAAACAGGAATTAACCCATGTTTTGTTCACTTCCACTTCCACTTGAAAAACAAAACCATTTCGAAATAGCAATTTCAACACGCCATGTGAGCTTGAACATACAGTAGAATTAAAAACACCATGCTTCGATGAAGGAAATATTGTGTACTTCATGATCATTATAAAACATATGCTTATTAATGACATTCGAAATAGATTTTATCCGACAGAAATGTTTGGATTTTGGCAGCGGTTCTTTGGTCACCAGTTTATAAAACAGTTCTAAGTCCATAGATATATTTGTCCAATTTTCTGAATTTTCTCCTAAATTATAAAATGCCAGTGAAATTAGAACAGAAATAAGTTTGCATATAGATGTTGATACGATCATTTACGATGGACAAGTTGAATTTTCATATTTTCTTTATTTATTTGGTAATATTATTTAATATATATTTATCTCAATATATACGATTGTTTAACATAATCAATATACAGTTTGTAAAGAGATATAACATCATGTTGTCGATACGGTATTTGATACATTCTTTTCTCATTTTGGAAATGCAATGTATACTCATTAAACAAGATGGATTATAGAGTAAGGCTCACCAATACATTTTGGAGTTTAAGGCATGAATCTTAATGATACACGATAATGAAATGTAGTTGATAAATACATATATATAAATGTATCCCTACGCCTAATCCAATATACATTATGCAACGCAGCACTTATTTCGCATTTACATGAGCTGGAAGGCATAGATTCATCATTACACTTGTCTGTGCGTTAACTTAAAGTCACATTTAGGCGATAAGACGTTTAGACGCTGTACCTAATGTTGACAAGAGAGTATATATAATATACATGTAGATACCATCTACAGATGCGCCAGACCGGCCCGGGGGTTCACTCTAGTTCAAATACCTCCAGTAAATGTTTCTAGCGTTTTAATAGCACTGCTGATGGTGTGGAATATTGCTTGCGGTGTCGAATGATGATAACACGCACGATAGTCGCTCTAAATTCAATTTGAAAACTATCGACTTGGAATTGATATCTATAACATTGATACAAAGTTGGGGATGTTATGTGCTCGGGGCAATACATACCTTGATCAAGCAAATATTGTAAACAGCTCAAATCGAGATATAGCGTGATAGATGCATATGCTTTATCTATTGTTTAGGAGTATGGGACGATAAGATGGTGAATTGACTTTGAATATTATTTGACTTCTGTTATTTTAACGATATTTTCTAGATACAGTTGGAATTTCCACAGAGATTCAAACTAAGGGAAAGCATGTACAATAAATAAGTATGTATGTACTGTGTACACTTTTGTTTGTTACTGTAATTTTTCATTAATCTACTAAACTGATACTAAAACAGAAAAAATTATGACGTTCATAAACTAACAACGCTTATCAATATATGTTTATGTTGCGTTAAAACATATTTTATTCTTAATGAAACAGATTGAGAACAAACTGAGGGTTTCCATTTCTTTTTGTTTATTTGATATGGAACATGGTCCTTCGTAAAAAAGGGGGGGGGGGGGGGGCACGTCTTTCGAAAGATTTTTTTAAAAAGAAGAATTTTAGTGGAATCAAATTTCAAACGCTTAATACACTAGTAACAAGCTTTAACAGCTAAAGAGTTTAAACCATTTGCAGCAGTAGAAGACCATATATCAAGTCGTTATATCAGAAATTGGTCTAAGCTTAGATCCAAATCCGGCTTTCACTCCACAACCATGCAAGAATAATTCCTTAGAAAAACATTTCTTTTCATTGTAATTGATTTTCTGCACGTGAGCGGGTTGTGTTTGTTTTAGGGCCGGACCGCCATTGTGCGAAATACGGACTAAAACCGGCGAATCAGATACGTTACGCAACCGCCTCTTAGCTAAATCTCGCTATTTTGACTCGTCAACAAAACAAAGGGGGGATAATCGACCTCGGTGGTCGCTCAAGTGTTCGCGCTCTAACATAATCGCGCCGCATTTAGGAACAGTATGCGACTGGTTCGACTACTAATGAACGCAAATTGACTGCGAATTGAGAGTTTGTATGTAAACGAAATTGACCTCATCAATACAGAACAATAGAAGATATAAAAATAGTGTCAACGTGTGGCTGCAAGAGCGGCATGAATTGCAATATATACAATATATCACTTGTGTATTAACTTCTGACTTTTTATCAAGATTGTTATTGTAGGTTTGAGAGCACTGTACCATATATGATTGTAATATTAGGAAACTTGAAAACGGAAATACTAATAAATCTTGAACGTTTTTGCAAAGCTTTAACATAGAACTAGATATTCACTTGGTTTGTGAATAAAGATGAGAGTTTTACAACTTGTTTACATTATATTTAAGATTCTAACCTGTTATCAAGCCTGTTCACTGTGTGAATGGAATGTATTTCTATTGTTATCTTCCCTGTAATGATGAAATGCACGAACTTGTTGTAATCTATCATTGGAATGTGCTATGTGTAATTATTATACAGAAAGTATTTTGTCAAAGTGGCAAAAATAATTTCTTTTTGTTTTTTCAAGATTTTGACAAATGAATAAATGTTTCTTATCATTAGAAATGTGGTAACACAAATCCATATGACAATTGACAATTAATGTCAAAAACGCATATATGAAAATGGTATTGATTTAGTTATCAACATGGTAATATCAAGTTCGTATTTATTCTAAAACTGTATAGGAATTGTTAGTTTTGTACTTCATTATTTAAATCAATCACAATTCATTACAACAAATTACGGCATAAAAATATAATATTAACACATTTGAGGTTTGTTACATTAAATCTTCCATTACATAACATAAAAAGATTCAGTCGATTTGTGAATTAATAAACAGAAAATTTAAAAATACGTATTTTATTTGCCAAAACTCTTACGTATCTTACTTAATGTGAATGTACACTTTGTAAACGAAAAACTCTAACAAGACAATAAACAAAAGGTAAAATTCAACATTTTCGCACAAATCTTTGAAGTCAATTAGCAGATGTAGGTATTTTAACACCTGTAGATTGGATACAGGTGGATTATCACCTGAATAAAAGAAATGTTATGAAAACGGATGTATACATTATCTCAAACAGATAGTATTAACACGTTTTAGTTAAAGTAATGAGATAATTCACTAAGCGCTGATACGCATGTTGTGACAGCAATCTAACTACATGTATCAGTCGGTACAAACACCAACAAAAAACCGCGTTCGGCGGAGCATCAAAACGAAACCTTCACACCTTTGCCAGGTTAATTTACTCTACTGTCACAACACCTACCTACCTTTGCTATACAATGACAACACACGATCTCAATTATCTCCTATTTAGAAGAATCACACTGTGATTTTATTAAATGAAATTTAAATTAAATCCATCTAGCTTAAAGCATTAGATTGACAAGATAAAGATTAACTTTTATGAAAACATTGAAAATTAATTTTAATATGAACACTGAACTAAACCTTTCTAGCTTATTGCATTAGATGAACAGGATAAAGATTAAGTTTTATGAAAACATTGAACATTAATTTTAATATGACCGATGAACTAAACCTATCTAGCTTATTGCATTAGATGGACAAGATAGAGATTAAGTTTTATGAAAACATGAAATTCATTTTACTATGAACACTGAACGAAACCTCTATGTAGATCTAGCTAATACTTTTCGGACAACAAAATGAATACACGCATGTGATTATCTGAAAGTTGAATTACACATGTACCTAAATATCTAATCGAAGATTTTCTCCTAGAAAATTCTAAGTTCATTTTGAGACTGAATTTAAATTATACCAATGCATAGATAATTTGGATGAGCAAGATAATCTCTCGTAGAAAAGTCACACGTGGCTTAAAACTGAAATAACTTGTGTACAGTATAGGAGAGAGAAGAAAACGATAATTTCCTTTTTTATTAAGAAAATACATAGTTTATGTTTTGGCAAATGAATTAGATCTAACATATATATTGGAGCTACTTTGTGAAAACATGATGGACATACGAAAATTAAATTTTTATCTTGAATAAAATTAAACCACCAAGCGTGTATTTGATAATACTGTGAAGGATGTAACTTTCAACTTTCAACTTTCTTTATTTCTCCATCAACCACCCAGCGGTGGTACAAGAGTACAAAGTCATCAAATTACATATATACAATCACAAGATGGGGCATAATTAACATTTAAAGTGTGTAAGTATACACTTAATAAACACTGATAATTTTTTTCAATACTGATGTTTTCTTTGAGCACAGTAAAGTTTTAAAGGTAATAAGATTACTCCATTTTAGATATTCTGCAGGAATATATTTTTGTCTAGCATCATCAAAATAGTTACATCTCAATAAGTAATGTAGTTCATCCGCTATTGCTGGGGAGTCGCACAACTTACAAGTTACAAAATCACCTACACATGATGGTTATTTAGGAATATCGTTTACTCCAACCCCAACAATGCAATATCTTGATACTGCAAAATAAAGATTAATCTGATAGAAAATGTATTTTTCATAAGAACAAAAGTTGTTTTTCAAAATGCAAATGCATGAATATGACCAAAAAAATATAACTTTAACTCTTATTTAGTAGCGTTAATACATACAAGAATCTGTACAGTAGCGTTAATACATACAAGAATCTGTACTTTATTTGATTTGATTTCTTTATTTTTGTGTTGATTAAAATGTCCTTAAACGATTTTTTGAAGTCGGCATAGCAAGTAATCTGAGCTTACCAATACGAAAAAACAAGTAATAAAATTAGAATTTGTTTTATCATATCAAGATTTGTTTAATAATATAAAATATAGGAAGTCCAGTGCAACCGTTCATGATTCAAAACCAATTTCACTGAATCAATATCGACTCCATTATCCATTTTAATATATGTTTCAAAAATATTTTCCGTCGATATTATCCGAATGTTACCCAATATCCTTAATGAACCCTTTAACAAACTCGAATTACTTGCCCGCCATTTAAAAGTCAATTCTGTTTGCAAATATCTATCCATTTTGCGTTGTGAAACACATTAATGAATATTCATGAGGCGTCACTGAACCATAACGGTAGGCGTTACGGCGTGTGCTGATTGGCTACTTGAAGCCGTCAATCACTACGGCTGACAATGCACCAGGAGAGGTTCCAACAAAAGATAATGGGAGATGTTACAATAGCCAACTCGTATAAGGGGCGGGGCTAGAGTTAATTTCATTAAACTACAATAAAATGCCGTATTCACCACTCTAGGCGCTATTGAAAGGGATAAGGTGTTTTGACTGTCGCAGGTATAAATTGCATCAACGCGTCCACAGTTATCATTCCTACCTGTATCTCATACGGACAACTACCTGTGGACTATAGAGTGTATTAGACTGTTCGAGAGACAATTCGTGTCATACAGGTATATTACCTCACCCTGGGACAATGTCTGTGGAATCCAGAAGCACTATACCCCGGTCTCTCTCCGATCTCATTCCTTCTCCGTCAGCTATGGCGGCCATGGTACCCCATCTACCTTACTACTATACCGCGGAACAGATCAAATCGTGCCACAACTCCATGATGGCGGCGGCGGCGTCGTCTGCAGGAGCTACCCCGTCGTCCCTGTTCACCATCGACAGCATCCTAGCCCCACGACCCATCATAGCCCACCGACCCACCCCATACTTCGCCTACCCGGGTTTCCCTCCCGCACCATCTGATTTTTTCGGTGAGTACTCCCTAACATATATTTTGTGCATCGTTTTCAGTTTCAGAGTATTTATGATATTTTCTATTGCTCATATGTTATATACGTTTGTTTACGTCATTTGAAGCGAGGCTGAATTTACGCCTTTTTGGGGGGTTTGTTTTTAATCTGTTTTCTACAATTTGTGAAAGGTATTGTTGCTTGTTGTTATGCAGCAGTTGAAGTTAAGATAAATTATTTTGAAGTTCGAAAAGGGGCTGAAGGTAATTGAGGTTGTGAGAGGTGTACAGTATGGCGACTGTGTGATGAAAGCAATTTCTTTTTGTACGAGTTCTAAAATCATTTATCTAGTTAAAAAAGAGTTTATTTTAAAATATGTGTATAGGATACTTACATCAAACATGTTTAGTATATGCAGATTCCGTATAAACTAAATCAAATGTGTTTGTTAGATTTAGTATCGAGTTTCGGCTGAAACAGTTTATCAAAATTGACATGACAAAACAACATGGCGTCGCTGCACAAACCACTTTACGAGGCACTGGTTGTTAACTTCACATAATCACCTCTAACGGATTTGTCAAACGGTCAATTTAAGAAATTAAACAGTCGAATTGGAGAACAAAATTTCAAAAATTCGATTCCGAAAGAAAACGGCAGAATCCCAACGATTAAACGAAAATGCCCAAAGCTACGAGTTTGCCAAATACAGTTATGGGCTTGGCGATAGGCACATATTGGATATCGGAGTTAATTGTACTGATATCTTCTAACTGAGTTACGCTCCTTCTCCATTAGGTAAAATAATAGAATTTGAATTGGACGTTACACAGCAACTAGTTTTCCTTCCCAGTTCTGCAGGTGAAAGGTTTCAACCCCATTTGAAAAAGCCCGCAAGTCAGGAATGGTAGGATTTTCGGCAAATTGCGTTTTCGACTTACTGATGTTAATTACTTTGATTTAAAACTTGCTGACAGTGTAAGTGCTTCTAATTGATCGAATAGTTACTTACAAATATATTTAGCCTCATAGTCAGAAAAAACTTAATTGCTTCAACTTTTAAAAATTAACATTTCAATAATTCGTTATTGTATGTTGTGTGTGTAAAGTTCGTCTGATTTAATTTGAAAAGTTGAAATTGTTAAACAATAAGAACTGAAATGATAAAAACTTAAATTCTTTAATTATATCAAGAGTTTTTATACATACATTATATATTTTTTCTACAATTTTATAAATATTGAATATTTATGTTTTAGAGACTAAAAATGGTAACAATTCAACATTCATTTAACTAAATTGAAACAAAATCTGATAATTGTAAAGTAAACAACAAAATAGATTATCTGAGATTTTACAAATTTTATAAACAGCACACAATGATATGGGATAATCCATCTGACGGATTAACAATCTAAAGGGGAGAATTGTTTCAACTATTAGCGCCAATGAGTATTATAATCCGCAGAGGGCGATAAAACACTACCTTCATCCAGGTGCAAATATCAGATCCTTTGATGTCAGATAATAGATACTCAACGTTGCATCTAATAAACACTTAGGTGTATCTCTAACTTAATGATTAGACGCAGTATTAATGACTTAATTTGATAATTATCAGGAGGGATTGAAAGAATGATTGATAAATTTATCTTAAGCTTAATTCAATTGTAGTATAAATAAATAAATAAACCTGTAATTATAAGAATTGCCCCGTCTTTTCTTGTCCCTATACGTTGGGACATTTTCCACAATATATTTCTCAAAATAACGTCTTAGAATATACAATATTATCTTTGGTACATGTATGCCATGCATCTCATATATCTTATATAAATGTTTTACATTGAGGCATATTTTGGTATCACAAGTTTGCAAGAAACACCTTGACTATCCAAGGAATTTGTTATTTTGCATTAATAAACTCAGGTGTGAGGATCCCTTCAGGTAAAACAGGTACAACCGCCACGTTCTTCCTAGGGGTCGTACTTCGCAATGAAGCGTTAGCTTCAATTAAGCTTTTGAAGTGAAATATTTTGTAAATTCCGCATTTTGTAGTATAACGTTAAAACGCCTAGGGTCTAAGCTAGGATTCGTTGAGGCAACACGTTGTATGGAATTAAATACGGTGTGTTCATAGTTCACTTTGTACAGAAAACACACATTGTATAGACAAAACACCTTTCTCTATAATCTATGAGTTTATTGTCAAAATATTTTTATAAATTCATGTTAAAGATGAACGATTTTTGGCGTGAACATCAAATTATTTTATTCGTTTAGGTATTCTGTTACATTACAATGCTGTTCCTTTTTTGCTTTAACATGTCCAATATTGAAATTAAATCTTTAATTTATAAATGAAAGTTTTATGTTGAGGGTGATAATGAAATTGCTTTTTGTTTCAATTGTACGTCAACGAATACAAAGATCAAATGTAAAAATTAAAACTTATTTAAAGGAGTGAGTGTTTAACACCTCTTTGACAGTATTGCAGCCATTATGACGATAGACTCTTTAAAAAGCGTTAATTAAATTGGTTGAAAACTGAAATATTGCTATTTTAACTTATACATTTGCATTACAAATACAATCCCCATGTTATATCAAATAGACATTCTTGAAATAAATAATAAGCATAAATTAGAAAAATGCGTTGTTCCAAAGCAATAAACATGTTGGTGTTATACTGTTTTTTACTTCCAATTAAGTTTAGCCTTAGGTAATTATGTAGCATTTATAAAGAAAAACTTGTCTTCAGTAAGGCGGTGTCTTTATTCCCCCCGTCTTCATTATTGAGAGCAGATTATTGACCAAAAGAGAACGCGTTGTTACATAGACCGACACAGATCGAGTTAGAGAGTTATTATTATAAGTGAAGTAAATACATTAAAAGAAAAGGCGTAAATTACTCATAAGCCGATTTCCTATATTGAAGTATTTCAATTTTTTAGACATAATGAAAAATAAACAGTTGCAGTTAACAATGGAAAGGGATGCTAGTGAACTTTTTCAAATTATGCGGGTTGAAATAATCATAGAAAATACTAAGAAGAGAAAATGTGTAAAAAGCGTTGATTACAAAAATAAGTTATTAAGTAAAGTAAAAACTAGAAGCATAACAATAACCATACTTCTTAATATTAAATTCATTTTAAAAATAATAATTTGTTTAATAATCAAAAGGGAAGAAATTGTTAGTGTCATATTCATATCCATGGATATCATCCAAAATGTTTTATAGGAAAATATGGTATAGTAATTCAAGATAAATCAAACTAATCCATCCTTTGTATTTAAATCCCTGGGTGTGATTTTCTTTGACACATACTGGTTTTACATTTTAATATCATACCTCAGTATGAATATTCAGATAACTATATCACCGTATTAACTTGATTTGAATTATTTACTCGTATTGCAACAAATTATACACCTATACAGACAAAATGAGAAAGAATGAAGCACTGATGTTATTAAATTCATTTAAGTGTGAAAGCGATATGATCGCATGCCTGTTATTTCAATGTATTTTTAATCGTTTATACCAAATCAAAAACGTGGAAAATTATGGAAATTTGATCAGAATAAAAACATCGGTTGGTGAAAATTATAATATATATAAGATTGATGTTTTTAATACGATTTTAACACATTGGAAACCTATAACAAGTTTTGGGTCTGGATTTATACATACACAGTTTTGGAAATTATTAGTATATTAATTGGATTATTATTTATCTGCTTATTTATTTATTTCCTGACAAAATACACTCTGAATTTCGATATGAGACATCAATTTAATCTGATTGTTATTTTACTGTAGCATCTGTGAAAATATACCTATAATTTGCCACGATACATCCCAATAATCGAATATATTAATAATGAGACTGAATTTCCTCTCTCCATGCAATGTAAACCATTATGTTAGATGGTAGTGAAAGAGGTGTTTTCTGAAAAATTTAAACGAATATTAAGTGTATACAAACATTTACATTTGCCAAAACATTTGTAAATTTCGTATTATTGATCTTGCAGACCAACACGTTATAGTCAGACAAACAATGTTTTCCATAGTAATGTATACTGTACGTTATTTTAATTAGTTTATCAAAAGAGAACTACAAGTTAGCACTGCAAAAATTGTTATAACTCTTCTCCATTTAACTATTTTTAAATCATCAACATATTTGATTATGGGCATTTTGCCTTTACATTGATTTAAACATTTTAAAAAATGAAAATAACTTATTTTAAAAAACCTTTTTATCTACTTTCAGCCGCCTATCCTCCCTTTCCTGGTTTTATGAACCCCGCAGATTTGGCACGTGCAGCGGGGCAAAAGCGAAAGCGCCGACACCGCACGATCTTTACCGAAGAGCAATTGGAACAGCTCGAGGCAACCTTTCAGAAAACACATTACCCGGATGTTCTTCTCAGAGAAGAGTTGGCTATAAAAGTTGACTTGAAGGAGGAACGTGTTGAGGTTAGTATTAAAACGAATTAAGAATTTGAATATTTAGATTATTTGCAAATAAGGAAACTTACTCAAATATCATGGGTGGAACAATAATGAAAAACTAGCACATTTCTCACAAATGTTGTATTCGGTGTCACATGGTTTACTTCTCTAAAACGAATTAATAATACGAAAAATTAATTTCCGGTGGATAAAAACTAAGTAAAAAGGGGATAGTAATTAGAGAACACACACTATCTCAACAGTACCACCCCATGAAATATCATTTCTTTTAAAGTTAACTGATATCTGCAGCTATTGTCATATACGTTGGTAAACAACACTACAGCGAACCAACAATGCTTTCACATGTCATATAATAAAATAAAATAAGTAAGTCTCTATATTTCAGTTCACTATCCCATAAACTATTGCATGCTTCAATATTAAAAATTGGGGAGGACCTTTTTGGTGGAGTTGGCCATTCCAATGAAATATTAACCAAACAAAACCATTGGTACTCGATCTATAACGACACCTATGATACCGAGTAACGCCATCAGATGACAGCTGTCGCCTTCCTAGTACAAGCAGATCGTTGTATCTGCTGAATTAAAGTGAAGAGCCCACTACTCGTGAAGTTGAATTCTAATATGAACTAATTTCATACATCTGTCACAATACACGAATCAATGATACGTTGACCCGATTCACCTCGTTTAACCGTTTACGGAGCACCATTATGAACATGACAAGATATACAGCAATTGTATTGGTGTAGATCTGATAATTGTTATCGAATCGGTTTGTTTCGCAAGGATTATGATTGTGAATACGTCAAATCGACCCCGTGGGAGAACATAATGAAATGTTATTACATGCTCAAACGATAGTCATGTTTCATTTCAGAAGCATAATGAAACGAATTGTTCGATACCGACTTACATTACAGAAAATATTGTAATGTATTTAAAATAAGTAAAAAAAAAAGTTTTGAAATTAATACTTCAAACGTTATGGCACCGGTTGCCTGCTTCTAGCCGAAGGTTGTTCAGGACCAACTGTTAAGTATATTTGATAGCCATTCTAATCTAACTCAAGTGATGTTTTTATTTCTGAGCGATTAGATATTCGACGCGACACTGTGATTATTTAGGGGTATTAAGTGAAGACAGGTCTTCAAGCTGAGGGTTTGGATGACAGGAGGGACAGATGACTGCTTTAGGAAAAGGGGGGACATTTAGGGGGATAAGGGGATAGGTGGATCGGCCCGCCGAAGCGTCGTTTAGCTACATCAACGTTTCGCTAACATTGTGGTTGCGCATTCGCCGTGAAGAGGTACAATGCTAATGCAGGCATGCTTTCCTGACACCCCCTAGCGGCGTTTACTTCAATACGGATCGCTTTCATCACTTGGGGCTTGTTGGTTTTGTACCACTAAATTATTTTCCTAACTTCCCATCGTGCCTCACGAGCTAGCCATGTGTCACGTGCCCGCCGGCAACATTCTGCGCATGTGTAGTCACTTTATGTATCTCCTATCACGGGAGAGTTCCAAATCCCTTGGGCAAGCAAGCCCGCAAATAACATTCATAAATTGTTCATGCACGCATATGATCAATATAACTACAAAAGAATTAAAGAATTACTTATACATATTTCGCCAAACATCAAAGGTATCTGACGCCGTGTGTCTCGTTTCCTAGGCGTTTGGGATGGATCTGAGTATCTAATAACTATGGCGCACAATTAGTACGAACTGTCATGCAAAACAAACGATGGCTGTGTGGATTAGAAGCCAACGCAGGGATCTCTCGGTGGCTTTTAACTTCTTTACTCTTGCCGAAACCATTGGCCCTGTCACTAAGGTGATCGACGAAATGAAATAATAATTTCTCCCCATTGAAGTCGTTAAGCTAGCCCGAGGCGGAGTGTTTTGAGTGATGCGGTTAGGTTATGGGAAGACGTTCCGCGAGAACAATTAGATTGGTGATAGCATCTCTCCTGTTTGTGAGGATGTGGCGCCGGGGTAGCGAAATGGGATCTTAACAGCTTCTGTTTGTTTAATTGATAATATCTCTTTGATACGAAGTCATTCCTTTATTCGAAACAAAATTAAAGGAATTTCCAAAGTGATTTGGAGCGTAATGATGTTAATTAGTTTTCGTTAGATGTCAACCGTGAGTTAATGTGTTGTTTTGCTTCCAGGTTTGGTTCAAGAACAGGCGTGCAAAATGGAGGAAGCAAAAGAGGGAAGAAGAAGCATCCCGCAGAACAACTGAGGCAAACAGAAACCAGAAAGAGGCCGATGAAACTGAAAAAGAGGCTGATACTTCTATCTGTGTTGACGATGACAGTGTTGATATGAGGAGGGACAGCGAGAGCAGCGACTCATCTAAAGTCGATCTGGACGATAGTGAAGATGATGCAGTCAGCAATGATGCAAATGATAGATCTCATGATAGCAACTGCATCTCCATAGCAACCACCAGAGATGACCAATCGGAACACAGACGAGAATCAGACCATTTAGACGTGTCGAGCTAAGTCGTCAGTGTCATGTGTTTCTCATTTGCATTCTAGTCTTACCACTTTTATCAGCCGGTCTCGTGATGTCTCGCGAGATTTAAAGACTGTTATGGACGTATTCCTACGCCACCCTGGTATATCATAGTGCAAGTCTTTCTCACCAGAAGAAGGACGTTTTGTTAATCGTAAACTTACTAGAAGACATGGCAAGTCCCCATCACGGCACGGTCATCATTTCTGCTATCAGAAGGGGTCCTCGTCTCAGGAAAGACTGAAATTGGTTGGCAATTCCAGAACGCAAGAACATTGTGAATGGGTATTGCAAACTATTGTTTTAAACAAGACACCTTTGTTACTTGCCGAAAATTTGTTTGTGTTTCTCGATGTCGTTGTTACCCCACATAAGGGGACTTGGTGATATTTATGTTATGTGTTGTATATAAATGATTGTAAATTTATTTCATAAAACATATGATTCCACGAGCTATTTCTTGTTGTATGTCTGAACTTGTTTGTATAACAGTGTACATCATCACTCAGAGGTACACCGTCAGTCAGAGATATATAGTCAGAGGTACACTGTTAGTCAGAGGTACATCATAACTCAGAGATACAATATCAGTCAGAGATACATACTCAGAGGTACACTGTTAGTCAGAAGTATACTGTTAGTCAGAAGTACGCCATAACTCAGAAGTACGTTGTCAGTCAGAGATACATCCTCAGAAGTACACTAACTGTTAGTCAGAGGTACACCATAACTCAGAAGTACGCTGTCAGTCAGAGAAACATACTAAGCGGTACACTGTTTGTCAGAGGTACACTGTCAGTCTGAGATATACAGAGGTACATAGTCAGTGGCATGTGCACCTTAGGCCAGAAGCTCAGTGTCAGTCGGAGATACTGTCAGTCAGATGTAAACCATTATCAGAGGTACACCGTCGGCCATAAGTACACTGCGTCGTTAGTTCGAGGTACACTGGACTTGAAATACGTTGTATTAACATTTAACTAATTAGTTATTCAACACACAGATACATTAACAAGAAACTGTCAACACTGTGAGGACGACAAAGCTTTGGTGGAGATACAAACACGAGAAGCTTAACTCTACTGTTCTCAATGGCAAGATGATACGAAATTTGGAAACTGGAGAATGAGTTAGCCAGTATTCCATACATGTCATATGGTTGTTTTAAAGGTACATAGGTAATGACAACCACGGAACCATCAGTATTATCAACATACTTCCAAGTTCAAACTTATACAAATGTGTATCATACGTCGTTGATTCACATTTCCAACCTTGAATGGCATATATTTAAATACATATTTTTGCGAAAAATATACCATTTCTATCTGTTGCAAAACTTGTAGCGTTCACGTGGAGAGAAACATAAGACAAATTGACGAAATTCCATCTAAACAATTCCCATATCACATAAATGATGAAATTTTCTTTTTCTCATGCAACTTCATCTAAGGCAGAGTATATATAGATGTCACCGGCGTACACAGACACAACGGATCATTTCCATAATTTGAGAGACATACAAAATAACTTCCAGGACAACTTTATCGTTTCAACTTTGTGCATTTCTGATACCGTTATCATATGTTGGTTTCTTATATGTACATATATAATTATTTAAAGTTCTCATATGAGACATACTATTCATATTGTGTTTTAATGGTACATTAATACAACTCAATAGAGATTTAAATTATACTCGTTGGTCATCCTTTTCGTGAACTATGTTTCACTTGTGATATCACACTTTGAGTGATGCGACATTATTATGGGCAGAGTTACGGGTACCGAGCTAAGGGGCTGTTTATAGAATGGTATCAATAGTTGTCCTTTTAATAATTTTGCGCCTATTTAATTACGAGATTCAATTATCCGAGACAAAGTTTTGGTTTATAAGAAATATACTTCATGGACTTAAAAACGTGCAAGTTCAAGTTAACCTTAAAGTTTAACTGGCATTTATACCAGTTTAATTTATCTTGTCAAATCGCTTATAAGCCAATAAATAAACACATTATAAATACAGTACCATCCCAAATTTAGTAAAACAAAATCATAAAATGTTCACTTGAAATAAATTAATTACAAAAGTACCATTTTTGTATCGAGAGGGATGAATTCGTTCAACGTATCTACTTTCCCACTGAACTATATTTGAGTGGAAACAAAACTGCATGGGATTGTAACACTTTTATTACTGTGTATATCCCTTACTATTTTCGGCCAATAATGAATACATACCATTTATAAAACTATTTTAAAATCTGTATCTTCCTATGCTTACACATAATATGGAGCCAGGTGTTCTTGTTCTTTCAATTTATTTCGCGTGACAATATCTTTTGATGTTTACCAATGGTGATAAATAACTATGGGTTTTTCATCACACTTGGTCATTATTGTTTTTAGATTTACCCAGCATAGTGCAAATTGCCGTTATATTTACATCATATTAGGTTAAATAATATCTCCTTTGATAAACATTACAGACTTGCATTATATTACATGTGTGTTAATTCTGTGAGAGACTACTTCGTTTTACATTTACATACAAAAGTATGTCAGCATACGTTTGGTATGCATATGTGTGTAGTAAATTCACAACTTGAATATGAAGCAACGCGTGCTATAGAAGTTCGACACTTCATCAATAAAAGAATAAAAATAAACTAATATCAACTTGTACATGTGAATTATAGGCAATACAATATTTTTTGTATGGATTAACATCATCATACTGCTTCATGTAATTCAATGACAGGCTAACTTTTCATAACATGAGGAACTCGCGTATTCATATTGAGTTGATGCCACAATATTTTTACATTTACCGTATATCCTTCTATAATTTGAGCGAAAAGGCATCTCATCATTCCAATTCATTTGAGTGTAAAAAAGGGCAATCTATCTTTTGCCAAAGCATGCATGGTATTTTTGAAAACATGAAAATCTAATTTTTTAATCGAAGAATGGAGCGTTGAACTTCATTCAAGTCAGTTTTCATTTCAAATGTAGACAATTTAATTAAATTCATTAACATGTCACAACCATGTGATTTTCATATTGTTCTTGGGTTGTGTTGGATTAAAAATACAAACCAAAATCAATACAATCATCATTGTTGATATTTCTTCAAACGTGTACACGAATAACGTTATCGATTACTTGTCTATGCTTAACTTAGTGTCTAGTATTCTACCGCTTTAGCTAAAATCCTGGGTTATCATCGACGGACGCTGATTCGTTTACAGTATAACTGATTTTGTCACGGTCATTTGAATCTGGTATATTACTGGTATAACTGTCAGCATACCTACATAAATTTATATAAAATACATGAACATTTCTTCTTTCACATTGAGATAAAATTGCATTTTTTAATAATATTTTAGTCGTGCCCAAGAGCTAACCAGTTATTCTTACCTAAGGTTGTAGAATGTTTAACCAACTTCAATTCATCTCTAAAGAAAGTGTTGCATTAAAGGTAATAATTAGATACAAAATGTTCCTTCTGTCAATATAATTGCTTTAAAATTAATAACTCCTCATCAAAAGAAATATGAATAATTAATTCACTTTCATTAATATTTGGCAATTATTACAAAACAATACAATTCCCGTTTATCGGGTACTATTCATATCTTGAGAATATTTTCAATTTTCATTGTCCTATGGTCAAAACAAGTCCACAGTAACGTTATGTGTAACTACGATAAGTTCGTGTTAACTTATATGCTTACTCCTTTATCTACGTAGATATAGGTATCCACTTCATACACAAATCAGGAGTGTATTATTCTACCAGGAGGGATATCAGCGCCATCTGGTATTTCATCCGTGACTTGATGAACGCTAATACATCATTCTATCTTCAAAAAGGAAACCAGCTTGGGAATTGTATGGAAAATATGTTAATATCGGGTGTGGTGTAGATTACATATCAGATATATATAAAGCTTTCTTTTATACTTAGTACTTGGATGAGGAAAGTATTAAACCATTATCAAGTCTGAGTGTATTGTTGGTGGAAGAGGGGTGCAGTTTTATTATTATTCATACAATGTAAAATGTAAAAATTGGAATATGAATCTAAGAGTAACAAATAACACTGGATTAACAGATCAACACTTATGTTGAATCAAACTAAATTTGCTTTTCGATAATACTCTAAGCAAAATTATCTAAAGTAGTTATTACTGCATATTACTAATATATTGTAATGTCAATGGGGCAATTCATTCTCCTTTTGAACTCTCAAATAATATCCATATGTTATAAGTAGCACATCTGCAATATGATTTCTTTACATAAATAAAACTACTTATCGGAACTATTACGAATGCTTCCTTCTGTTTTGATGGATGGGACGGTAAGATGGTATGCCGTGTTGTTAACTGTTTAGTGACACATTTGGCTTCAGAGAATGATTTTCGAAATAGTAGACTTTCAGATATTAGTCGATTTACAGGTAAAGCCAATCATTAACATATGTTCAATTTATGAACGTATAACAGATTATGGTTGTGAAAGATTGTCAAGGGATTAATAAAATATCAATCAATATCATCTTGATTCTTGATATATAAGATGAAAGAATGTTTTTTTTAAAATGCTTATATAAATCCTAAATAAATCATCTCTTAAAGGGACACTGCGTCGAGGATAAACCTATGCTGATTAACGTGCCTGCTAACGAGTTACGCTTCGCTTCACTGTTAACATGCAGTAGTTTTTATTACTACTTTCTTCAATTGTCTGAAATTGGGGATCTATGACTCGTTACCAGACACGTTAAACATCAAAAGTAAATAAGTCTGATCTCGTATTTTTCCTCGACGCGGTGTCCCTTTAAAGTGAAATCGATAGTGTGCAGGCTTCTGAAATTCAAGAAGTCGACCATGCAATCTTTAGTGTATACATAAGGAAAACCGAATATGACACCATGTGTCTGGTAGTAACACCAGGTGTTCCTTTTTGACCATGAAATTATTACCCTTTCAACATAATTATATCTCATATACATACGGTCAGATGTTTTGATATAGTAAATCAAGATGTAATGAATTTAAACTCCTATATTCTACAGATTTGAGCAAAGTCAATTGCCTGTTCACGGAGCGGTTTCTAAAGCCCTGTTTATACGGCGAGCGTTTGCATATGAGTAAAGCATTACACATATGCGAATTTGCTCATATGAGCAAACTTCGCCGTATGGACGCATTTGCACGTAAGCAAATTTTTCATTACCGTAAGCAAATTTGCACCTAGTCAGGGGCAGGTGCAAATTTTAACTACCGTGAGTAAATATGGTATTTTAACTTTTCTAGTAAAAGTTCGTCGTATACAGACACAATGAATTCACATAGGTTGAGAAAATATATTAGATAACTTTAGAAACTCTTAATGTTGTTTTTCAAATTCTATATATATAGGATAATCTCCTTCTTGCCTGCGATGACTTTCGAAATCCATCTGACTATCCGATTTTCATTATATAATTAGGGCGAAATAGTCAAAACAATGTTGACAGATTTAAATTAATGTCATTTATTTAGTTTACATCTAATAAATATTAATTGGTATGTTTTAGGAATTCTCTATTTATATATTAAAATAGTTGGAAGCCCATTTGCATAGGCAGAAATTAAACACATATGAACGCATAGCAAATTTACTTTTACTCACGTGTGTATATTACTACCATAAGCAATATTGCATATGTGCAAAGTTCGCCGTATAAACAGGGCTTTATTATATTGTAAATGAGAAACAGTTCGACCATGAGGGCCTGTTGTCGAATCATTGAAATGGTTAGCAAGACCATAAACCGTAACGAAAATTGTTAAACTAAACATGTTTACGATTAGACAACATGACCCGAATGGTCTGACTTACTTAGAACATTGTCAAACAGTAATACGTATGTGACAAGTTATTTAATAAAGTAATTTCATAATTTTCTGGCGAAATATATTGTTGAAAACACACATGAAGGCCGCACATGTTAAGCCCATTAAGAATCACGCGTTGCACGTGCGGTAGCTCAAACATGAAGTTGACATCAAAAGAATACCTCAGGGTTTGTGAAATTCACGTTCGGACGCATTCTCACATTTAGCACGTGCAACTGCAATGTGGTCATGTCGCGCTTCTATCATTTTCGAAAGAGCATTTGAAATGTTAAAAGTTAAATCTCCGCAGCTGACCTCTACGCACATGGAGTTACATCCTCGATAATACATGGTATACAGTGTAGATTTATCGGAACGTGTACCCTGGATTATCGAGGATGGTGGAGGGATGGAAAAGTTAATCTGCTTGTTTGTGATTTATTATTATAACGAACTGCAACTACTCAGTAACACCCAATGAACATTTCAAATATATAATCTTCTTAATCTATCACATGCAGACTAGATAGTTCACCGGGAAGATGGACACGTGTAGCTCAATTGACTTGCACGATGGTAGTGAATAATTAACATGAACTGAATAGATATAGATAATAGATATAGTTTCAAACTGTACGCACTTTGGTGTACTTAATTTAGTGTACTTATTTTAAAAACTGCGAAATGGTGTAATTCGCCATACTAAACATATAATTACTTCTATGCCACAGAAAATATATCTTTTAACTTAAACAAGACTTTTGTTATTTTGCAGGTATCGAGAAGCATTGTCTAGTCAACTGTATCTGTGCTAAAAGAAATGGATACGGATGCCTAAATCCATCTAAATATTAACATCTGACAACACTGTACATACATGATAACCTTCCCAAGCTGTTCAAACCGTATACTCAATTTTGATGTAGTAAAATGTTTATTTGTTTTGTGGTCTTCTTTTAAAGGGGCAGTAGCACGTTTTTGTATATTATGTTTTCTCAAGTTTGTAAAGTACGTAACTAAAGTGTATGCAATAGATTAATACGTTAGAGGATTCAACATCTCATTACACGACCAGATAAGCTGTATTCACAGGAATCGGTTATCCTATTCGGAAATGATCCGACGTATAAAGTGACAGTGTGATGGAACTCTTCAGTGTGAGATGTAGATGTTTAGGTCTCATTCGATTTTGAGATTTCCATCTGTGAGATGATTTACCATTTCATAGTTCTGCCATTTATAAAACTATATTCTGGGTGTCTAGGTGTCGCTACATCAGTCGGATCACTTATACCACTTTTAAAGTGAACACCTGAAAATGACCCTACTAGCATTGGACTCGCATCTACATTGTATTGTACAAATGGGCCTTGTCTAATGTTTGTGGCATTCATAACTCAAGTTGCAACGACAGGTTGGACAATTGACTATAAGATGAACTAGGGCTTGAAAGTATACCAACAATAATACAAGATATATATATATATATATATATATATATATATATATATATATATATATATATCCATATATATATATATCCATATATATATACATGTATATTAAACCACGAGTGATTCATACAACTGAAACATAGTTACATCTCCAGAATGAATGAATATTGTTAAATCCATTGGCGTGTTGTGTGGTAAAGCGCCTTTTGGTTGTCAATAGTTTGATAGTGTTATAATGGACAAGATACATTATGGACAAGAGTCTTGAAAGGACTGTAGCAAATGTTTAATGGAAAGAGAGATATCTCACAAAATGAAAATGTTAACAATAGCAAAACAATCATCCTTAATAAAGAGAGTCCTAAAAACGAATGGTTCCGGGTTCTAAAACTAGTTCTAACCGTAATGTTAGTCAACGCGAAGCCATTTACCATCCTCGAATTACTAAACGATGGTCACACTAAAATGGCCGCCAGCAACTTTCGTTTTATACGTAAAACCGTTTTTCTACGACTAGGGATAATCGGGTCATGTAATGAGCTGTTTTACCCTCTTATGTAAAGATACACTGCACACACATTTATTATAGACAGCAAATTTAAACACATGCAAATGCGAGAAAAAGTGCTGAGGTTTTGGAAAATGATAGTTTTTTTAAGAACATGCTATTTTATCTGATATTGATGTATTTAAAGCAGGATCAGTCTGTAGGCATGCCCTCTTCCCTTCAGTATAATTATATCCCATTAAATGTATCAGAAATCCTTTCAGCATATTTCTAACCATCTATTGTGAATGAAGACACTTGAGTGAGTTCAAGTAAAAGCTAGCCATCTAGCTTGAACAGGGATTGGGACTCTTGTCCGGAGGGAAGGATTAATTCAGGGTCCTCCAGAGCTTAACACCCATACAAAGGGGTTATGAAGAGTCTAAACTGCTTATTGTGCACGACAATTAACATTTAGTGAGGATTTGGGATTTGTTTGTTTGTCAACTCCGTGGGAAATCTGACGAATATTGACATCTCCAAGCTGTGGAGAAGGAATTCATGTAATGATTGTTGTCAAAAAGGGGTTGTACGTTAGCCATGGCCTGATGTCATGGAGGTGAAGTCAGAAACTGTTTTTTGAATTTTGAAATATGTTATTGCATATTGAAGCAGATTTTAAACATTTCTATCAGATGGCTTCTTATGACACAGATATGATGATGATGAAGTAGTCGAATAAGGGTACAAGACTGGAAGGACATGCTTCGGAAAATGTGGAAGATATCTACAGTAAATGTTTAACAACTCCTACTAAAGCCATTTTTAATTTAAAATTAGTTTACGGTGTTCGTTGTAATGTATGTTTCTATAACAACCATTATCAATATTTAACCCCAAGTACAAAGTAGAATTGAACGAAAATGTGTCTCAAGAAGTCAAATGAATAACATTTTATTTTCAAAACATTATTATATGCATCATTAAATGTAGTTTTGGAATCTCCTTAACCAGGAATGTTAGGAATTCGAAAGTGCTAAAGGGACTGTTTATGACGTCCTGAAGTGATGATGCGTCAAAGGGGTATATTAGGTCACCATCTTCGCTTATTAATTACATTTCTGCAAAACATTCTGGCTAAATGTTGAATAATCGATTTCGGCACTCCATGAGTGTTTGAACAGACAAAAATTACAGTATATAAACATCATATCCTGATGAAATGTTTAGGACTTCTTTACAAAATCTAACATTGGTAATACTTTTAAAAACTAACAGCAGTATTACAGCTTTTACTGTGTGGAGCCTGTGGTGGCGTTTCACTTACAAGTGAGTTTAGTATAGAGATTCGTCAGTAAGATAAATCGTATCACATTCCGTTTCCACAGAGGTAACTCCCTTTAGATTTTCGATCCTAACCTCTGTTCTACTAGGGTTAGATTTGTTGGCTCCAGCAAAATTCCCTAGCGGGGAAAAGGGGAACCTTATGCTGCATCCCTGCTTCTTAACCAATGAAAGTCATATTTCAGAGGCTATGTCAACAGAGTAAAGATCTTGGCATTTGACTCTGAAGGGTCTTGCTAATTAGCATGTGTCCTTCGAATATATCTGATGTAAATAACACAACTTAACTTTTTTAGGTATTTGTCTCTGATTTGTCTTTTTTTTATTTATCAAAATGTTAATGAGCAATTGTTTTCACAATCACATAGCATATTTCGAGGAAAACAGATTAAACGATAAAACGTTTATCTTACAATTATTTTGGCATTATGAAGTGTCGTTGGCAAATTTTCTAGGGGATAATAGAGATTATGTCTTTCATTGAGCGGCAATATGCTGTATGACGAAATGAGTACCTCACTCTCTCTAATTTATGAAAACTATAGTATCGCACAGTGTGCTACCCCTTTCCCTCTGTCTGTCTCTGTCTCTCTGTCTGTCTGTCTGTCTGTCTCTCTCTCTCTCTCTCTCTCTCTCTCTCTCTCTCTCTCTCTCTTCCTCTCTCTCTCTGTGTATGTCTCTCTCCGTCTCTCTCTGTCTCTGTCTCTGTCTGTCTCTGTCTCAGTCTCTGTCTCTCCTTTTCTCTCTCTCTCTCTCTCTCTCTCTCTCTCTCTCTCTCTCTCTCTCTCTCTCTCTCTCTCCTCTCTCTCTCTCTCTACTGCATGGATTACACGCGTGCACTGACACTGTGCAGCTCCACACGGCATCAGCTGCTCCTCGAGTCTCGGGTGTAGATTTGTGGAATTATTCTAATTAACAATGAATGGAATTCAAGCTTCTATGTGTTTTAATCACGATATCAACTCTCCATTTAGGCCCTACACTACATGATACTAGTGAACGAACTGCAGCTCGGAAGATGTGTTAAGCTCTCAAATGATGGCCAAGAAGGACAAACTAACCTTGTCATATTTTTTCTTCACGAAATGACGAGACACTAAGATATACGATAGGAAATCACGAAGAGACGAAAGCATAAGCATGTCTCCCGTTTTCATGATTTCGCCTTGCTCTTGATGTCGCTTTATTTCTCTCTAGTTTCCCGTGTCTCTCATTTTGCTGAGTTTTGTCCACTATTGCTCTATCTCGCATTAGCACTATCTCTGAACTTCATGAATTCGTGGTGGAACTCGTACACGATATGTAAATGGCCCGTCTCGGCCGCCGTACATTCGTGCATCCACGGGAGATGAACGCGCGGAATCTTTGCGTGACAGAAGTCCTTCTTTCGACTTTTGGGAGTACAGCTGTAAACAATTAAATCTTCTTTTGATAACATCGACATGTATTTAATTGGAAATCCAAAGATCTAAGAGACGGGAATGTGAGAAAATATTGACCATGCAGGGATATTCATTAGCGTAATGACACCGCACTGAATCGCCCGACACCACGGTAATGAGGTGCCTCTCAGAGGGACAAATCAGCAAATCTGGATAATCCAGGGCTCTGGAATCAATATCCTGGAAAAGAGAAAGAATTTGTTAGAATTCTGCAGGTGATGCAAAATCATAAGTAAGTATACGCTGTAATGTCACATCGACCTACATAAACATGCAGTGTAATTTGCAGAATGATTTTTATCAACCATTAATCGATTGGATCATTTGTTCTAAAAATCAATTTGTTAAAACATTTTGAAAGTTATTCTTGCTTCAGGAGTAGGAGTTAGCTTACATCTGTCTATGCACATAAGGGACATCATTTCAACAATTATCTATGAACTTCAAGTCGACAAAGATTGTGTTGTTGGGGATCACATATGTCAAATGTAAAAATGGTGTTATTTTATCGAGAAATAGTGTCTGTTTCTGGAAAATTACCATTCTTATTGATAGTTGGCTCAAATATAGTTACGATATAAAGGTAACAGTAATGATTTCTGATCTAAAACGTAATTTAGGAAACTTATTGACAACAAACAAAAAGACAAATTTGGATTGATAATATTAAATAGGCCATATAACTACTGTAAATGGGACGTGTAGTTTCGGTTTCTACACATGAATAATGACGTTGCTCGATTTTATTTGGAAACTAGTAACTATTATTTATTATGATTAATGAAACCCAATGGATGTTCCTTTAATCATTCAACTTACATATCACACATCGACGCTTTTTAATCCTTTCAAACCCAAATGCTTTCAAAAATGCTTTAAACATATGTTCTTTAAAAGGCATTTTGTAGAGTCAATGGTGTTCTAAACTGTTTATAAAAAATTCACTCCAATGCGTTAAGTCTTTCCTCCAAGTATTAGAAAATACTCCTGCAATAGGTGTTTCAGCTTTGAGTGATGTGCCGACTTATAACCATTTTAACACATCTGGATGAAAGAAGCACTTGAACAAATTAGTCCAAACCTTCTGAACCAGGTGTTGACAGGATTTGAGCGCGTTACAGACGTCCTCCAGAGAAGAGGTAAATATTTACCCCCTGATATAGGTGTTAAGCCGTCTATTCTACTCTATTCAGTTTCTATTAACAGGATTTTCACCAGATTTTGGCGTTTTATGATCATTAGAGCGAGTAAAAACACACACACTTACTTTAGATTAAGAGTAAATAGGGGAGATTTTGATCTGGGACTATTTGCCCTGAATGTTTACCGGTCAGCTTACAGTGGCCAGAGTAAGAGCTGTTGAATCTGGACACAATAAGGTGTTGACCACTGTCCAGGCTTTGTCAATATGGCCTCACAACACTCATAATTAACAAAAGACTGGAGTCTGTTAATGGGGTAAGCTAGCCATTGTTCGACTTTACCAACGGCTTCCTTGAACAATAGATTATTCCTTACGTAAAATCCTGAGATCCGTAAAGACAGCTGCATTATATCTCACACTGTTCCAGGGTGTGGTGAATATTTACCGATACTGATCTAAAGGGAAAATGGTTATGAAAATTTAGACGTGTTATTTAGTTAACCATTAACATTTGAATATTAAAAAACCCAGCAAACCGCATTTCATGCTGTAAAATTCTTCAATGATTTATGTCTTACATATAGCCGTGTATTATCATTAAAGTATAAGTTAAAGGGACATGAGCACGTTTTTTTCGCCTAAATAAGTCGATGAAATGTATTTGAAAAATAATGTTGCCAATAGTAAAACTACCTTCTCTCTTCGGAAAATCAAGTTAAAAATGAGTGTAAATGGTTCCGTTAAGCCATGGGAATAGTTTTTGTCATTCGAAATAATAAAATGTGATCACAATAAAATGGCCGCCATGCATTTTTGCTTAAAACGTTACACCGCTATTACCACTACGGATAATTGGTTTGTGTAATAAGATGTTTTACCCTCTAAAGTAAATATAAATGACATAAACTATCATAATAAATAGGAAATTTGAAAGAATAAAATTAGCAAAAAACGTGCTACTGCGTGAATATTTACTGGAAAAGTACTTCGTGACAGTATTATAATATTCATATAATATTTCAAAGAAACAACTGAAAGAGGCTCACAGAAAAAAATAATAAAAAAAAATAAAAAATGTTAAAGCATTTTCCAGGGGTTTAATACCTACGCACATGCGCGGACACACAGCCGTACGCACATTCGAACAAACACTCACACAAACACAGACAGAGACAGGGACAGAGACAAACACATTCGCATGCACGCACGTACATTAACATGCACGCGCGCATGTACATCCCCACCCATAGAAGCACCCACGCAAGTGATAACATCGACATGTATTGTCAAGGAAGTCTTCATTTGGTTGATTACAAAGTTTGGTTAGTGTTTAACCTCATTATGATAAGTTATGAGAAGAAAAACAATAATTATAAGCATGATATTTCATTTTTTGTTATCTTTAGTTTACAAAAAAAAAAAAATCAAAATGTCTTAAGGAATGTGCGAATGTCCGGACAAGACATTCTTAACATTTTGTGAATATTTGATAGTTATCAGTGATTTGTTCAAAATAAAAGCTAGTCTCTGTCTTGCATATCTTTTGAATACGTTTTAGCTATCAGTTTTTGCGCAGTTTCCGTCGCCGCCGCCGCGTTTTGTATTGGTTATAACTGTTTTCCTATAAGGTTTTGAGGACTCATATACATAACTTCTTACTTATACCCCTGGGGAATGTTTTTGACATGATCAAATTCAAGGTCAGAGTTCAAGATCACGAGTTCTGAAATTCCTAAAATAATCCTTGTAAACACGATAACTTGAAAAATATTTGTGCTATCAGGCTCTTCTTTAGTGTATATCAACTATGGAGAAAGGCCAAGATTTGATAAGGTTTTCGCTAAGGTCTATCAAAGGTCAAGGTCACAACGAGGTCACGACTTTAGCATGCTTTTGCTTTATGTCAACTATTAACACTTTGAATCATTACATGATTGTTATATACAATGAAAAGTGATCATTGATTGTGTGACCTTGAATATCAAAGGTCATGGTCACAAAATAGGGTCAAGGTCACCAGTTCTGAAATCACTAAATAACTTTTTTTCCAAGAAGGTATCAACACCTCATATACATGACTTCTTTCTTATATATCTGGTGAATGATTTTACATGTTCACATTCAAGGTCAAAGTTCAAGGTCATGAGTTCTGAAATTGCTAAAAAAAAATCCTTTTAAACATGATAACTAGAAACATATTTGTGCTATCAGGCTCTTATTTGATTTATATCAACTATGGAGAAAGGCCAAGATTTTAAAAGGTTTTCGCTAACATCCGCCAAAGGTCAAGGTCACAGCGAGGTAACAACTTAAGCATGCATTTGCGAACATGCCTTATTTCAACTATTAACACTTTGAGTCATTGCATGATTGTTATACACGATGAAAAGTGATCATTGATGGTGTGACCTTGAATGTCAAAGGTCAAGGTCATGAGATATTCATTTCGTTAATCCACGTTAATCCTTTGATCAAATTTTGAAATAAGAAATAGGTTTTAAGAACAAACTTGTGAAAAGTGACTCCAGTGATGATTAGTAATAACTCGAATAATGAAAGAAAGTGTTAAAAAGAATTCCCATTTGATTGATGCTGACGAGAAGGCGGAACAGGGAAAGGTGAGACCCTAAGTTTCGGAGCTGCTCTGCTTTTGCGGTGTTTTAAAGGATAGATGCAATGACATATGGTCCAAATCGGATTCATTAGAATGGGATGTCAATTTGACAATTGCTCTCTTTTAAATTTCTGAAATCGGTCCGTAAATAACTTATATACGGCTTTTTAAAAAACCGCCTGATTTAGCCCCGGCGACCAGAATGAAAGTCTGCGGGGGTGTGGCCCGTGAAGGGATGACTTCTGTGAGTATCTGGAGGAAATCTAATTTTCGACGATAGTCATAATTCAACGTAATTTCGCAACATTTTGATTGTTAATTTCACAAAGAAATCTTCAATAAACTAACTTAAACTTCCCATATATCGAATGTTTAGATATCCAACTAGGTAATTCCGCAGATGACAATTACACAATTATTACATAAACATGTCTTTTTGGCGATGTAATGCACCTAATAAATTCATTTAACGGCAGTGATAATCTTCATTAATTAATTAACGAGACTCGGCGGAGTACCTGTCTAGCCGGCCCGTCTGTCGCTTATCTCAGTCACTCCTCAGTGATCATTTTCAAAATGATTCGCCGAACTAAATTGCGGTAGTGTTAAAATGGGTGAATAAAATCATCTTAATGTTCAATTGCAAGTGTATATTGTCTCGATTCTATGCTCAATTGATTCCGATATACAGTATACGTAGAGGTAATCATCTGTCATTCTTGAGAATAATGCATTTCATCAGATCTTTAAGATAAAAAATGTATAACGTGTCTGTGGCTTTGTGGTTAATGATTGGCGAGGATCAACAGTGTCACTGTACGCACAAGTTAAAGAGCCATCAAGGATGTTGATGAACATATGGGAAAATTGCCAAAAATCTATCTCCGTGAAATATATACACTTAATTTTTCAAATATTTGTTCGACCCAAAATAAGACGAGAAATTGCACTAATAAGTAAAGGTGTTTTCGAGTCTAAATATAGATCAAGTCTATTATTTTCAAGCGCAAAGCATTGTGGTCTAGCTCGCACAAAGACACGAAAGAAAAATAAGGTGAGCAATGAAAGAAATCGAAATATATAATTTTTGACGGTTATTTATTTACCATTCCATTTAATTATGTATTTTCTACAGATATTTGAATAAATGTTTTACCCAACTAGGTATTGTGCTTGAATTTTATAATCAATGAGAATATATTTGTCATAATTTGCTGGTCTTAGCTCAATAAAAAGTACATTAAACAGGCAATAATTTGTATGTTCTCAGGACATTTTGAATCATTGTTTATAAAGCAATCGTCACATTCAGTAATGTGTGACAATGGTAGCCTAACTTCCAAGAGAAGCACGTGCAGCACGTGCAGCACGTGCAGCCCGTGGGTTTCTATGGCGACTTGCGCTAAAGACCAACCTTCAAGCTTCGGAAACACGTGCTACTGTGTAGTACGTTTTATCATTTATACAATAAAGGGAATTCTGTTTATATGACATCAGATACCCTTAGCGCACGTTACTCGAAGGGGTATTTCTCTTTGAGACCACAATTCATTACAATGTCGTGATATGAACATTATTTATCACATGTCATGTTGTAGATAAAAGATTTCTCTAGCGATTGACGTTATACGTATATTTTCCACAAATATTTTTGTATTTGAAACACTAACATCCTTGATGGCTCTTTAATGAAATTGTACAGCACAGAAATTCTGCAAAGATAGTTTTGCAGAAGTTTTGGAACGATTAAAAGTGAAAAATGAAGTCACTCCGGATATCATTACTTAAATGGGCACGTTTGTAGCGCGTTATTTTCTTCAAATTTTACTTTAAAAAATAGCCATTTATAATGCTAGTTTTTGTCATTTATGGTTAGAGTAAAACATCGCATTAAACAAACCAATTATCTGTAGTTGTAATACCGATGTCAGGCCATTTTAATGTATCTAATGTATCGGCCATCTTGTTTTGTTTCGAAGGACAAACATGGCTGCCATTGCTTAACTATTTCATGAACACTCGTGTTTAACCCGGTTTTCCGAAGGATGAAGGGTGCTTTACTGTTGGTTATCCAATTCATCAACTGATTTTCGCGAAAAAATGTGCTGCAGCCCTTTAATAATCAGTTAGACGCGTAGATGTATATACATTTTTTAAATAGAAAAAATAGAGTCCGTATGAAAAACAATATTACCGAAAAAGTGCAATTTCGAAATGTTGATGAACATGTTAAAATATGACGTAAAAAACGGTTTTTATTCTATATTTAACGTGGAGATGAGGTGATAATTTCACGAAAATAAGTAACTTACTTCGGGCCAAACATTAAGTAAATACAGCAGTATATGTAATTATGTAATTATACATAAGTAATTATGTCTAAGTAAGAAAATGTATATATATCCAAGGAGTAAGCATATACCCTGAAACGCCGTGTATGTCACAATAAACAAGCCACAAATCTTCTTTTCTTATGTATCCTTCTTCTAAATGTCCTTCAAACACTTGCAGAATTTGAATGTGAGAAATGTTTTGAACTGCATATCTACAGTATAAATACATTCCAAGCTTACTTTATCGTACTATTGTAGTAATTTCAAGGAGATAAGATATCATTCGTTTATTTATATACACTAAAGTTCAAATTTCTATTAATGCTGAATAATAAATGAAAATGTATTACGTCACTATAATAAACATGCACTCGCGTAATCTGAGCTGTTAATGAAATTGTGGAACGCGTACGTCGATTATGAAATATGTATTGATATTTTTAAGCGCGAAATGAAACGAACCCACTTAGCGTGATCTAATAGAAGATCGTGTCAAACGTAACACAGGACGAATGTTTTGGCGCCTGCGAAAGTTTGGAAACATGAATTAATCAGACCCAATCGCGTCGATCTCATTACGCTTTGGAGTAAATAAACATGGAGAAGTCACATTGCCTGATTAGCGACCATGTATAATAAGGTAATTTCAGACATCTGTTTGGGTATCACAAAACACGAAATGCTAGTACTCCATTTCCCTCGGATGCCAAAATGGTCACGTGATAGGCAACTGTTACCCCGAGTAACCCGTATGCAAAAACGGATCCTGTTTCGTTTTTATAATTCCGAGTTTTTGATCTTTTCCCGACGGGTTCATGTTGGATTGCATCACACCCCACTCACGTGATTTAGGATCCATTGGGGCTATTCGTTGCAACGTTATAAAATATTTAAAAGCATTTTTTGGCGTTAACTAATTAGAGTAGGAAACCTCGTGATCTCGCGGTAATCTAGTCGTTCTTCAGTGAAATTAATACATTCACAAGCATTGAACATTTAGAGCTGGGCCGAAATACTTTGCTTAATCAATCAAACAAATAATATCCACTCTGTCAAAAATGTGTCAATTAATAGAATTAGCTAATTTGTTCTACTAAAGTATAATGTCAATAGTTTATTAAGAAGTTCGCTGATGCTCAGGTTAGTTAAGCGCTCGAACATAGGCGAACGAATACAGCTACGTCACGACAACATACATGACATAATTGCAATATTTTACATGTATGTAAAATATTATTTGAACTGTCATTTTGTATTAATGCTTTGAATAGTCTCTTGGTATTCAAACTATTGATAAATAGGAACATATTTTTCAAATATTGGTGTTTCACACTTACAGAAACACTTCATCATTGATAAAAACGGTGTTATAACCATTTTTCATTGAATCCTTTACACCATCAAAGGTGTTAATGAAAACTATTTATTTTATGTATAAAATAATATATTCAACTGTCTTTCCGCAAATTAGGATGATGATGAATGATTATTTATGGATATAAAACTTATCACGACAATTTTCAGCTATTCACTTGACTAGATATTTACCAGATATGTATACATCAACCAACTGTTCAACTGTTGTATTACTCATAAACCACCTTCGGTGGTACAAGAGAATATACACAAATACAATTTACAATTTACAGGCATGCATCTGTTGACAGACAATGATTACAATTAATAGTTCCTTGAATAATACATGAATATGTGAATAAATAACAGACAGAATACAGGTACTTACTAAATATTTGTTAGCATATTTTGAAGCTGTATGATAAAACTTGACAAGTATCTCGTATGTACGATACTTATTGGCGATATGACGTATACTAATCAATATATATTGTTATTAAAGCATTTGTTTGTGGGTAGATATCGTTCGCGATTTAAATTTAGCAATTGACAGTTTAGTATATAGTGTAATTCGTCACCGATTACACTTTAGTTACTAAGTTTCATCCCTCGGTATTTTCTGCAATCTTCCAGTTTCAATTAGTAAGTTGAGATTTAAAGTTATAAATTTCAAAATGGAACATAAATACGTTTCGGAGAAAGTAAATATTTTTCGAAAACTAATGTTCGTTTATAGTGTTGATAATACATTCCCTTTGGATTTGATCTGATATTTCCTCTCCAATTTTGAGTGAACTGGTCTCCAGCTTTCAAAACTAGAAAAGACGTGAAACATACCGAGGGGTTTACAAATACATGTGATAATCCAATTTTATCTAATAAACTTTTGATAAAGTGAATGAATCCATGGATCCGAATAAAAGTTTTCGTTATATTTATTCAAACTATAATGATATAACACAGTGGATGATTTAAATGTACCAGTACATGTAAGAGCGTGCCAAAAGGATAACATACGCTGGTATACTTTTACATAAATTGGTATTCTCCCAAATTCGCCGTAAACCATGAAATGTGGGGTAGATTCTTAGTCCAAATGTGAGTTTAAAAAATTCTAAATGAATACTTTCTATTACGTTTCTCAAATCCCCATACTCCAGACCCATAAGTTAGAATAGGCGTTATCATTACATCAAATGCAGATAATAAACAATCTAAAGTCAAATTTAAATTTCTTGCCTTTTTCAGCAGGCTATACAGAGCCTTTGTGGCCTTTTCAGCTATAGTTTTGATGGCAGATACCATCCTATTATTTGTATGCAAGTTGATACCTAGATATACGTAACTATCAACTAAACTGAGATTCTTTTCACCAAATTTGAATATAAGTTTGGATTTAACTGCGGGGCCCTGAACCAAAGACTAATATCTTTGTTTTGGATACATTACGTTAAGCTGCTAAGTAGTGCAATATTCATAGAAAGAATCAAGAGATTTTTGCAGAGCATTAGGTGTAATACCAAATAAAACAGTATCGTCAGCATAAAGTAATGGTAAGATTTGCAGGCAGATATGTAAGTCATTCTCATTAGAAAGTTCAAAATTTACTCCATCACAACCATTTTTATACAGACTGTCCTCCAGATCGTTAAGGAAAATTGAGAATAAAACTGGAGATAAGTTCTCTCCTTGTCGAACTCCCTTTTGACAAGGGAAGTAATCCATTGTAAAAACAACTGAAGGTAATTCTTATGAATTGTATGAACAATTCATGTATATAACCCACCGCTAATTTCATCCCCGCTCCTCCCCCACTCGGCTCCAAAATCATCCAAACTGTTCGCTTTATTAAAGGGGCAGTAGCACGATTTTTCGCTGAAATAAGTCGATGAAACGATTGGAAAAATAATGTCACCAATAGTTAAACACCCTTCTCATAAAATTTGCAAAAACGTGCTACTGCCTCTTTAAAGGTTCCGTGGAACACAAATGTGAAATAAGTTCCGCTGGAACCGCTGGTAAAATCGCCATATCAAGTAACTAAGTAATCCTGTATCACTCAGGCTCACTCACTTACCACCTTTAAAATCCAAAACACCTCAACATCCCCTCTCTCTCTTCTTCTTCACTTAACTCACTCGATTAAATCTTATTTAAAGTTATTTGGTTGAATCGCGTCAGGTATTACATCAATCAAAATGCATCCCTGTGTAGATAATAAGTAAGCTCCTAAATACATATTTTAGTATTTGTGACGTAAAACTTACCCTTTTACTCTTTTGATACTTTGATTGGTTCTCAGTGTGTGTGTGTGTGTGGGATAAAAAGTTATACTCAAAAAGTAACTCACAACAAATTTCAGCTTCGGGGATATAAATTATAATCAATGAGCTCAATATTTGAGACACCAAAATAATGACATTATATATTAGTAGTAATCCAGTAAACCCTTGTCGTATTGTCTCTAAAGAGGTAAACGATCGCCGTTTTCAGGGGAGCAGGATACAAGCCACCCGGACAAAAGCCACTCGGACAAATGTCACCTAGGACATAATACATCCGGTTATGTTTTAATATTTGATGAAAAAAAATGACTTTGATACAAAAATGATATGATGACGAAAATGACTTTGATGAAAAAACTTACTTTGATGAAAAAAAGGATTTTGAATTTGATTAAACAAAATCAATACCCCTTTCAGTACACAACAGGCAGGTGCGTTCTTCCACTGGTGGATACTCATATCGTCCTGTTTCTATTCAGATATGGGCAACGCATCATCTAAATTTGGCAAAAGCACTTCTGTTACCTCTTGGCATAGAAATATCAAGCTATTTTTCAGTGTTAGATAAGTTATACAAAATTTCAAACCATTTTTCGAATCGCATATCCCATAGTTTATACAGAATGTGCCATACCCTATAGAACGCTTTACTAATATCACCAAATTGCAACTTAAATGAAAAAGAAAACAATGATAACTGTTATACTTAACGGTATGTAACCAGTGATTAACATGTGAATAGTACAATTACATCACTGAGTTGTACTATTGTGTTGCTGTTATGTTTTATCATTTAAACTTTTAGGTGGGTTTTGTCCTGGTGGGTTTTGTCCGGGTGGCATTTGTCCGGGTGGCCTCTGTCCTAGCAGGGTTATGCTCGGGTGGCTTTTGTCCTAGATCCGTTTTCAGGTGTCAATGTATAACGTTAAAAAACGTTATATAACGTCATTTCTCATTTCCAATTAGTATTAAACATTCTTCTTATAGTTATAATTATTTCAGATGGCAATTTTATAACAAATCCGACAAGGAGACAGTTACTTCTTGTGGCTGAGATATTTATACCTCCCATAAGAACGTAAGGAATACGTATGTTCGTTTTGTCCGTCCGTCCGCCTGCCTGTCCTACCGTCCCTGAATTTTTTATTTTAGATGTGCTTTTGTGGGTATAGACATACATGTAAATTTTAGTGTTCAGCGATTTCCTTGGTAACACGACGTAAACGGTGACTTATCCAAAGCTTATCTCCCACACTATATGTGCTAGCCAAACGTAGTATACATTTCAACCATGTTCCCTAGATGTGTGTTTTGAGGGTTATCATTTCCCCCTAGTGTTTGCAGTTTCCATTGACACTTGACTTAAGGAAGTCATTTTGTCCGGAGCATATCTCCCAAACTAACTTCACCAAACTTGATATACATGTCATCAATGATCCTTAGGTGTGACTTTTTGAGTAAGACGGATGTTTGACTTCCATGATTTCTGGTTTCCATGGAAACAGATGCTCTACGAAGATGTCATTTTACCCAAATATCTCAGAAACTATACATGCCAAAACTTCCAGATTTGAGGTACTTTTAAACCATGATCTATAGATATGATTATTATCATTAATACCTTATCGTAAAATACATGTTTGCAACTTGCATGAAAACAAAAGAAGATAGGATGATGACCGTTACATAGTTCACTATCACTTTATAGAAATGTCGACAATAATTTACTCAGTGAAAAAAAATCAATAATAACTTGAAACAATGCAATGCACTGAACAAATCTTTCGAACTGTATGTACCACGTTCAATCAACCATAAATTATTAGGTTAATATGTACCCATTGGTGTGACTTTTACTAATTCAAAGGTTTTTTTAAACCTAAGTAGGAATAGACTTTGCATGGACATTTTATAGTTATATATTACATATTCAAAAATTTCTGTCTCTTTTGTGGGGGGATAAGTATATAAATTAGCCTAAACTTATTAAAATAACAGGCGTTGTTGAGGGGAAATAGTTGGACACACTTTCCTTCTGTTGAGTAGTTCCAGAAATACCTAGGTAACATATATAGAATGAGCAAATAAGCGAGAGGTGAAATTTATTTTCGATTACAGGGAATAAACAGGGGGGGGGGGGGGAGGGGGGAGAGGGGAGGGGGAGAGATCTCTCCTCTCTCGGGATATTATACTTTCTACCTTCTTAAAACATCAACCTATGTCCCGAGCAACGAAATTGTGACGTTGCTGTATGTATACTTTCTTTTTCTCACGAATGTAGTTTATTCAGGTAGATACCATGAATCTTCCAGGCCAAAAAAAGCCATGCCAGTTATGCTGATGAAATTGGGAAAACATTGTCCAAACATTTACTTTAACAGATAAGAATGATGAATGGTGGAGTGATACAGCTGTTACCTAATATTAGAATGTATGCCTAAACATCCCCTATACAGAATAAAGAAGTTGTATATCCATAAATAGTCTTCATTCATTAAGCAAAATATATGGATCCGATAATTGACATTAACGAGTTTTAATTGCAATATCACTTCTATATTCATTCACTACCATCACATACCACGATCACATTCTATTGTTGAAAGCAGGCCAGACAAATTGCACTTCATAGAAACTGAGTTTAGCGGATATGTTTAACTTTTCCGTTTATTTGATCTAATTTAATGATAGCATTAATTAATATAAATTTTTTCACAGTTCTGGTATGTATTGTTTACTTAATAAAATCTATTTGCATATGTAACTAAATTGTCATGTTTACTTTATTTGCGTATAAAATTAATGCAATTAACACATTGCCATATTAATGCATTAATGATGTTAGTTTAGTACACATAAGGAATATAAACTGACGTAACTAAGTCCAAACTATGTTATCTGTTTATTAAAATTAATAATGATTTATACGGAGGGAATATCATATCTATGATAATCAAGTTGTCTGTATTACAAATTGATAACAACCAATAGTTGTGATTACGATGTATTTAACAGGCCGTGTTGTCTATAATAACACAGCCTATGAGTATTAATTGATGAATTATGATATAATTTCCGATAAACGTTTTATACATAAATTATTTATATACTGACATGTGTTTGTAAAATGCAAATTTGTGTCTTTATGGTAATTATGATATCAATATTTATATTAATTATACAAATTAGAAGTAAGTGATATATCGCATATGCTAAAGTAATCTATGAAAAAACATACCTTCGAAAACTTATTTTAATTTCAATATAATCAGTAATCAACTTCTAAAGAGGATATATAATGAAAACAAGAAATATATATATGATGGATTCGCTCTATGTACGTTTCAGTAGATTTTTATTAAAATGGCATATGCACCTATGCATGTATGAATGATAAATGAACTTTAGAAGTAATTGAAGTGTGAACATGAAAAACAGATATGGTTTATATGATGAACGGGTAATGGGGGGAGGGGGGGGGGGGGGGGGGGGGGGGGGGGGACTAGGACCAAATGATCACACTTAGATTCCTAGTGTCAGGTAACTCCCCACAAAGTCAGGGAGCAAAAACACAATATATATATAAAACAACCTTAACCCCTAAAAAAATGATTATTATGATATTGAGTATTGTCTCTGTGTCATTTATATTTAATCATTATACGGACACGTGTTTGCAAAATACAAAGTTGGTAATGGTTATGGTAATACCAACAGACAGACAGACACAGAGAGAGTTAAAACCTACTGGCCAAACAGACAGGAGTCAGCTTATTTTCCATCCATCCAGCGGAAAAGTTATTCTTTTAGCAACGTTTAATCACTGAAATGTTGTTGTTGAGAATTCTTATAAGCTTTTTCTTTAAAGTCAACCTACATGTACATAAGATGAGTTTACAATATCTCAGCTTTCATTGAATTCAGTCGCGCAATTTGCGAGTTCTGTTCTGGAAATGAAATTGGGAGTGGTGTTTCAACTTGAATCAACCAAAATAAAATCCCAAGTGCCACATCTACAACCGTACCTCGTTTCATTGACCTAAGCCAGGCCTTATGGATTTGAGTTCTGATCCGCAAACACAATTCTAAATGTCGTGTTTCAAGGAAACAAATAAATGTTGAAAACACCAAAAATGCTCATTTACATTATACATCTGAAGACAATTGATCCAATATGACCAAGAGTAAAATAATTCTAAAATTCTTTCACATTCCTACAGCGATGTTATCTATAAAGAATCCATCATTTAACGAACATTGCAAATGAAATTACTGTTTCGCTGAGATACATTAACACAGAAAACCGTAATATTCAGACTATTTCAGGAGCAGGTTGAACAACGGGTGCTCTCGACAGGACATACCATGCTTAATACACAAAAGTTGATATTCATGTCTGGATAAGAAATTTAAACAGAAGGGCCATGCAATGGAACAGAAGGTGTACTTTTATTTTGTCTGATGTCGTTGGTGCTTTTCAGCCATTTAATTTTTCGTTAATCAGGTCAGTTACGTTCATAAATATATTGACAACATTCAATTGATAAGAGAGTTAAAAGGGCTTGTTGGCTTGTTATGACGTCTTACAGTTATGATGAATCGAAAAATCCAAGAAGGTAAATTATGCCGACAACATATTATACTAACATAATTCCATATTTCATAAAAAAATACATGAAATACCAAACATTACATCAAGGAAACCCCTTTGAAATATTATTTTCAACACCCCATTTGTGTTTGAGCAGATTAAGTATTATACTCTCATGAATGATATTTTCTATATTTCTTTTGCGTGATAACATCACCGACACTCAAAATCGACATAATCCGGTAGGAGTATTTTGTGTTTGTTGGCATCGGTTCTTTTTGCCCCTCGGCGTAATCTATAGGTCCCCTTTTATTCTGTTTAATTTGGAAATGTACATTCCACATTTAATGTATTTAGGAAATAAATTCAGTTTAAAGCATTGATATGAAAGATATACTAATCCTTTACGTCACAAATGATTACGCTTCATTAACGGTATAACACCAATCACTGATAATATCTTGAAGCAACTAGTCATCTTTGTTTAATATTCGTCTATAAATATTAAAGTTTGATAAATAATTGCACAACCCTGTAGTGTATTTAACTAATCTATGACATGCTACAATATTCCCTCGTTAGATCTCTCCAGGGATTTGAGTTGAAAGCGATACTTTATTTACTTCCTCTCAAAAGAGTTCCAAATGTAGACGGAAGTTAATCTCGTGTTCTCGCACGCACGAGAAAATGCGTGAGTTCACACAACAAAGGCGAGAATACATGAGTGATTCGCGCCAATTGAATGAAAGAAGATAAAATCTCAATCAAACCGTGTACTTAGCAAATGCAATGTGAAAATCTCCACAATCGGGGGGATTTAGCTTCTATACGAGATCAAGGCTTCCATCAGCACATTTATACTTCATGATGCCTCTGGATCACGCCTCTTACAGTCGGATAAACTGTCTTTAATGGAATTTCTAGTTTCATTTACTTTCTACTGTCACGCAGAGCTATTGAACTAGAGAGATGCTCCGTTTTCTGAAAGCATCTCGCTGTAATGAGCAAACTCTTGACTTGCTAGCCAATGAAAAGTGGCGATATCATATGGTGACCAATCATAATAAGGCACCAGTGGAAGATAACGACCAAAAGATTGGAAATGAAACAACTGTGTTAAAGTCCCAATTTACCACAGTGTAAATCGGTAAAAGATTTGTTTATGATTTTGAAAGTGGGTTAGTCAAGTAAAACAGTTATTATGAAAATATATAATATTAGAAATAGAATAATGAACCCGAATGTGGAGAAAAGTTGTATATATATAATATTATAGATGAGGTTCATGGATTACCTAACAGGCACCAGCTTGCACATATATTTCAAAGATTAACAATTTAAATGACAGAAACACATTAAAAGAAATATACCAGAACGCTTTTAAAGCGGCTTATATAACATAACATATAAAAAAGTAAAACTTGAGCACTTTGTGATTTGTAAATGACACTGAGTTCTATTAAACTTGTATTTTCATTTGTCGTCGCAGAAAGCATTACGTCGCAGGACAAGCAAGCATATATTTTTAATTGTTTTAAATGTTAAATTCTTTTAAACTATAATATATCATATAATACAAAGGTAATCCTGCTCATTCACCAGTCAGTGTATATTTGGTTGTGATGTATACAGTATATAATGTTTTTACTAATATATACAGCCGCATCCCGAAAGTTTGTTCACCTACTAGTATATCTAAGTGCAATATATCATGGAATTTATGTTTCATGTCATAATCGTCACGTCAATTGTGCACGGATTCGAACCTGTACTGATGTAAGGAGTCACAGTATCCAAGTTCCAATTTAGTTAGTTTCAGAGGTAAAATACACACAGATGCAAAAGTCAATCCTCAACCAAAATGCAAAGCTACCACGTGAAAAGAAATTAAGCAAATGAGGTCTAGCCTCGGGCAAAGAACTACCTGTATTTCTTGTTCAAAAGGAAATTAATTTCAGGTGTTCCAGATCTGTCATTCGCTGTAATTTATGTGATATTTTGTTAACAATACCCGAAATGTAAATCAAACAAAATGAAAAACAGCAAAAACGTTCACACCCTACAGGAAATATGTGTTAAGTCTCGCTAATACCCTTTATGAGGTTACTTCCATACTGCGTTAAATACAAACTAAACTGTCCAAGAAACCAGCAATGCTTTGAAGCGCTTTATCAACGTTCGTCATCTATAAGAGGAAAGAGATTGGATTTGCTGTTAAAGAAACAGCTTGTTGGACCCAATTATAACGATTATTAAAACGCTCCTTTTCATGAAAGTCATACAAACCGGGTACCTCCATATTCCATATTGAAATATGATACGGAGGGAAGAACAGGATCAAAGAGGGAAAACGCAAAGTCCCCGTCCTATCAGCGTTTATCGTCCCATCTCTCCCTCGCAGCGCATTTATCCTATAACACTGAAATTAAAACGATCGCGAGATTGCTCCCCAAGCGCCGCTTTTGTTATACATTTTAATACGTACAGAATAAGTGGTGTAAAATCGGGCAAGAAATCTGAATTAAACTCCTGTGATAAGATCGCAATTGAAAATATTAAAGAAATTCTATACAGTACGCAGGGAGGGAGAGTATGCATGGATCGAGGGCACGTCGCAGTCGCTGGAGAGAAAGATTGCGACGGATTGGATTGAAATCTGCTACTGTGCTTGAATAAAGTTGAAGTATTAAAGTCGGGAGTGAGGGATAAAACTCAAAATGGAAACACGTTGTTTTTTTTACTTCAATTGACTAGTGTGAGAATGAAAATTGGAAGTTACGTCTAAAATGTCTCTACTATCTCATTAAGTAGTACATTAATTAGTACTACTGGATGTATTGATTACTTTGTACAATATTTATTTTAAGTGTTTTGACCATTTCTATGCAATAAAGATGTATATAATTAAATGATAGTAAACGTCGTATTTGAGTTTTAATTTACACCTGTTCAAATGAAGGTGAAAGGTGTTCTTCTCAGTCAACAAGAATACATATCATAAAAAAATATAGCCATATTTTAAAAGTGTTTTTAAATTTAAAAAAGATATGAAAAACCATGTGACACGAAATCGTTATGTTGCATGCGAAATTATAGCCAGAAAACCTGCTTATAATCCCAAAAATATTAATAATACACGAATAAATTGTTTCATTCTAGACTTCAAATGAGGCACTTATTATTCTTCACAATTGTATACACAAGACATGTGTTGTAGTCAACACTCTTATGGTTAGTACTGAAGTGTACATTTCAAATATGTTCCCTAGAATTTGAACTAACTAAAATGTGTTGTTTTTTTTTAACCTTGTTACGATCCTCAAAGACTGACAAAATTGAGTTTGAGCTTCGGTACAAAATTGGGTAAACATATTATATACGATTATTTGAGAACAAACTTCTGTGGTTATGACCCTTTTACTGTCATTGATGTAGATAATAACATAAGAAATCAGAACTTGTGACAACGTGTACATAAACATTATGTGGGTCAAAATGTATATATTGAAGCAAAACGCATGCTAAAAGACACTTATAAATAAAGATTAAAAAGAAGCATAGTTTCCTTCTGAATGTATACATTTAGATAGGTATAAGAAATTACAATTACACATAATTATACATTTTAATGAATAAATCGGTATGATTGTTGTTTCAATTCAAATAGGTTAATAATTTAAATATATTATCGGTTGGCAGACTTTCTGAAAATGTTCCTTACAATCAACTTACTCGGTTCACAATAGCTCGAAAATGAAAATAAAAAAACCTCACAAAACCAGCAACTAAAAAAGATTAAATGCATTGGATTCTAGTTTATACATGTGTGGTTGATCTTAAAGCCCTAAGATGATTGATATTATTAAACAGTGATTAAACCAAATAGTCAAAACACTAGAATAGAATAGACCTACTTGCTCGCGTGTCGTCAAAAGGCCTGTGGTCGAATCTTACAAACGATCTGCTCAATTGTTTGTCTGCTTTAAATATTGATTAATAGTATCACAGACAGTATATTATTACTGTATATCATATGGTTGCACAACCCGTTAAAACGCTATTTGCGTCGACTTGATAATTTACCTTGATAAATGCGTCTGTATTTAACCGAGTATACACCCTTTATTTTTATTACTAATTTCGATTACATTACATATTCATGGTAATCTCCAGCGAAAATCACAAGTAAATAGACACCCCATCAAATCAACATTGAGTTCAATATGACAATTTGTTCTCCAAACCTATTCTTCCTGTGCGTAACATAACCCTAATACTATGATGTTATTTTAATTGCCAAAGCGTAAACATAGCTAAACTCTAAGATCTCAAATTCAAAAACTTTATAGAACTCTGACCCTTAATGGATGCCTCCTTTTTGAATAAAGCCCTCATGCTTTTAACCACGGCAATGCCATCAATCAAAGAGGAGGGTACTGCAAGGGGATATCCTAGGTCGGTGTTTATTACAAAGGCATTTCGCGATTACAGTATTAGAGCGGTGATGATGTGGTGTGGGTAGCTAGTGTGACTGGTGACACTAGATGAGTACCTCTAAACGTATACCAGACATTATTTCCTTCGGCTACGAATATTTTAGCACGTTTTTCCTTTCATGTTCTAAACCTTACTCCTTTGAGTGTCATAGTTAAAGAGATTACGCGAGATAAAATTCCCCGCATTCATTGATGGTATTTTTTACTCACTAGCTTCTCTATGGTTTGATGATTGTATACTGGGTGATGTCCTGAATTTAACATTCTAAGCTCGGACATCAATATTCTTTGTCGTTATGGTATCTCTGTATTATTGTCTCAAGTTTATAATCTACCCTGAAATAGACTTTTCATTACTTTGTGTATTTACTGATGTACTTCAGGGCTTATTCCGTTTAGATGTCAACATACATTTAAGAATTGGAGGAAAAAACATACTACTTATTTCATAACTGACATGAGAAAATGATCAATACATACGAGTAATTGTCGGACCTTTCAAGCAGTCGAGACAAAGGTTGGTTTACATGTATTCATTTCATTTGATAAATATCGTCAGTTAGACTCATAAGGTTATTGATAATGAAAAGGAAAAATACTTCCGCAAAGACGACAAAAATAAATTGTAGCAAAATAGTATTGGTTTTAATATACGTATGCATATTTCACAAGAAGCGGTCGTAAATTATCACACAATACTGCCGTTAAAATCATAACATGACTGTTTGAACAATGTGACTCACATGTTATGCATAACCAATGGATAAACGAAACCAACGTGACTGAATCTTGCTATCTACAAAAGGACAAAAACAGGGTGAATTAATAGAGTTTTTAAGTTGAATTCATTTATTTCTTTTAAATAATCTTTTGATTTTATTTTACCATTCGACAGTTAATAGAAAATTGACAGCAACTTCTAAATTGGTTCCCATATAACACGTGAACAATATGACCATATAATCCTATACTCGTATAATAATAATGTTTTATAATAAGTGCATTAAACTTGTGTATCATATATTGCATTTAATCTGAGATGATTATAAATTTAAATATGTATGCCTCCCTCCAAAAGTATATCAATAAGAACAATAATTGTACTCTCATGTAAATAATCATATTCATCATTATGCGACATATCCCAATGGGGTGAAGTGGTTTAATGCTACTCAGGCGTGTATTGACCCCCGCATCGTTGATAATGATGATAACACGAACTTTCAAGGGGTGATTTATAAAGTAGGAATGAACATATTTTCTCCCCTAAGAACCGTCATAAGCCACAAGGGGTAGTGCTTTTAATACCTTAATGTCTTACATGTCCTCCGTCTTAAGAGCGTTGAGCGATAGTCATCTATACTTTCGTAGATAGATTCTTAATATTGATATAAAAAGTGGTTTCAGTAAATAAACAGCGTTACAGGTGCCAGTCTAATCTTTCTGATTTACCCCCCTAAACTGTGTAATGCGTTTTTACAACGCGTTGACCATTTTTAATGTATTTAGGGAGAGAGGGAGAGCTTTAGGGGTAATATGAACAATACAGCGAGGAAACATTAAGATAAAAGGAAACTTCTAAATCTGCTCACGCAGTTTATCCAGTTTGTAGGTCGTCGACCAATTACAATACCAATAGTATTAATACAGTTTATAATAGCAATATACAGACATTTGACTTTCAATTTACAGAAGAGTGAGCTTAATAAACTTAGCAAAATTTAATAAAAGTTATAAAATATTAGACTGTATTTGCTGTATCCATTGTTTACAATTGTTTGTAAGAGTATTCAATGAAGGTAAATATGTTTCTCTCAGTATTACACGCATATCTATTAAATAAAAAAGTTTCCATTTCATTTCTCACTTTTACACATCTTACAAACATCAGAGCTCACAGATCCTTTCATCTAACATTATATTGATGTTTATCTATCTATGGTGGCGCATTGAATCTTAGTATTATAACCATCAATATATCAGAAAGTCTCTTATAATAATTCTCATAATGTAATGATCAACGGGACAAGGTAATGAACAACTTCCAAACGCAAGGCATAACTCTTGCCAGTCTGCATTAATGGCTGATTTAAGCCTTGCAGTTCAACTTGAAGGTACTGCATCATACTGTTCTTGCTGAAATAAAATATTCTCACGAACAGGGAAATAAGGGTTACCAATGACTAAACAATACTCCTCAATCACTAAATAGAGTTTTGAAACGAATGAACATGGTTCGGTTAAGCTATATAAAAGTCCATTTTCCTTCCAGTGGCCATTTAAAGGTGTTCACAATAAAATTGCTTCTCGAAGGTAGTATAAGTTGACTGATGTAAACTTGCTGCAAATGAAAAGTGGTACTATAAAGGCGAGACCATTGAAACAACCACATCATATAAATATCTAGGAGTTTAAATCACAAACCACCTTTCATGGTCTTTGCATGCCAGGAACGCATCGACGCAAGCAAAGAAAATATTGATAGGAATAATGAGATATATACATATTTTGGGTGATTTGCCTTATAAAGCTTTCTTTAGGATATTTGATGCTAAGATTAATCCAATACTCCTTTACGGTGCCGAGGTTTGGGGGTTTAATACATTTGATATCATAGAAAAAGTACATTTATTTGCAATGAAACAATTCCTTGGCGTGAAATCTACTACTTCTAACATAATGATCTACGGTGAATGTGGCAGATTTCCATTATATGTGGACTGAAAGGTAAAAGCTATAAAATACTGGTTGAACATATTAGGAATGCCATCTCATAGATTACCCAAAAAATGTTATAATATGATGATGTTGTATGACAAAAATGAAAAAAAATAATTGGGCCACAGATGTTAAAGATTTGTTATGTTCGACCGGTTTTGGTAATGTATGGTTTGATCAATGTACACACTCTCACACACAGTTCCTCATATCCTTTAAACAAAGGTTGCAAATGATTTATCAACAAGATTGGCTTCATAAAGTATCTTTATCAAATAAATGTTTCTATTACAGAATGTTCAAACAGTCTATATGCAATGAAATCTATTTATCTACTTTGAATGTTAGGAAATTCAGAATTTCACTTACAAGATTTCGCTGCTCATCACATGAATTGATAATTGAACTGGTAGATATGTTGGCTTAGAAAGAGAACATAGATTATGTAAAATGTGTAATTTAAATGTAATCGAAGATGAGTACCATTTTCTTTGTGTCTGTCCAGCCTATCTTGATTTAAGATATAAGTATATCAACAATTATTACTTTACGAATCATAATATTTATAAATTCATATCTTTAATCAGCTGCTCTAGCAAAAGGTATTTTTAAAACCTGTCAATGTTCCTGTACCATGCCTTTATTCTCAGAAAAAAATACATTCTCTTCTGCCTAAAATGGCTTGTATATACATTATGTACTATAGGCCTGTGGCCTCCTTAAGTGCAAATAAAGATTGATGTAGTAATACCTAAATATTTAGAGTAGAGTTTTGAATATGGCAGCATGATAGAATGGTCAACCAGCTTGCTGTCTGAACTCTCAAAATGAAACCTACAAATCTATCTGTCACACTGAAGAGTTCCACAAACTTGTCCCTTTATTCGTCGCACCACTTTCTACCAATACGGATAACCGTTTTCTATTAATATGACTTATCTGGTGGTGTAATGCGATGTTTTACCCTCTAAGATAACAATATATTATATTAACTTTAACAATAAATAGCAAATTGATCCAACAAATGCAAACAACGTGTTGTATGTCTTTAAAATGAGAACATCAACACGTTAGGATGTCTTCAAAAATATGTCATTCACTTTTCTATACTTCGTATAATACTTACGTCAGCAGATGCATTATTTTAATGGATGTTCTAACCTTGATTTTCAATGTAAACTAGATGATAACGGATAATTTGTTTATTTTAAATTAGTTGGCAACACATATTACTTTTTATTATATATTTATATTAAATATTAGTTTTAACAATTTCTTAAAAGAAGAGGGGATACTTGTCTTAAACAACTATACAAAAATGTGTTGCACTAATCCACTGACTTAGGATTATTTTCAGGTTTTCTAATTATTTTGTTAATTGTATATACTATTGCAATGCAACATTATAATTGTGTGAGAAATAGTCTAAACTGTCAGTGTTTTGCTGAAGATGTTTTATGTAAAATGGTAACTATTTTAGGCTAAGTTTGCCCTAGATCTCGTTCAACAATGACACTAAACAGATTCTTTTTATTTTATTTAGGTGATTAACATGTACATAACGAGGATATTTGTTTCTGATACAGTTTGGTCCTTTTTGTTTCTCTTTTGTTTTACATTTCCACCCATTTCTGTATAACAAAGTTACATATTGTACAAATTGCACAATTATGGCTTCACATTCACATGAAGAAAAGGTCAGAATGTATGGAAGTCTGCAGGTTTTTAGTTTGAAAATACAATAAATTTGTCATAGTTCATATACATATAAAAAAAAGTTCATATCGGGATACGAACTGGTTCTACAGATTACTCGCCACAAGGTTTGAGGACGCCCCGTATAGGCGCGTGTTCCGTACAAGTTTAGCGCAGACAAAGCCCAGTCAAAGTGCTGTCCAATCACACCATAGTTTTTAAACGGTCGCCGTTTTGAAAGCATTCGGAATCGACGAAAGGATAACTGTTTGGAGTTATCTGCCCCAAGCTCCTCAAACCGAAAGCTTTTGTTGGAGGTCCTGTGATTGGTTACCTGAATTGCGTCAGAACATGGGAGACTACGGACTGTTATCAGACGGTTTTGCGAGGAAACCTCCGAGTTTGTATAGCGATAGATGTACTATTTTCCAACTTTATTTCTCGGAAAACTGTCTATTTTATTCAGACTGACCCCATCTTAATCAATTTTACTCAGTATATTATGAATGCTTTAATATTGAAACCGTCATAATTAACTACTTTGTGTACATCCTTTCGCCATTTAGTTGATATTTTCCACTCCGTGTCAGTATATTCTTTTTGTAAATGTTCTTCTCATTTCAAATGCATTTTGAATTTTGTAAATTTCAGATTCAATAAAATTTGATAAAATGCTGAACTATCTTGTTGGTTGCTTATTTTTAAACATTCAAGGGCAGAAGGGGTCTCAAGATGGGTTTAGCAGTTCATAATTATACCAGGGATGTAGCTCAGTTGGTAGAGTGTCCGCTCATCACCCGGAAGATCAGGGTTCGATTCCCGGTCGCGTCATACCAAAAACGTTAAAAGATAACAATTTCTTTATTCATGATATGCGACGTGTCGACACAGATTATTGTGTCGTTATCAAGAATATGTGTCGAAACGTCGCATAGCATGAATAAAGAAGTTGTTATCCATATAATTATCGCAATTCTTATCATTCCAAATCCTAACATGCCTCTCAAAGAAACAATAAGCTAATTTGACCAAAGGGAAATAACCTTCTTCCAGAACGCCAGTGGCGGATCCGGATCCGGCGTAAAAAATTGCAAGGGCGAGTATGGGGAACACCATTTTTGGTCTACAATATGTTCTTGAAACACATTACTCCACATTACTTTGTTAAAATTAATCTCTTACGAATCGCGCAAGAAGAGATAGAATATTTGCCATCTGTATTTTCATTACTTCTGATCATAATTGCTAGTGTTTCTGCACACAAGATAAATACATATAGGGAAATAAGATTACCCTGGCGACAACCTTTTGAAACTTTAAATAATGAGCTAGAATAATCATTAACTAATACACAGGATCTAATATCTTCAAGTGGTATTTTCACACAAGTTTTAATGTCAGGTCAGAAATTGAAAAAATCTAGAACACTGATCATCAATTTTATTTCTACTGAATCAAACGCTTTCCTAAAATCAATTAGAAATAATGGACCCGTTTTTTTTGGTAGGTTTCTGTACAAGCCAGAAACATCATAAATTGCTTTAATTTCTTCGCCGATATATCTTACTTACTTACTTATCCTCTTCGTTCCGTTTGGAGCATAAGGTCGACACAAGTTTCCTCCATGAAGTACGATCCTGAGCAGTCTTCTCAGCCTCGGCCCAGGTGATTCCAATCTGCTTAATCTCGCTCTGGACTGTTCTTCGCCATGTTGTTTTTGGGCGGCCTCTGGGTCTCTTGCCTTGAGGGGTCCATCTGAGGGCTACTTTGGTGACGTCAGAGGATGGTTTTCTGTGGACATGTCCAAGCCACTTCAGGCGTCTCTCTTTGATTTCCATGATGATGCACCTCGAGTTGGTTGTTTGCAGTAGCTCTTGGTTGGAAATCTTGTTGGGCCAGAAGATTCTGCAGATTCTTCTCAAACAGCTATGGTGAAATGCTGCTAGTTTTCCCATGTCCTGTTCCGTGACTCTCCAACATTCACTTCCGTATAGCATTACAGATTTCACATTGCTGTTATAGATGCGAAGCTTGGTCTTTTTGCTGTACTGCTTGGATTTCCGATATATCTACCAGCTACAAATCGTTTAGGTACTTTTGTATAACTGATGGCAGTAAATGTATATGCTCTATCCTATTTGTTAGTGTTACTGATGCTAGTTTATATGAAGGAGGAAATAGGGCGCCAATTTAAAAACAAATTTGATTGAGTTATGAATTTAGATTTAATTTCTTTTGGTAGGCCTATACATATGGAATAAGTCCTTGATTTTGTGTTGTTGACTTGGAGCCTGAGTCATGCGCACAATTCAATATATGTATAAGATAATTGTTCAGGTATATCCAAAACAAGTTATATTCTACTGTAAATCTATCCCCATATTTCAATTTAAGTTTACCTTCAAGTGTACTGGCGACAATATCCTCAAGCCTTGGAACTTTTTGTAGGCCTATCTATGCAATTTCTAAGTCAACCTATGTACGTTCTTTAGCTGGTGTATACAATTTTTGTAGTAATTTCTACCTTCTTAAATAATGCCATCTTGCTCATTAATATGTTCATGGATATGGATTTATTTAAAACATTTCTTGATTGTAGAAAGTATTTTGCTCTTTGTTCTACCATTTTGCTTTTGATCTTATGGCGTTTTTCATTTAGGCCTATTTGAATTTTGTAAGAGAGATCTAGTTTCATTAATTGTTTCCATTAATATTTTTTTCTGTTTCTTATTCGATTCCATCAAAATCAATTTGATATTTTTTTCTTCTTCAGAATTTCGTATTAACTTGTGTTGTTTACATATGGCTATGGATTTTTTTGGTTATCCCAAACAGTTGCTGACATTAAGGCATTTATCAAACATTTTCGTGCAAGGACAATCGATATATTTAAACAATACTGGCACTCATCTTTGCATGAAAGTTCACGATATGATTGTTATCGCAATTTCAAATCTGTTTTAGAACCCGAGTCATATCTGTTTAACGTATGTAATAAAACTAAAAAATGTCTTCATACGCTTCAGACTTGGCCTAAATGATTTATCCATCAATCAAGGAAGATACTCATGTATATTAATAACCCTGAGGCTCTGTCCATTTTGTAATACCGTAGAAAATGAATTACACTTTTTATTTGTTTGTCCTGTATATAAAGATTTAAGGCAACTGTCATCATTCCTTTAACAATATTACAAAACTGTATTCAATACTCTCCTGTACATCATACACAGTACAATATAATGTAGCCCTGTTTATCCACCATGCACTCGTATTGAGAAGAAATTCATTGTTATGTATGTTGTACATATTGTAAATATTTTGTGTACCAAATTATATTGTATATGATCCTATGGCCTATATATACATGCAATAATAAACTGAACTGATTAAAGGTGCATCCATTGTGTTTCATAACATTTTATTTGCCTTTAATAAATGCCAACATACAATATGTGCTGATATCAGTTCATATGATTTCACTCAACTTGCATATTCATCCCCAATCGCCAAATATATAATAATTGCTAGTTTCCAATTAATATCTAGTAACATCATTATACTTGTGCAGAAACCGAAACTACATGTTCCATGTACATGCACAGTAGTTATAAAACCTATTAAACATTATCAACTTAAAGTTTTCTTTAAGTCTGTTGTAAATAAGTTTCAAAAATTACGTTTGACGAATTATCGCGCGCCATAAGCAGCGCATTGTGCGGTTTTCGATCAGAAATCGATACTTTTACCTTTATATCGTCGGTATAGGCTACTGGGTCAATTAAGATCAAAATGGCAATTTTCGGCAACAGTCAGTACTTCTCGATAAAATAACACAATTTATAACGTTTAGCATATGTGACCCCAACCAACACAATGGATGTAGGCCTACCTTTAAGCAATTTAAATTACTTTATTCGAATTTGTTCACCCAGCAGTACAATTGGGTACTTGGTATGAAAGTTAAGACAACGTGACATATAACCTTAAAAACTCGTAATTGTCAGTTTGGTTGCATACTCCAAAGGTACCAAGGAGTTGAGAAGGAAGAAAGTCGGCTTCGATGTTGGCCCTTACGCCAGGGTAATCTACATGTGCGCTTTGAACATATCCCTTCAGTGCATCAGTGGGGTATTAGTACCTCAATATTATGACTTCAAACGCAAATGACTTAAAATTATTTTCTTCTATAACCAGCCATCAAGATTTAAATTCCGTATGCTTCTTCAAACAGGAAATACTGAACTACTATTTAAGCGATTTTAAAGTGAATTGTTGATGACATACAGGTTGCGCAAAAGTATTTTACAAACTTTATATACTTGTACTATTGGCCTCAGGGCCACCTATACAAATAAAATCTGTCTGTCTGACTTACAATTTGACATACAATTATCAAAATATCATTTCAAATGAAACATTTATAAGCTTTTCGAGGATATTTTACGGGCGCTTTGCTGGAATGATTTTTCTCATAAATTCTCGCTCTCGTGTTTTCTCGCGAGAAACACATGAAAGCGTCATAGATTCAAGATGGCGAATAGAAGCAGGGAGTATGTGTTGGATGAGTTGCTTTGTTTCCTAAGCAACCCTATATTCCAAGTTCCCGTGTTGACGTTTATGGAAGATCGGTGTATGAGTAAGTGATTTTATCTTTGTGTTTGCATTCATAGTTTACCTAACTGATTTTCCAGAGGGCATGATTTCTTGTTTCGGTTCGATGCTCCTTCAGAGACTTCGATTTGTTCCCAGTTGATCGATCGCGACTTCATGCGATGTTCACACCGAAACGTTATAGGCAAGATTGATCCCCTCCCCCAATAATTGACGAGCATTTTGATACATGTAAAACAAATTTAAATAAGTGTTTTCCCCTGCAGATGCAAGCCTAACGATATCGAATATCGGGAATCTATGATTTCTCCCCAGTCTCTGAGTCTGCAATTATAGATCTACTGAAAAGAGTCCATTATGCTCGGACTTATTTTTTTCTGTGATATTTGGGTTGAGCAAAAATAATGCGATCAATTATAATTTTGTTATTTGAAATGCTAATAAAAAGCTGTCACATGCACAAATAAAAGCAATGCACCAATAACCGAGAAAGATTTAATTTTGTATTAAGCCTTATGAATATTGTAATTATTATTTACTTCTCTATGTCTTTTTCAGTCTTCGACCCTGAAGTTGAAGACACTCCAGAATATCACAAAACTCATGAAGAATACAAGAGATTGGTAAGAAGAGTCTTCAGTATTAGTTTGCAGGAATTCTGCAGCATATCTTCTGTTGCCAATTTATTTTTAACTCTTGAATGTTTCATCACGATATGTCGTGAAGAAGTGCCACTCATTTTTCCTAGGGGGCGGGATAGCGCAGTGGTTAGCGCGTTCGGCTTCGGATCAAGAGGTCCGGGGGGTCGAATCCCGCCAGGGCCACGGCAACTTCGTCTGCAGTAGAGAACTGTTCTACACGCAGTAAGGTTTGGGTGCCATGCTACACTGAATTTCAATGTAGTACCACCCATGGTTCGCTAGTGTCAGCCGATTTTTGCAGGTTTCACCGCAATGCATAGCCACATGGTGTTGCAAGCTTTCTCCCTGCCATAATACTAGCAGCTGCGATATAAGTGAAATACTCTTGAAAGCGGCGTTTAACCCTAACTCACCTCACCTCATTTTTCTTAGCAATAGAAAGATATCAGCTTGTGGGTTGAAAATATTGAAAAGAAATAACATTTTATATTGGAATTGGCACTGCAAACAATGATTCCAAATCATAGTTTAATAGGAAGAAATAGAATTTGTATTTCATTTGAAATAACAATATATGTACATAAAAGATATACTTGTCACACCTGCCACTTACTACAGGTATTTTACCCAAGAATGTATTGGCTTGTATAAGCAGTAATTTGTATTTTAATTTTTTGGTGTATTGTTCAGAACAGTTTGATACAGAAAGAAAACACTTCAGCAGTACAGTTATTGTGACACTCATTGTTAATATTATATCTACCTGTAGAATGACACCTGTAAAACTAGATGATATCTCAATTCTATATGATATTTTAATTTCATACAATAAATCTACCATATAGGTGGATCGGATGCTGCTGTCCTTCGAACAAGACACCGGTCTGGACTACAAGGCCATCATGAGTGCAGTCCAGGAGATGAGCGACAGTGAGGACATCCGCACAATATTCCAGGTACGTACATCTGAGCTGGCTCTGCAATCTCACCTGCCTTATCTCGCCACGAACATCCTAGGGGAAATGAACCCAAGTTCATATTGAAGCTGTTAAAGACTTAAGTGTTAAGATTGAGCTATCTTAATAATAATAGTCCATTTGTAAGTACTATTTCCATGAACAAAACCACATTCAAAGCTCACAATTTGTGTTATTACCGTGAAGGAATTGTACTTTTGGTGCTGCTTTTAAGCATTCCATGAACAGGTCTGTGCTTCCTGTACTCAGGTACCCGTTTAAACAACATTATCAACCGTTAGTATTTGGCATCCATTATGAACAGTGTCCAAACTAGGACACTGTCACATACGATTCACACTGAAAATGATCAAGTAGCACCTTTTAGCAAATTAAAGTGAAAACTGTTGCTTATTGTAATTTTATTCCTATCTTTGAAAGTCATACTATTTGTCCTTCATTTCCTTTTTCCTGCATGTAGGAGTAATGAATTCGCCCTAAAAAAAATTCTAGATTGGCCACTGGATTTATTCATATATCCTTATGTAAATCTGTATTTTACCTTTTAGAGTATTTAAGCAGAACATAACTGCATTTGCCATCTAGGACATTCAGTCAAGAAAGGTGGCGTCAGAATTAGCTGTAATCAGCTTACCTGTGAATAAAACCACAGGAGTGATATTGAGCAGGGATTCAGATTGTGGCAGGCCATTGTCCTATTCCATTTTCAAATGACTTATTTACTTCTCTAGACTTGGGACATTGAGGCTGATCAATAATTTTAATGTTATTTCTACATTTTAGCTAACTGAATAATGAATATTTATCTTCACCTTTCAAAAAAGTAATTAATCTCTGAAAATTTTAAGTTGACTAAACCTTGGATACAAGTTGCAGCATTGAAATATAATTAATAATTTTAGACTAATTTCATTAGATTTAAGTATTTGAAGAGCTTCAGGCCAATGACCTATTGCCAGACACCCACTGAGGACATTTGTCTTATTCACATTTCTTGGCTTCCAAATCACTGTTGAGTCAGAAATAAGAATCTGCATTCCAGAGGCAAACCATTGCATTTACTAAGAATGAATAATGTTCACCTTTCATGAATTCTTCAAGAGGACATGGCATATTCCAGACAAAAAGTCAAGACAAACTATTGGTTGTATTCAAGATGCCAGTTGATATGCAATTTACTATAGTATATTATATATAATTCTACCATGACATTTTAAAATCCTTGTTTTTGATTGGTTTATTTTATGGTCGAACGGAGGTTCGAACACGATTTTTGTGAACGGCGATTTTCCGCGTTTGGATACATGATGACGTAAGATTCTAGGTCAAACTATGTCATTGAAATAACATGGGTAAATCAGTTATCTTCACTTTACGGTTTCCATCATAGTTTCCTTCTACGCAAATTTATCTGTGTATCTGTTTTGGAAAATAATTCTAATTTGGACCGATGTTTTAACAGTGAAACTACAGTAGTCGATCAAGACCGCGATAAGCCGTGAACGAACCGGTTTCGGTTTGGATACAATGACGTCATAAGCTCAATCAGTTATGACGTCACAGGAAATGGTCGCGTCAATTTGACAAAGGGTGGAGGAAAGCTTTCAAGGCGGAGAAACCTAAAGATTTACAAACCTGTATGTTCTATTTGATTAAAATCTATGTTGTCACTTAATCATCATATTTGAATATGAATGAATTTTTAATTTCACTGTTTATTTAATTTCTACCGCATCGAAAACAAGGGAAATGTGATGCGTCATACCTGAAGAAAAATGGGTTCAACCGATTACCGCATCACTGAGTCCACTTCCGCAGCGTCAAAGAAACATGTTTAAAATACGCTGATAACTCGTCATGGTAGAATGGAGATAAACCTACTGTGTTTTCGATACCTTTTTTTATCATTCGAAGCCTCACGCCTTCGGTATCGAATCTACGTTAGACTCGCAAAAAGTTAAAAACACAGTAGGTTTAACTCCTAAGTAATTTACAACAATTGGAATAATTTATACCTAACACTTCAACCATTCATCAAATAATTTACTACCATGTCTTATGAATAATGATCGGTTAAACTAACCTGTTTTGAAATTGATCACTGAAAACCTTTAATCTTTTTATCTCAGGATCAGATATTTTTCTGGTAGTTTGAGAATATAGTGTCCTATAGCAATCATAACATGTATGCATGTGTTTATTGAGATATTTAGTTAAGTTGTACATTTCAATTGGTATAAATAAGTGATCATCAAATCAATGCCAATCACTAGCTGTGAGTGACAGCAATGTACATGAAGCGTGTTGATTGACAGGTGATTAATAATTAGATTCTTTTATTACCGTTATCTTTACAGATAATTGGCATGAACATACTTTATGGTATACATATACGTGTTGATACAGGTTTGGTACAAACATGGTGACAGTGAAATGATGGAGGATGTACAGTTACTTTTTACTGATTAAGTCATTCCTTAATAAACTAGCCTTGTATGAATATTTACCTAAGTTACAAAGTACCTTAACACTGTTAACGCTAAGCAATTGAATAAGTTTAAATACTAATGGATATTTATAATAATATGGCTTAATATACTTTATTCTATAAATATGATATAATGGACATTTAAGTATAAAATGGAATTCATCATTCATGCCTTCCTACCCTGATCAGATAATTGCAACTGTGCCTTGGAGAATCGGTTATTATAGTTAAAAACTATTCCTAAATACGGAAAGTTATCGACAACCTCTAATACACTACCATTATATAACCAATATTCTGATGATTTAACTTTACCACCTTTTCTGAAAACCATAACCTTCGTTTTAGCAATATTTACCTCCAACTTCAAATGCTCAGAGTAAGCAGACAGCGAATTTAACTGTGTTTGTAACCCTTCTACAGATTCAGAAAATATGACAAGATCATCGGCATACATGAGCAAAAATAAATTTAAAGATTTAAACTCGTAGGGTATACACTTATCTTTCATAAATGACTCCTCAAAATCACTTACATAAAAAGAAAACAAAATCGGCGATAGAACCTCTCCCTGCATTAGACCCAAACTATTTCTAAAAAACTGACTATCATAACCGCCGATCCTCACACAAGATCTAACATTACGATACAAAGAATGGATAACCGACAGTAACTTCCCTCTAATGCCTAATTTTGCTAATTTATACCATAATTTACATCGATCAATTGAGTCAACAACTTTCCAAAGCAACTAATAGGACTAATTCCTCTATAATTGCTTGGGACACTAGCATCGCCTTTCTTGTGAATTGGTACGATAACAGCTGAAGCCCAACTCTGGCGGAAAAATCCTGTGGATAAAACACAATTGAATATTCTGTACAAAATAGGTAATAGATGTGAGTCAAACTCAATAAAATATTCATTTATGATACAATCAAGTCCATGGGATTTATCACGTTTAAGACAGTTTATTGCTTGTTGTATTTCAACCAATGTTATTTCACCATCAAGTTCAGGCACCACAGGGGAGTCAGGGGTTAGGTCGTCCAGGCTAGAGTCAGTGGCAGGGGTATTTTCATCATTACCAGCAATGTTTTTAAAATAAGAATACATTTCAGACAGGGGAACGTAGATGTTAGTCTTCTTCCGTTTGGAAAACTTAGCATGAAATTGTTTAGGGTTGGTTTTTTTCAGATGATCGAGTCTATTGCCTTCAAATCTCAAGTACCGTCTTTTACATTTTGTTTCTAATGTTTTATATGCCTTTTTCTTTAAAAGTAATTCGGAGTGATTATCATATGTCTTGCTGTAATTAAATATTTTAAGTGCCCGGGTGTAATCCACTGAGGGGAGATCAGTTGTTTGGATGAGACGTGAAGCTACATTGTTATAGCTACTGATGGGCTCTGGCACGCAAAACAATGCTTACCTGGATAACATGCATTTAGTCCAAATTAAAAAATCTGGGGATACTTTTGATATATTCAAATATGATAGAGGGGGCGGGATAGCGCAGTGGTTAGCCCGTTAGGCTTCGGATCAAGAGGTCCAGGGTTCGAATCCCGCCAGGGGCACGGCAACTTTGTCTGCAGTAGAGAACTGTTCTACAGTAAGGTTTGGGTGCAATGCTACATTGAATTTCAGCGTAGTACCACCGATGGTTCGCTAGTACCAGCCGCTGCTCGCAGTTTTCACCGCAATGCATAGCCACATGGCGTTTCAGGCTTTCTCTCTGCCATAATACTAGCAGCTGCTATAAAAGTGAAATACTCTTGAAAGCGGCGTTAAACCCCAATTCACCTCATCTCACCAAATATGATAGACCTGGATGTTTCTCTTAACTTGGCTACTTATCAAGTATAAATGAGTGCTTCAATTCAGTATAGAAGTGACTTCTGTGCATCTAGACTTTCTTTTCCGGACTAGAAAATCCATAAGGCCTAGCTCAATGAATCTTGTTATGAGGAACTGTCAATGTGCCTTTTGGCAAATTCTTTAAAATTTTATTTTAAGCTGTTTCCATGGAAACACAACTTACAGTTTTTGGATCAGAACTCCGATATTGTTACCTTAGTAAGTTTGTCATATAATTTTTACGGAGCAAGTGTGAATTTTTGTAATGCCTGAGCTATAAGCAAATTTACTTGAGTTTCGTAAAAGTCATACGGTACACTTTCGAGTGTAATAACTCTTTATTCACCATTATTTCATTATTTCATTTGCATTGCAATAGAAATATCCAGAAACACCACCCATGGCTGCCTACTTGTGCACTTTTGGAGTTGGTACACTTGACAGTCCTAAATATGATTGTACACCAATGCTGCAAATTGTACACCTGTTCTGTGGAATTAAAAGAAATTCATTTAATAACCCCAATATCTGACGACGATTATTGTTGTCAAACCAGAGCATATCTTGGAACTTAGAGTATCTTGCTAACTTCATTGATTTGTACACTTCCAAAATACTCAAAAATTCCTATGTATCTACCGGTACACATAACCTGAAAGGAGGGTAGGCAGCTCTGGCCACCTCTAATAGCTAGAATTATGTGACATACAAATGATGACACCACAGACAACGAAATACAAGAACTCAGCTGAAACAACAATTGTTAGGCAAACGTGATATGTGCACAAGTCATGTGCTGTTGCGAAAATATTATCTCAGTTATTTTCAACCATGTGGGTAATGTTTAATATTTCTGCAGTAAATCAGTTTACCTGGTTACAAACAGCCTCAATAGTGCTAAAGACTCATCTGCCTATTTACAGACAGTCTCATCTAGTTTGATGACTCCATATTTCTTGTTCCAGACAGTGCTAGAGCAGGTGATGTCGTCGGTGGACTTCAACCTGTATGTGAAGGTGATGACCCACAAGAACATTGTTCTCCAGGAGGAGGCTCTCCGTATGATAATGAAGAACCTTGGGGCACTGCCCGACAGTCTGACCGCCGCCCGCTCCGAGAAGGGGAGGGGCGAGGCGGCCAGACAGAAGGAAGAAGATGCCGTGCTGGCAGCGGCCATGGAGTATGTAATTAAACACACTTCTGCAATTTGTTTCTTAAAAGTATCAATAAAAATTAATATTGCAAGTTATTAATATCCTAGTAGGTTACAATGATTTAAGTTGTAAAACAACAAATAGTTATTGTAAGAGATACCATACATTTTATGGAAATGTGCATTCTCATTCATGTATGTCACAACTTGACATTGTTGTCAATATAATACTGAAAACTGTTGTATCAAACCATTTTCAGTTTAAACATATTGCCATTCAATAAGCGGTTATCCAGAGTAGCATACTCTATAAAATATTTAATATATAGACTAATATATAAGTCAGCTGATTAAAAACATCAGTGCATATAAACACATTTTTGGAGATTACATAGGAGCAAGAAGTCAGTCTGTTAACACTTGCATCAGTGAACATATGAACATGTGTTGGGTTGAGTTGGACACTTGTGTTATTTTTCCCTCCAGGAAATCTCGGCAGGAGTTTGAACAGCAGAAGAAGAGGAGCACGAAGGAGGAGGAGGAGTTGAAGGCAATCCTGGCCATGTCTAAAAGTGAGGCGACCCGACTCAGTCAGAACAGACAGGTGGAGGAGAAGAAGATCGATCTGGTACGTCAAACACAGTATAGTGGCACGGCTATGATTTTGGAGTATTTTGTTCACATGAAGTTCTAAAATATGATTGTCCACCAATTAGGAAATTTGTGTTCACTTCATAAAATTCTGTATGGAAAGTATGGAAATGGTACACTTGCTTAGTTTCGGTACATATTGCGGTACAGACCTAGGTCGATTTGACTCATTTTCGGTTCTTGCCATATCCAAGGCAAGAATGCATCAAACTTAAAAGGACGGTTCTATTTTTTTTATGACTTTTAATTGCAAAAGTAAAGAAAATCTAAAAATATTAGCCCACTGCAAAAGATTTCATTACAGTTTTCTCTTATAGTTTTCCCAGTTGATGTCTGTCATTGTAAATTAGGGATGTAAAAATAGAGCCATTAGCGTTGTAGCTCATCATTCTTTAAATAATAAAATATTAATAAATACTTATATGAAATATGATAAAAGGTTTAGAAAGTAAATATAACATACAATTTTTTTTAGACCCTCAATTTTTAGTTTCAAGTCTTAACTTCTCTTTCTCAGCAACCATTTCTCAAAAAACATGTTAGAATTCACATATTTGGTATTACCTCCCTTAGTCTGTATACTGAGTCTGAAGCGAATGAAGAGTACATAAAATCTCAAGAGTCATGGGCTCACCAAATCTACAATTTAGAATCCCCTTTGGCAAAAAAGTATGTACACACATTTTCAGCTCCCTAGACCAAGTGGTTCTGGAGTAGAAGACAAAAAAGCAAAAAGTTTACAAACGGATGGACGGACAAAATGCCATGCCAAAAACTTAAAATTAAAAAACATTTTAAAGGATATGTAAGATACCGTTTCCAGATCCTATTCAGTTTATAAAGTGTTTTCTCAAATATTTTCTTAGTGCTTTCCTGATGGAGAAACTCTGTTATGCAGAAAAAGTGTCACCTGCTGTAAACTAACTTTATAATAGTTTTCTCATTATTGATTAATAACATAAATGTATAATGTTGGAAAAAACATGATAGAAATAAGGTAACAGGGAAGCAGTTTTGAATTTGAATACAAATGATCCTGACTGAGTTAAAAGTGGATATGTATGACTGTCATACTATGACTATACTATGACAATAAAACTGACAAGGAATGTAAGGAATATCTTGAGCCTTAATTGTATGAGATGAGATATATGACACCTTGCTTACTGAAAGTATTCCTCTGTGCTATTGAATCATGAATGAAACTAATTCACAACATGTTGTGTTTCTTTCAGGCTTTGAAGAGTTCCACTGAAGGGAAGGTTGCTGTTGTACCTCCTACAACTGCTCCTCAAGTCTCCAAACAACAAGTAACGAGCCCGTCCAAACCACCCACGGATCTTAGATCTGCTGTATGTATTTGAACCTTTAAAGCTTTTACTTACATGCATTTGAATTCAGCAGTTCTATTTGCAGCAGAAAGAAAGTAAATCTAGTATTATGTTACTTCACTGTCATTCACAACCTAAACCTGGAATCAGGATTGTATTGAAATTTAAAATTTACAAATAAAATTCCATTCAATATTACAGCCTAGCATAGCAGCTCCATCAGCTGGTCGACCCTTAGCTGCAGCTGTACCCCAGAAAGCCTCAGCCCATCCAGCTGCATCTGCACCAGCCCCTGCTCCCCTCTCTCCGCCCCAGCTGGGCTCCCAGGCACCAAAGGGAGTGAGCAATGAGGACGCAGCCAGCAACTGGCTCAAGTCTGCACAGGCAGAGTCTACAGGGACGGGCTCCGAGAGATACCAGGCTATGCAGGTGGGTTTAGTCATACAAGCACTTGGGTTTGTTCATTACTTAATATTTCTAATACAGGACAATTATGGATTATAACTTCTTTATTATGTTTCTCACAACATTTCTGGTGGATTATTCACGAAAGGTGCAAGTTCAAGAAGCTCAGAAACATTGTGAGAAAGTTTTAATCCATAATAGTGTCTTGTATAATCACACCAACTTCTAAATGCCTTTGAAGAATTTTAATATTTCAAGACTTGTGTTTAAACAATAGTGTATCTTAGCAGATACATTTTAGCAATAGGACATGGGAAATGGACAACATAAAACATCAGTAAAAGACATATTTAAAACTTTTGAAGTTTAAGTTGATATAATTACACTTTCACAGCCACTACATTTCAAGCTTTGTTTTAAAACTTCGAAGTATTTGTTTCAGAAATCCATGGAGGCGATGTCTATGGCTGAACGAGAGCAGAGACTGGCCTTCCTGAAAGAACAGAGGGACAAACTTGTGAAGATGAAGAAAGAAGAGCGAGAGAAACAGCTACGTCGGGTTGAGTCGGCCCAGCCTCAGAGACCACAGTCCGCGAGGGCAGCTCGTGCTGCAATGTCGGGCAAAACAGCAGAACCGGAGAAGAAAGATCCCGAGGCTGACAAACGTTTAGCAATGAGAAAGGCAATAGCAGACCGTCTTAAAACTGAAGTGATTGGTAAGAAGTTTTGAATGTGTAACCCAAACCCGTCGCATGTTGTTGCAAGATCCCATCGCATTGTTGCAAGATCCCATCACATTGTTGCAAGATCCCATCACGTTGTTGCAAGATCCCATCACGTTGCAAGATCCCATCACGTTGTTGCAAGATCCCATCATGCTGTTGCATGATTTCATCACCATGTTACAAGGTCACAAAATGTTGTTGCAAACCTACAGCATGTTATTGTAAACCTACAGCATGTTATTGCAGACTTCAACCTTGGCAGAAGCCTATCATCACAAGGTGTTTCAAGTGTACATGTAGCATGTTAATTCAAAATAAGGATAAGTTTTTTTGAATTTTCAACTTCTTGTGGATGTGAATGGTGACGTTTTGGAATAGTTCCATCTCCTGTTATCAAACAAAAATCATATTCACATTTATGAAGAAGTTGAAAAGACTTGTCCTTAGTTTCATGGCTTCTAACTTCTAAAATGCCCCTGAAAGGGGCAATAGCACGTTTTTTTGCAAATTTTAATTTTTCAAATTTCCCATTTATAATGGTAGTATATGTCATTTATATTAACTTTAAGAGGGTAAAATATCTTTTTACACAAACCAATTATTCGTAGTGGTAATAACGGTGTTGCATATACAGCAAAAATTGCATGGCGGCCATTTTAATGTCAACACATTTTATTATTTCGCATTCAAAAACTATTCCAATGGCTTTACTAAACCATGTACACTCATTTTCAACTTGATTTTCCGAAAAGAGAAGGGCGTTTCACTATTTGTGTAATTAATTTTCAAATACATTTCATCGACTTATTTGAGCTAAAAAAACGTGCTACTGCCCTTTAAAGAAGTTGCAATTGAAGCATTCAGCATGTAATTGTAAGTTTTGACTTTAATTGCCAATGTACAGGTTTCTGTCACAAGCTTGCAGTCTGTTGTTGCTGAGATTGTTGCTCATGAATGTTGTTGAGCACATTTATTGTATCTTGTCACTTCACAGACAGACTTAATTCTCTCTGTATTGAAAGAAACCGTCTGTGCGTTGTGAAAGCAACATTGTATGCTGCATGAGTCAGTATGACTGGGATGACACACAATACCTTTGATCAATCTCATGTGTATCACAGTACTCATTACTCTTTTAAATTATTTTTTATCAAACTGTATTTTAAAAAAAAAATTAATTTTATAATTGTATTACAAAACACATTTTGTTCACTTTGATTTGAACAGAAACTTAATCGTTTTGAAAGATCACAAAAAAATATCTTTGATATTTTGTGCGTCCAAGTCCTACTGTCAAGGGGAGATAACCCTGTTTGTCCAATGTGTCTCATTGCACAAAGAGCTTTAAGCTTTATCAGTATTTTGTATTTAAATGTATTTTATTCCTTTAGCTAAATGATACTTGTCTTCTAAATGTCATTCAGGTTGTGTGATTATTTGCCTAGATTGTAATTCTATTTGTAGATTTAGATTCTATGATGTGCTTTTTTCCTTAAACTTCAAGTGAATTTTATTTCCTTGATTAAGATCTTGAGCAAAATGAAATGTTCATTGTTGACATCATTATATTGCTCCTTTCTCAACTGTTTACTAAGGTCATTCTCTTCCCACATTATAATAAAAGGATTTTCTATCATAACCTCTGTTATATTTAGACTACTTTCTCAACAAGAAATGGAAATTCCTGATTGGTTGTAAGTTATTTGGGCAATCACCGACATTTCAAACTAAGCATTCTGTAACTGTCGAAATGACTAGAGTTGCTTCCTCTGCGATGTGCTGCATTGAGTCGCATAAGTAAAACAATATTTTATTGGACAAAGATAAGGAGCACAGTGGTTTAGTGGTTAGCGTGCTGGCCTCTCACGCCAAAGACCCAGGTTCGAATCCCAGTGCAGACACCAAATTTGTGTCCTGGGTCTCACACTGTGTTGTCACTTGTGTCCCTGGCCAAGGCACTTAATCCACATTGCATTCAGTCCACCAGCTGTATAAATGGGTAGCTGGAATAACGGGTATACATGGCTTTATCTAGCGCTTCGGCAGCTTTGAAAGTACAACTCCGTCAGAGTAATAATGTGTAGTGCCTAGAGCAACCACACATTGATTGGATTGTTAGCGCAACATAAGAACACTTACTTACTTACTAGGACTTGTATGTTGCAAACTTTCCCCGCCAGGGTACAATAGTGAAATATTGCCTAAATATAACAGAGGTTATGATAGATAATCTGAAGGGAGTTGGAAGAGAAGAGAATGTTCTAAGGTATGCTTGTAAGCAAAGAAGGTAAAATTAACTTGAAGTTTTGGAGATAATGTTTGATTGCGATGCACCTTGTAACTTACTCCACTGTTTGGATATTGTACAAATGTGTGAATGTTTGTTTCCCAACAATGACACCTGCAAGATTAACAACGCTCACCAAAAAACTTCAAAATGACCTCAAAATTTGAATTTTCTGATCATAATATATTTGTAGGCTAGCATCAAATTTCGATGGAGGACAACTTGCTTTCTTTGAAATGGTTTGTATGAATTCTTTTATTGTGTGGGTACATGAGCTTGGAATTATTTCAAATTAAGGTAGTTTAAAATATTAATTTGAAGGTATGTTTTGGAAAGCTACTTAAATATTTGAAAAAAGATAGTATTTTATGTTACCTAAACTAATTTAAAGGAAGAGAAACAGATACTTATTTATGAACAGTTTTGTTAATCTTGTATCAAGATGAGCATGCTTTTTATCATGTGTCTGTTTTCCACATGAATCCATGAACTCATTTTCTTTTTCAAAGCTTCATTGTGATTGTTGTTTGCTTTTTTATTTTGTTTGTATTATTTTTAACTTTGTCCGTCCCCTGTTCACATGTCATTGAGGCAAGTGACTGTTGTTTTATGATGTTTGTGATAAGAACTTATCTGATGGAATTGATTTATTTATTGTTGTCAAAATATTATGTAACTATGTCGAAAAACAGAACAATTTGCATATTACATTGATTGTCTAATAATACCCTCATTACAACATAGTTGGGGTTAGAAACTTCTACGTGCACATATGTCCTTCCAAAATATATGTGTAGCATATTTCAATAACTAAATGACTTGAAACTTCATATTTGGTGCCTTTTATTGGTTTCAACTTCAGGGTCCAAATAATTTTTGAAACATTTTTTTTATTAAGAACAATTATTGTTATTCATTGACTGGATTATGTTTTCCAATTTATTAATACTGTATGAAGATAGTCAAACTACAGGTACTGCCTTGTATATATGTTGTTGCACAAACTTCGAAAGTGAAGCTTGCAGCAATACTAAATACATGTGACTGTCATAATATGGCCCAATCAGAAAGCTTCTTACAATCCAGATCTGTAAATATATGACAGTTGACTGAAAAGTTAACTGACCAATAGAACAAAGTAGTGGATATGTATTTACAACTTATGCAAGATTAAATATTCATTGAGAAATCAATCTGTATCATATTTGCAACATATCAAATCTTCATTTAATTTCTGTTAGTACTAGTGAAGCGAAATAAATTTTCTCTCTGAAAACTTAGTGCATGCCAGCAAGGTAGCTTCCTATATATATATCTGTCTATATATCCTTACTGCAGGTTGTCACTATGGGAGATTGTTTGCCAGGCTCAAAGCTCACTTCAGACTTCATGTTTACTGAGTACACTTAAAGGGGCAGTAGCACGTTTTTTCGCTCAAATAAGTTGATGAAATGTATTTGAAAAATAATTTCACCAATAGTAAAACATCCTTCTCTCTTAGAAAAATAAAGTTTAAAATGAGTGTACATGTTTCGGTAAAGCCATGGGAATCGTTTTTGTAATAAAAAATAATAAATTGTGTTCACAATAAAATGGCCGCCATGCAATTTTTGCTTTATGCGCAACATAGTTTTTACCACTACAGATAATTGGTTTGTATAATAAGATGTTTTACCCTCTAAAGTTAATTTTAATGACATAAACTATCATTATAAATGGGAAATTTGAAAAAATGAATTTTGCAAAAAACGTGCTACTGCCCCTTTAAAGGGAGGGTTCAGACTTTTTGGCATTTTGCTTTTGTGCACTCATCGGATATGAGTGAAAAACACTGTTTTGACTATTTTTACAACTGTTTAAGAATAAGATGTATATTGATAGAATATTCACAGAATACCCCCCTTTGAAAATGTTGATTCTGCCTATTTTAAAGATGGTCTATTCCTAGCTGTGGACCATATCATGTATACATGTGGTGAAAATTCAATAACTTCTTAAACTGGATCCACCATTTCTTTTTCTTTTCTTTCACTGTATTAAGACTTCTATAACAACTGTTTAATAATAAAAGACACATGAAAAGTTTTTAAAAATGGTTGGATCTGCCTATTTTATGGTCATAATACCAAGCCATGAAAAAATGTATACCTGTATAAATCTACTGTTTTGAAAATGTATTTACTTGAACTGGAAGTGAAGAGTGAAGAAACCAAAGCTTATTTCCACATATCTAAACCACTGTAAGTCACTTTTGATTTAAATAATGGTTGGGAATAGAAAAGGGCTTAACTTATTAGAGGCCATTGCCAGTGCTTGACAGTCCGGGCATATAAGTCAGGCAGTTTTCCTAGATTTCCCCAGGCTTTGTTACTTGAAATAAACTGTCCCCCGCTTCATCACTCTGTATAGTATTCCTTTCAGATTATTTACATTCACTTTATAGGAAGTATTAATGTGTAGTATTAGTGAATTTTATAGTTTTCCTTCAGCAATGACCAAAAGTGCAAATTTTATGTTTGAAATATATCAATCACTTATCATGCAGTTACTATATCAATTGTATCTTAATCAAACATTTATTCATGGAACCTTCAGAGTATTCACAGGTTTTAGATACAGTGCCGTGCCATAAGTTAACCCTTAACATGCGGGCGACGGAATAATCCGGGCGGGCTATAAGCGATTCGTAGGTACTCCAGTACGGATCCCGGATCGCTTACTTAGAAGAATTCACGCCTGTCTATGTACTGGGCTAGCCTCCATACCGGGTCACGAGTCGATTGTGTCCGCGACCCGACCCATGAGAATGGCTGTATTTACGCATCGCGACCCGACATGAGAATAAAGCTTTGTTCAGTGTGTGGTCGGAATATCAAGCAAAATTCACACCAATTTGCGTGTGCATTGTTGACCCGTAACGCATCGATAATTAGCTTTACAAAAGGCCAATTATGTCGGGCTTAGCCCCCGAAGCATTAATTCGCTTGAGGCTATTTTCACCCACGTGTTTGTATTGCCTCGGGTTTGCCTCGCCCGAGACTGCTATCTGCCTCGCATCTCGCGAGACGGGGAAAAAAATCGCTAACTCGCCTTACTCCCGCACTTCATATCATGTGAGCGAATTGTTTGTTTTCAAAAAAAAATACGGCAAAATAAAGGGGAAACAATGGACTACATTCCCATATAAAATTAGAAAATCTCAAAAAAATAATAAAGACACAGCAAGCGCCGTGAAAAAGGTCATGTTTACACTTCATAAATTTTGAAACAATCGGCGATTTTCACAACTTCTAAAACATTTATCAAGGCTAAAATACTGAATGCATTTTCATAATTTTTATATCACAATAAACCGAAAAGAATAATCTTTTATTCTATATAAAATGCGCAGATTTATTCACAGAAATAAAGATACAATTTTACCTTTCTGAGAGGCATGTGAAACCAAACGGCACACAAACTAATCAACATATTTTCATCAGTTATGGTTCGAGGTTAGCGTTTATTTGAAAAGTCAAACAACATAACCATATTTGGGTTGACATGTGCTTATTTGTCAACTGGTTCGAGATTATGATTTCTTGGAAAAGTGCGATGAACGACCGTTTGCAATGCCGCATACATGTTGTAAGTATTGACGATTTTATAGGTGGGAATAAAGACAAACTTTACATAGCTATAGAATTATAACCAAAGGTCGCATTCTAATAATTTTTATATCATTGTGAAGCTAGACATCTTGTCTTCAATTCCGTATATAAATGGATTTTTTTTCGTTTCGTATTTATGATGTTACGAGGCCCGAATAAAAGACAATCTTTCGAAAGTAATAGAATAAAAACGAAAAATCATAGAAAATTCATTCAAAGTTTCGAGTGTGAATTAGCCATTTGTGTACGGGTTTCGCTACTTGAATTTGTATTGAACGCCCGTATATAGTCCTTATTCGCCATGTAGATGCGGTATATTTCGTAAAAACGATACCGGAATCGCCGCCTGGAAATTCCGCCAGCAGAGCTAGTTAGTGCCAAAGCCCAAACTACTGCTGCGAGCTGCGAGCCTGTAAATTCCGCCACAGGGGCTAAAAATGGTAAAATATATATACGCAACGTAAGGGTTAACGGACACCTGTTTCACGAGTATTGTTCGCTTACAAACTGTTGAAGCTCTGTTTTCATTGAATTTTTAAGTTATTTCGACAAACGTTAATCGTCTGTTTACTTTGAAGCTTTGAAACAACGCCCCTCTATCATGTCTGTTCAAAATGTTTGGTCTCCCAATTGGCGCGGATTTTCAGCATTTCTCCGTGCTCATTATTGGCAAATAACATCATTCACAGTACTTTGGGGTATATTAATTTGGCCAATTCCACTTCAAGATTTACCTTCCAAGTGCATGTCAATTATTTCTTTCTCGTTGCGTGATATGACATTCTATCAGCAAGCCATGGTTTTCTCGATGACAGGAATTGGCTTCTATTAAAAGCTGAAAACAACTGAGCACTGCACACAATACTTGATGACATCATCAATATGTGTGTACATTTTCACAACATAATGATTATAACGAGGATCAAAGGACATGCTACAAAAACGAAAAGGGAAATTTTAATATCTAAACGTGTGACGTCCTGGTTGTCCGTTAACCCTTACGTTGCGTATATATATTTTACCCTTTTTAGCCCCTGTGGCGGAATTTACAGGCTCGCAGCTCGCAGCAGTAGTTTGAGCTTAGGCACTAACGAGCTCTGCTGGCGGAATTTCCAGGCGGCGATTCCGGTACCGTTTTTACGAAATATACCGCATCTACATGGCGAATACGGGCTATATACGGGCGTTGAATACAAATTCAAGTCGCGGCACCCGTACACAAATGGTTGCTTTATACCCGCATCTTCTAATTATTTTTTTACGATTTTTCTTTACTTTTCTATTACTTTGTAAAGATTGTCTTTAATTCGGGCCTTATAACATCATGAATTTGGAGCGCGCTACTGAAATTTTTATATGGACTTGAAGACCAGATGTTTGACTTTACAATGATATAAAAAATATTAGAATGTGACCTATGGTTATAATTCTATTGTCATCTAAAGTTTGTCTTTATTTCCAGCTTCATGAAATCAAAACTCCTGAGCGCGCATATTGCGAAATTTATATGTGCTTGTAGATAGTTTATTCCTCTTTACAATGACATAAAAATTATTAGAATACGACTTATGGTTCAGAAAATATAACCAACCAAAGGAGAGTGACGCTACCCCGACAGTACCACGTGAATGGTCCCGACGCGCACCAAGTTACTGGCACTGCTTGGTCCCCCCGGGACTGTGCTAATTACAGTACCGTTACCTCCTCGAGACCTCCTCGAGACCTCCTCGAGGGTGCCAGAGCCGAGCGCGCGTGGAACTAATGGGTACTAATGAGCACAGCATACACTAATCACCGCGGCGAACGCAATACATGTTGCGCGGTGTAAAGTTTGTCTTTATTTCCAGCTTTATAGAATCGTAAATTATTTCGCGCGCATGCGAAACACGTATGTACTTGAAGACAATTTATTCCTCTTTACAATGATATAAAAATTATTGGAATACGTCAAATGGTTCGCAATATATGAAGAGCGTAAGGAAGGCACCCCAAGTACTTAGAAAATTCATTTTTGAAAAACTAACTTTTTGCGACATCTGGCGCATCATTTGCCGCATGTTTATTTTTCGCTGCGCATATACATATGATACATGGAATTGAAGACAATTTATTGCTCTTTACGATGATGTAAAAAGAAAAAAAATGCGCAACTTCGTTCGGAAGCTATAGCGTGCCAAATGAAGGTACCCTCGGTACTTTGAGGCAACTTTTTGACTATCGCGCATATCGGGGCACGTGCCGCAACTTTAGTTTTTCGTGCGCATGTATAAATTTTATATTGAATCAAAGCCGAATCTTTCCTCTTTACCCCATGTAAGTTTTATGAAAATCGGCCACCCGGTTCAGCATTTATGGGTGTTTTTTATGATGCGGTTCTGGCTGAACTCTCAATGAAAGCTCGCATTCACTTTCTCTGTCTCTTTGATAAAATAAAGAATATTTTATTTGCAATGACATGTATTACAATGAAATTACAATGCATTTATGTACAAATATACACAATATTTACCTGCGGTTGTGCGCAGAACAGCTTTAGGGACCTAACAAGGTATGTATATAATGTGTATATACTAGTCCACACTTCGGCTCTCTTTACTTTCAATTTTCTTCTTCTTCATTCCCTTCTTCATTTCTTTCTTTTTCCGTGGCAGTGATGTAAGCCCTGGAATAGTCAGTGGCGGTGTGGTACAGTTTGAAGCATGGTGCGGCGCACAGAGAAACATTACAATCTGTACATTCATAAGAAGACTCTCTGCCTACTCGTTTTTTCTTCCTTGCTGGCCCATTGCCTTCTTCAATCTGTTTTGCGAGGACGGCGCGTTTTGCCTTAGAGCATACCACACACATCCTTGTGACGTTTTTCTTCCTTCCGACAGGCTCAATCTTCGTCGGAAAGTGACGTCCATGAAGACGAGTGACACTCTCGTCGCTCGTGCTCGGCCGACCACGGGGACGTCTGCAAAGTGATGGAACTTGTTCCTTGTCCGCAAATGTTACTATATGTTGCGCCAAAGCCTTCCTGTATTCCCGACTTGTTTTTAGAGGTTTATCTTTGCTGTATTCTTTATAAACGTTGAGAACGTGAAACCAAACCCGTTTCCACCACTTCAGGGTCTTCACTCGGAACGGCGTGTACGACAACATCTGGTCGGCCCGATCAACACCTCCCATGTACTTGTTGTACGTTGTTACAATGCGCGGCTTGAGAACTGGTTCCCCTGTTGCCCGGTTCTTCTTCCCTGTTTGTTCAAGTTGTGTATCTTCAACAGTAGACATGAGAAGCACTGATTTTCTATCTTCGTAGCGAAGAACGAGTAGGCCATGGTTGTGAGAAACTGTCATGTCCCCTTGCTTGGCTTTCTTTTTAGGTTTCTTGACTGAATCAGGAAGTCCCTTTCGATTGGCTCTCAACGTCCCCGTGGCACCTATTCCCCGCTCCCACAAATTTATGTACAGATTTGTGGACGAATAGTAGTTGTCCATAAAGATGTGATGCCCCTGTCCAACGTAGTCGTTCACCAAGTCCATGACTACATCATAAGTTTTGCCACCTTCAGAAACCGGTTCATTCGTTTTTCCAGTGTAGAGTTTGAACTTGCAAACGTATCCGTTGTGCGAGTCACACAACATGAAAGCCTTTATCCCATACTTCTTAGGCTTGTCGGGAAGATAAACTTTGAAAGATAAGTTACCTTTCCAGGGCACCATGCCCTCGTCGACTGAAATGTTTTGATGCGGTTTATACACTCTTGAAAAACGGTGAACTATCCGGTTATACAAGTGTCCCAGTTTATTTATTGGTGAAAAGCACGGGGTGTTACGGCCCGGCATCCTCCTGTTGTCAGCCAAGTGTAGGTAGGTTATAAGAAGCCAAAACCTGTCTCGGGGCATGCACTTGGCGAAGAAAGGCGTTGAGGTAACATCACTTGTTGACCAGTAATCAGCAAAGTTTCTCTGCACAACCAATGACATGGCAATTGTCATGGCTACAAATACCTTCATCTCTTCTGCATTAGTGTCTTGCCACTGTTGCATTCTTGAACGGGGTCTTAGAATTTTGTCCTCCATTGCTTGTTTGAAATATCTATTGGTTTCCGTTGCCATATCCTCATAGTCATCATTATGTATAAACAAATTGAAAAAGTCAATAGGTTCAGGGTTCTCAGGAAGTTCTATGAACTGGCGCAACCCAGTTTGACCAGTGAAAGGCAAGTTTACACGTGGCCGCGGACCATCCACCCACTCATCAAACGTCTGTGAATTATCATGATTATATTGTGGTATTTCGGCAAACTCCTCCTCAAAACCACTAAAGTCTTCTTCGGTGGAATTACCGGCGGCTAGAATCTTTCTGGCAATCTCTGTCTCTATATCACTCAGAGCATCTGTGTCACCATGTTCACTATCTATTACAGTGTCCCGATCATATGCATCATCACTGTCTAAACCACTGCTACCATCACTGTCAGTTGACTCCATATCAGAGGCTTCATCAGCATGGATCTCGTTGATGAAGTCGTCGTCGCTTGTAACGGCTTCAAAGCTGCGTGTCCTAGTATGCAACGTCCTAGGCCGTCGCAGGGCCTTGCGTCCACGTCCGCGCAGCATTCTGCTTCAACCTGTAAATGATTGAAAATGCGTTAGATGTATGCAACATATAACATGTGATTAGAGACAATAAACATACAGAGATAATGAATGTGAGCTTCATGGACGTTCATTTGCCAGTTTCAGAACCTCCCGGCGCATCTAGGACGACTGCGCCGCAAGCGCCGACGGCGCCGACGGCTTCTGACATCGCGCCGATTTTTCCGACGCATATGTCAAACGGACCATTTTCTGATTTCCTCGGCGACGTGTAGCACCGGGCGCGAGGCCCGGAAAATAAACTACTATGTCAGGGAAGCTCGGGTTGTCAGTTGCCGAATGACTTCTCTTTTCGAGAAGCAGAGCATCCAAGGAGCGGTCTCTCGAGGCGGAGCCCGGACCCATGGGAGCATACTCCCATGCTCTCCGGGAATTCCCGTCCCCGTCTTCCGCGGCGGACCCCGGATTCAATCGCGGGACAGGTTTCCCATGTTCTCTTTTGAGAACGAGAGACTCCGAGGAACAATCCTATGGGACGAACCCCGGATTCTATTGGGAATGGGTTCCCATGCCCTCTCGACATATATAGCAGAAACCTTCATACCTCGGAATGACACGAACCTTTATTTCAAAGTAGAAACAAAAAAATAATTTGCACAAAAAGTTTGGGGGGTGGCGACCAAAAGCGGGGGGGTCCGCGCACCCCCCGGTAGATATTTATACTTGTGGGTCGGTCCCGAAGATGACGGACCACGCCCATGTTCATGGGAATTTTTTCTCATTATGTCATGGCGAATCCCGTCGGAAATTCCCCTGCTCACGAAAAAACTAATACCTAAAAAAGTAATTGTGATACAAAAGAACTTTGGTAATAAAAGTGGTGAGGAATCAAATTCTCCATCTGCTCAGTTCAGTCCGCTACACATATAAATAATTCTTCAAATCTTATTGAATGAAACGTCTTTTATTCAATAATGTAAAAGATAAAATAATAAATTCAATTCAAATGGTTTGGAAAGGTGCGCCCTCGCATTTGAATTTTAGAAATAAAAACCTTTCGCAAATGGCATCAGTAACAAAAATGTTCACGCATTTTTAGAAACTCCGAAAAGTGAAATATTTTCCTGAGAAAATATTCCCACGAAAAGGCTTTTCCCCGAGCGGCGGGTCCCGTACTCAAATATATTTTCACTTTTATGTTATAATTTTTTTTCCAAAACTGGAAACAAAATTCCGTCATGACAGTTGTTCATCGTTTATAAAGCTCTATATTTGCGTATCAAAAGAACAGTATTTTAGTTATATATTATCATACTTCTTCACTTATGCGTACATCAATATTGCGGCTCTTCGCGCATGCATAGTTCTTCCCAAAAACATGCGCATTATATCTGGAATTAAAGACAATGTTTTTCTCTTTACAATGATGTAAAAATTATAAAAATCGGACTTGCGGTTCAAAAGTTATGAAGTGCGAAAATTATACCTTTTGGCGCGGCGCTTTGCGCATGCAGAGTTCTTCCCGAAAACATGCGCATTATACATGGAATTGAAGACAATGTTTTTCTCTTTACAATGATGTAAAAATTTAAAAAATCGGACTTGCGGTTCACAAGTTATAAAGCCCGTAATGATGGTATATGCTAAGAGCGCCACTTATTCAAAGCCGAATATCACCTTCTGCGCGACACTTGGCGCATCAAAAGTTATTGCCGAAAATACACGTATTTTATATGGAATTGAAGACAATTCTTTTATCTATATACTGATAAAAAAATTATGAAAATATCCAAAGTAGTTTCTTAGAAATAGAGCGCCGAGGCATGTTGGGGTAAATGCGCCACATGTATCAAAATTCAAAAGTGCGAAAGTCGGCTATCTCTGTGCGATTGCTGTATTTTCAGTTATGTTAGCGCAATTGCGATTTTTATATGGGAATAAAGGCCATTCTTTCCTCTTTATTTTGGTATAAAAAAAAATGAAAACAACCAATTGGTTCATATGATACGAAGTGCGAGAGAAAGGTAGCTTATCGCAATATCTTCCCGTAATTAGAAGCTATCTGCCCATGTGGCGAGATGCGAGACAGATAAGCATAGGCTATCTGCCCATGTGGCGGGATGCGAGACAGATAAGCCTGTACGGGCCTATCTCACCCCGGGGCAGTGCAGACACTTAGGTGCTAATTAGCCGCCGGGCAGTGTAGCCATCGGAGCGAAGCAGGACAAAATTGGCCTTTTGTAAAGCTAATTATCGATGCGTTACAGGTCAACAATGCACACGCAAATTGGTGTGAATTTTGCTGGACGTTCTGACCAGACACTGAAGAAAGTTTTATTCTCATTGCGGGCTGCGAGGCATAAATACAGCCATTCTCATGCAGCGAGTCGCGGAAACAATCGACTCGGGACCCGGTATGGAGGCTAGCCCAGTACATAGACAGGCGTGAATTCTTCTAAGTAAGCGATCCGGGATCCGTACTGGAGTACCTACGAATCGCTTATAGCCCGCCCGGATAATTCCGGGACCCGCATGTTAAGGGTTAACTTATGGCACGGCACTGTATATGTTGTATAGTAACCTTAAGATGAGCATAGTCATAGTGGATAAAAATCTTGTTCACTCATAACATAAAATATGGTTTCATGCATAATTATGAATAACAGAAAAACTAATTAAAGTAAAACGGTTATAGCTAGGTGACAGATTTGTGATGATTTTGAACAATATCAATTCCTTGGTTGATTTCTTAATAATTTTTTTATATACATGTTTTCTGATAAACTATGCATTATTTATTTTTACACTTATGCAATGTCATCATGGTGCTATGTTACCATGATATTCAAATACAAATGAAAAGAACATAAAAACATGTCAGTAAAACATTTTTATACATTCTCCATAAGATTCTCCATTTCTTGCTTTCTCATCATCTCTCTCCTCAGGTAATTCAAAATAAATTTGATTATTTTTCACTTTGTTGTTGATTTATATATGAGACTTAGATACAATTGTTGTAATATTAATAATCATGGAACAGTCCTTTTACAGGATATCTAAAAATGAAATGAAAACGACACTTTGGACAGTTTTTATGAATATCGAAAGATGTATGTTAACAAGCACAGGTAAATAATAATTATAAGAAGATATATGAATAATTTATTATATTATAAATAAGAATAATTTGGTTCTAAGAGAGAAAGAGTGAAAAGCGGTAGCCGGATTCAATAGCACAATCAACTATGACCAGTTCCCAGTTCCAAACTCAGGACTCTTCAACTAAACTTTAGGTGAGAACTCATCAACTACTTCTCAAGCTACACTGTAGTCATCTTCCGCACGCATCGGGCCATATATACACTAAGAAATTCAAACTGGCCATTGCGACAACTCAAACAGCCTGGTTCCCAGGCCTTCGTTCTCGCTAGGACCAGGAACCAGGATGCAACTCGCAGGGATTTCTGAGACAGGAAGTAACACTATTATTGAGCTATGGTGTAAGCAAATCACGCACAGACACGTTGGGTGACATTTCTTCTTTTAATTTGAATTACCTGTACTACGCTGATTACACTCTATAAATTAGTAATAAAACTAAATCACAACGTGCAGGTAAATGAAACAAACCACAATTTACTCAAGATCTGATAATAGCTTTCTTGTTTAATTTTCCTGTTGAAGTTGAAATATTTTTGAAACTTATATTATGCAAATGAGCTTAACGTCCGAAATGAAAAATCCCAAAGTATTATAAGCAATTCGTAAAGCTGTCGGTGCATTAGCAATTTTTGGATCGATTGTGTTGGTAACAACCGATTTGATTGGTCAATAGAGGGGCAATGACCTGGTCTCAGAAATCCCTGTCGCAAGCGTCCGTAAGCATTTTCAAAAAGTGCATATATAGCCCGATGCGTGCGGAAGATGCACTGTAGTCTGGTAGTTCACTCCCCAGTACACAACAAGTTACCCATAGGGTTTGAGGGACAGGTTATAGGGTGGTTAGTGCATTTGGTTTTGGATGAAGAGGTCTGGGGTTTGAATCCCGCCAGGGACTTGACAACTTTGTCTGCTTTGGTGAACAGGGCCCAGATTCACAAAACTTCTTAGTATTTTCTTAAGCCTTAAGAATTCTTAAATCCGTTAAGAATTCTTAGTTTCCATATCAACGTTCTTAACTTTTAAGAAATTCTTATGGTGAACTGGTCCCTTATTCTCGAAACGTAGACCTACAAACTTCTTAAACCCATTCTTAATGCATGGGCTACGATTAAAGTTAAGAATTCTTAAAGCTACCAAGAATAAAGGCCCTGTTCTATATGCAGTATAGACTAGGTGCAATGCTACACTGAATTTCAGCGCAGTACCACCCATGGTTCGCTAGTTCAAGCCCATCCTCACGGATTTTACCGCAATACATAGCCACAATAGTATTACAGACTTTCTCCCTACAATAATATATATACAGCCGTTACCGGTATAAAATTTAAATATTCAGCGGCGTTAAAACCCAAAATCATCTACCAACACAGTGTTTCATCCTAAAACAATGCTCGCCAGTGTGAAACTGATATGATCTTGAAAGCAGCTTTAAATCCCTGATCCCGCCAAGTCAACCACCAATGGGCTTCTTCATTATTCTTGATAAATCCAAGGTGAGTTAAAGAAGTCTCCCCACCGGTTATCGAAACCAGACTTTTTATTGAACAAATTATTTAATTTTCAGATCGTCATCACTAGAAATGAAAGGTAAACATTGGATCAACTACAGAAGTTAACCCTCTATCTGCCTGTCCTGAACACCACAGCGCAAGTCTGTCTTGACTAGTGGAGGTGATCCTGGGCTTAGAAGAGGATTCAAGGTTGCACAAAACTCCTCTTCACTGAAGGGGTTATAACTTGGCGTTTGACCTTAGACCAGGAGTGCGCTCAATGTTGTATGGTCCAAGGCCTACTTTCACAAAGCAACCTTAACTAAGGTTAACTTTATCTCCCATTCTTCAAGGTTGACTTACCGACTTACAGTCACCTTCGTGCTGTGTGAAAGGAGGCCCAGGGTCCCATTGCACAAAAACCTAAGGTAATCTTAACTCACTAAGATAACCTTTGTGCAATGTTAAATGATGGCACTAATTTCAACCTTAGGGCCTACTTTCACAAAGTAACCTTAACTATGGTTAACCTTATCTCCTATTCTTTAATTTTGCACTGAGGTTGCCATAGAGACTTAAGAGACCTCGTGCTTTGTGAAATGAGGCCAAGGTTGTCTTATACAACAACTCCAAGGACTGGCAATGCTGTTGATAATTTAGTCAGTGTGTGAAATAAGCTTGAAAGAGCCAGACCAAACCCTGAGGATGGCCTTATTTCATACACTGGTTAAGTACCGAAGTAAAATATCTGTGACTAGTAGGTTGAGGGTTAAGCTGACATGAGTACTACGGTTGTGATGCTCACAATGACTGATGTTGTAACTCTGTTGTAAACACTGGACCAGCCAAATGACACAGAGGGCTTCGACAAGTACTCACATAGGCAGGGTAGATTCGTAAATCAGCTAGTGATCTTTGAATATTATGAAATATTATAGTACTCAAGCTGGCTTGCTAGTAGTTCCACAAATACTTCATATTAAAATGTTATGAAAGGTATTTTCGGGGCTAGAAATTAACACTAGTCTTTCAGCCAAAGGCTAGTAAAAATTTCATTGGGCTATCAAAATTTTGAAACTGCTAGCTCTGTGGTCCAAAAATCTTTTTGAATCACTTTTGAATTTTCATTGCAAGAGACAAACATCTTATGTTTACAAGTAACAATGGACAGTTAGGGTGTCGTTCAAACACAAAAGTTTAGATTTATCAATACAGAGTAGACTTTATGGGCTGGTGCGCCTTTAGTTGGGCTAGTCAAAATAAGAACAACTAGCCCTCCAGACTATGTATTTTAAGTTTATTTCTACCCCTGATTTTACACAATGCCTCAAATGTGAGTGCTGAGCTATTGGAAGTTTTTTCTTTGCATAAATGCTAGCTGCCATGATATAAGTGAAATATTATCATAAGTAGTATCAACATTCTTTATTCTCTAAAACCACACACAGTGGTACATGAGCAATTTTACATAGAGAAAAACAGAAAAAATCAATTGCGCATGCAGAACATTAAAGTAGCATATGACAATTTATATAAATATATATATTATATATATAATATTACATATGAGAAAAAATACAACTAATGAAAACAGAGAGGTTCTTTAAACATCGGAATATGTTATTTTTTAAGAGTAGATTCATTTTAAATGGACTTTATCAAACCACTAAAATTGCATCTATAACCTGAAGAAACGGACAAAACTTACTTGTTGAAGCCCTAATGATTTGGACTAATGACAATCCGATCCACAATTATCTCTCTTATTTTGTTTTGGACAATTATACATGTCCATCTTTATATTGTTATTTTTCACATATTAGTGAAACAACTTTGTATCTGCGCCAAGATACATATTACCGGTATGTTATATGTTTATTTCTTACATATTTCAACATTTGATTTTAACAATTTGTTCTACTGTCAATCAATGTTTATATTTATAAAATCAGTTGCCAAACCGTCCATCATATAAACTGCCTTTAATAATTGGTAACATTTAAAATGAGAGATTTTAATATAGATGTGAATCCACAAAAGGTGTATACAGCTCATAACATTTGAATGGCTAAATTGAAATTTGAGTTCCTGATCGAATTGAAGTTATTTGAATATACCGTCCATTAAAATATAATATTGCAATTCTGTCCTCCACAGAGTTATAACATTTATTACTACCTATATAGTTGAAAATAACCAAGTTATATTTTCAAATTAGGCACAAAAGCACACAACACGTTTGCCTAGCAACCCTTGTTTCACCACGACTTCCCTCAGTTTGTTGTCTCTCTCCGACGTCCTAAAACAATTGTTCGTGTCGTCACTGTAGCTTGCTGTCGCAAGAGAAATGGGGCTATTCCTGGCTATTTTTATGCGAATGAAATGAAATACCTTTGTAGGATTGAAAAAAAGAAATTATTACACTCAAAAGTATGCCATATGACAATTTACGAAACTTGTGTATGACCTTTACTCTTGCTTGGGTAATACAGAAAATCACACTTGTTTTGTGAAAGTCATGACACATATTAAAAAGTATCTGTCAAATTCATATGAAAAATTTCTGAAAAGGGCAGGTCGAGCCTGTTATTGGACAGTTGCTTGAAGTGTGTTTTTAATTTCCTAAATTTTGACAATTAATAAACAGTCCCTCATAAATGTGAATGTCAGCATGAGTGTACACTTCAAATATAGGCTTGTATCATAAACAGTCCAATGCCCTATGACTAGTGTTTTGGAATTATGGATACTTCAATTTGACAATGACTTAGACTTAGAATTTCTGTTTCTGATCTATGTTGTATTATATGCTCATTGTAATATTCATGAGGTACTGATGAATATTTTCCTTAAAGCACAATGCTCTGTGATGGTTTACTTGTTATATTATTTTTATCTGTGTGGAGAATGTATGTTGTGATTGTGACCCGGAATGTCCATCTGTGATTATCTTGAAAGAGGGTTTTACAGAAGAAAACCAACACTAACCCTGGATGCAAAGTGATGGTCAGTGACAAACTGAATTACCTCCCTTTTCTTGCAGTAACTCGACAACACATCTACACTGTTGGAATCAATCAATGGGCTCTCAGAGCAATCACATTACTCTTTACCAATGGTGACAGGGAATATTTCTATTTATATAATTCCACAATAACATAAAATTTGTGACTATCTAACAGTCATCAATTCGGACTAGTGCATTTCTAAAAGTACTAGTCCTTACTTATTCCAGCTAGCCAAATACATCTCCATGATCATTTCACCTCAAAGTTTAACTTGTCCTTCGGACTACCAGTACACTCTACTAGCCCAGATTCTTTTTCACTAGCCATGGACCACAGGACTAGTCAACTTACAAACGCAAGGAATCACTCTTGCCAGTCTGCATTACTGGCTGATTTAAGGCTTGGGGTATTTCCCTCGCTTTGTTGTGCCTAGATAGTGAATCGCTGCACCAGAAATGCATAGTGGGCCTGGATTTCTAAGCACAGATTTTTTAAGGAAATGCTGCAAGGCCTAAATCAGCCAGTAATGTAGACTGGCAAGAGTTATGCCTTGCATTGGGAAGTTGTGGACTTGTATTCTACCCTGGTATTCTAGAGTGATGATGATATTAATATTTGGACTAATAAAGCTGTTTCATCTTGCTGCTGTTTCATAGCAGCATATGCTGGGCACATGGTCACTATTGGTCAGTGAAAACACTGCTTGTAGGATTCGAGTAAAGTCACTGAATTGAAAGGGAGTTAATTTGACTTCTCACAAACCATAATTTTAGGTCATGGGTTGAATATTGATTTTCTATAACACTACCTGAAAGATTATCAAAACTGCAGAATTATATATGATAGTGGGTGAATGTTGTATATGCACTCAGGAATAATATATGATTTGCCAACTTATTTTGTTTAAACCTAATTGCTTTTGTTGACCTATTATTTCAAATGCAATTTAAAGAAAAAACAATAAATTACTGAGGTAATACTTAAATCTAATTAAAAATATACATCTGAGATATTACCCTCTGACCTAATACTCTAATGGTCGTTCGAGATTTTACATAAACATTTTAGATTTACGTCATAGCAAGAGGGTAATATTTTATGTTATGCTGACATGAATATTCGATTGATGAACACAGTATTTAGCAGATTTGTTTACAAGTTGTGATATGTTTGGATGTTGAAGGTGTTTATTTGACCAACCTTCGATGGGCATAGAGGTGGAAAGATTAGAATCAAAGAGATGTTGAAAATACTACATTGAATCAAAACATTTTGAAATTTGTGTAATCATATTTGAAAAAAACTTCATTCATAGAGGTTTTTGATTAATTGAAATTGTCCTTATTATTTTTTTTACTGCCTAGAAATAGATTATTTCCATATTTGACAATTATGCACTGTTTAAAAAAAAACAATTTTTAATTTTTAATCTGTTTCAAAGACCTGTCACTAAATAAGTTATGAAATTTACATTTTCAGTCAAACTTCATTTTAATATTGAACTAAGTACAAGAACTGCTTTTCAGTATTATGTAACTAAGGTTACAGATTTTATGCCTTTTGCTGGTTTGTCCCAGATTTGGACTGAACGTCCGTCCGTAGCTTTATGGGTGACAGTGTTTTGTTCTGTTGATGTTGTCATTATTAACACTGCACAGCTGTGAAAACTGAATAGCTTGTGGTCTGATTTTTAACAGAGTCTTGCCGATACCATTTTGGTCCCCTTGCTAAATCACTTAATTATTTATCCTCACAACTGAATGCCTAAAACACCTATTTTCAGCTGTGCTGAAATATGTTTTTATTAACACTTAAAGATAAATGAAAATGTGCACTCAATAAGTTTGTATGTATGTTTTCCTCTTGACTGACCCTACTTGGTTACAGCATACCATTGAGGCAAACTAAAATAAAATGTTTCTGGTCTTTACAGGCTGACAAAAATGATGCGATGGTGCAAATTTTTATTTTATTTAATACAACATTTTTTTTGGAATGAAGACATAAATTCCATTTTATACAAACTTCTCAAAGGTTAAAATACAAATTTACACAACTATTTATATAACTAAAGCAAAAACCATCTTTAATATGTGTTACCATTCCAAATGGTTAATTATTTCAAGCCTACACTCCATCTCAACAGAAACGAGTGACATTTTCAATGTCCAATGTTTTCTGAGGCTAAAGAGTGAGAGTTATCTCCCCCTTTCTTTTGTGAAAACCTAGAAAAAAAGACCTGGGCCTAGATTTTCGAAGTTCTCTTGCTAAGATAGTCGTAAGCCAATGTTAATGTATTGTACTTACGACTGTCGTAGTGCTAAAAGAGATTCGAAAATCTAGGCCCTGAGCCGTGGTTTTGAAACTGACGCGGGTGGAAACCAGAAACAAATTCTTTTTTATTTTGGGCCTTTTTTATATGCAACTGACCTAAATAGGCAAGATGTAAACATAATATCTTTGCGAAGATTTTCATAATAAATTTTATCTACCAAAGACCCTCAAGGGCTATGTTGAAGATGAAAACAAGACACAAATAATGAATGTGCTCATTGTTTTGTACCCGTCCAGGAACTACAAAATATCTCACTTTCTATTCTCTCAAGCACTGATGACACTGTAGTAGCCACTCACTGATATTACAACAGGATGTGCAATAAATATTTTAACAAGCATATTGACTTTGTTTTTATTACAAAATAGTTCAACATCAGCACAGTGATATAAAATGTGGACTTCAATCAGCATTTCTTGAACGAAATTTCAGTCTTGATATCAAAATAGAATTATATTTCTCAATTAGAATATCTACATCTAATGAAATATAGTAAAAGCCCAAATGTTGACTTGATGATGGAGTGGTTCAAGTGGGGACACTTTTCATGAAATTCCAGGCTGAACAACCAAAGATGTCCTTTCAAATTCTTAGAAATGTGCTGTAACTGTCTTTCAAAGCTTGGATTTTTTTGCTTTGCCGTAACAAATATCTTATGAATGGAACTTATGATTAATACATACGCAGTTGCAATTTGCCACTTGAGAATTCATATGCAACACTGACACCCTTGTTTCCAAGGAGCGAATTACACCTTGATGAATATATAAAATGAACATGTATGTATAGATTTAAGAAAGACATGATGAGTGGTCTTAACTCTTTCACCACTAAGAAACCTGAACGCTAATACGTTTACCTGCCTAGTTTTAAGCATGTAGAGGTGAAACGGTTAATGACCACCAAATTGAAATGAAAGACCCACTGCAATGCAGTCAGATGACCCAGAGGGTCACAGGTAGAACCCATCGACCTGGGCTGAGCATGCCTCACAATATCATTCATAAAAGGCCAAAGAAATTGGGATCAGTGTAAACGAACAATGGCCTTGAGTGCTCCTGAGCTGGTTAATTTCCCTCTTCTGTGAAGCTCTCTACTTTTAAACTTTCATACACTGCAGCATACACCAACATCACTTTTCACAGTGACCAGTTTGTGTTTTGAGTAAATAGGTCCACCACAGCACTCTGTTAGTCATCATTGAACTTCCTCTTCCTGTTCTTGGGTTCACTTGTCTGTGATGTTCCAGCTTTCTCTTCTGAAATACAACAAAGTCCAAATTAAGAGAAGACAAGATAACAGTTTTCACTAATTTGCTTCAAATACCTTTTCACAAATATGAATCTGATAATCTGTTGTAAGGATAGAGACATGAAGACTATTTAGACATGCTGGATGGACTTTTATGGTTGCTTCAATTAACTGCTTGAATTATTCATGGTACCAGCCTGATACAATTTTAAACTTGAGTTCCATTGAACTTTAAACTGACCCAGGAGGACCGCCGCAACCAGACAGGTAGGCGATATGTATTTCAATATTGCGGTTACAAGTTGATCGCAATACACAAAATATATGCTTTCATTTAATTCAACACAAACAACGCCACTAGGCACATGCGAACATATACTTATTTGACAGGATGAGAAATTAAATAACACTGTAATACTGTACAAATTGTATGGCAAAAATGTATTGTATATTGTGAGTGAGTTATTGTTTAACACCGCTTCGGCAGTATTGCAGCCATTAGCAGGTCGTGTATTGTATCATATGCCATAAATTGCAATGTATTGGTGTATCATTGCACCCTTACCACGTGGATACAATGCAGGTTGGGAGCCTCAACCCTTATGCTGTGAATGTTTGATCCGACACTATGGTTTGGTGGTATATCCACAAGGTTCCAATATCAAACATCAAAACATTTAAACCAGGGAGCTGATGGTACCTCCTCCAGAGGACATTATGGGGGTTATACAATAAAGTGATTGGTGCAGCTCTAAGAGGAAGAGTAAACCCAGACACTCGCACCAAATATGTGCAGTATTTCCTCTGATAAGTGCCCAGACGCTTACTTTTTCAGCACCGTTTGAGCCCCCGGGGCTTATTAGAGGCCTGGTGCTTTTTGGAGACCTGGAACTTATTTCTTTATAGAAAACAGAAGTTCACTGAGGAAGCATTAATCTCATGGTTTAGACCTAGGGCTTACTGGAGGCCCAGCGCTTATTGGAGACCCGGTGCTTATTTTCTCAACTAACCTTGACCTCCCAGTGCTTATTGGAGGCCCGTAGCTTATTGGAGGCCAAGCGCTTATTTTCTCAACTAACCTTGACCTCCCGGCGCTTATTGGAGGCCCGGTGCTTATTAGAGGCCCGTAGCTTATTGGAGGCCCAGCGCTTATTAGAGGAAATACGGTAATCATCTTAGTAAGGTAGTGGGACAAATATGGGATATCATTTCAGTAATATTAAAGAATGTGTATGCTGACTTTGGACCATAACATAAAATCCAAACTATTCACCTTTCCCTGGTGTGTGTGTTTTCTTCTGAGCTGCCTGCCACAAGGCACTTTTCACAAACCGCTTGGCCGCTCCTCGGTCCACCTTCGGCGCATTCGCTTTATCCTGGATCTCTTTCACTCTCGTCATGTAACCACGGATACGTTCCTGTTCAACAAGCGAGTGATTATCTTACGATGAATGATATGCTAAAAAAAATTAACTTCTAAAATGCTGAATTAAAACAAATTGACTCCTTCAGTGTTGTTCCTAAAATGGGTCCTGGGTAAATTTGCTCAATCTTTTGGTTTGGTGTTCTTAGCATTTTGAGAAACTAGGATAACTTTACCATAGCAAATAGCCCATCTGTTCAGAATTAGCTAAACTGACGCCCTCAGCTGATAACCTAAGAACACTGACTTCTTTAAAGCATGAAAAGAGTTTCAGAAATCTAAGGAACTTAGAAACTAATTTAGATTTATTTACAAGAAAATCATGAATAAAGGCTATATTTACACAGAAGTCGTTTTCAAGAGGGGTGCAAGGGATCATAGGTCATGCTTTATCTGACTTATAAACCAACAAAATAGTTACCAGTTCCTGTTTGACAGTGTGCTCTTTTGGATTGACACCACACACATTCAAGTACACTGAAACAAAAATGAATCAATGTTATACATGTATAATCATTTGTTATCATTCAGAAACCTTTAAGAATAATTCATGTTATTTGAAATTGAGAGAATCTATCTTCAAATTGAAAAACACATTCTAACTTCAATACATAAATCCAAGAAGATAATGGATTTGTAGAAATATATATTGTTAACAAGTAATTGAGAAAGATAGTTACTCCAAAACAAAGAGTTGACTGCATACGCTGCAACAAGGTCCATCTTTCCCATATCAAGTGGCTCCAACTGTAACGAAGTGTGACATTCTGGTTATCTTCTTATATTAGCATCAACATACCGATACTATATTGTTATTAATTAAGTATTTCAGTAATGGCCGAGTTACAGGTCTGAGGTCCGTTGTATTGGCCCGAGATGAAGTCGAGGGCCAATATAACGGACCGAGGACCTGTAAGTCGGCCAATACAGAAATACTTAATTAATAGGGCTGTGTATTGCTTCAATTTTTTTATTGCGATACGTATTGCTGAACTGTAATGTGTTGCAATACGTACCACAATATATTGCAAGATCCTCTGACAATGAGATATTTCTCTAGAAACCATTTTAACTTGTGCCAATGATATTGCAACATGCTAAATGAACTCTACATTCAACTTATATACTTCTTTTTGCAGTTTAAACATAATACATTTGATGAAATGACTTTCAGATCTTTAAAAAGATCATTTGTAATACAGTCCAACACATATTTTGGCACTTCAAAATAATTTTCCTAATACAAGTTAAGCCAGTAAATGTCCCTTATACAACATAAATGTACAGATTTGACTGAATAAATTGTTGGTGCAATATAGTGCGATATGAAAATAATATTGATTGCACAACTCTGTATTGCAATATATTGGTATTGCAATAATATTGCACAACCTTATCAAATTGTAAACCAAAGTTTTCCTTTGGGACGAAGAAAACAAAATCACACACTTAAGTGACTGTCTAAAGTTTGAAGTCACTGACCTTAGAAAATTGAAAATATTATTTATTTGTAAATCTCAAGTTTTACCTTTTCAAACAGTTCCATCCTTGGTCTTTCTAACAATGGATGTAAGGATTTCTCTAACTTTGTCAAGGAAGAGTCGAATGTTGCCAGTTTCTCTTTCATTTCATTTGGAATGCTGTCTTCTCCACCTGAACCGGCCATTGTGAGCTAAAATATTCAAACAAACTGTACTATTGTTATTTTGGAGCCTTTTTGAATTGTTGTTTCTGTGTCTATTAATCATGGAACTCAATTCTTTTACCTTTCAGCCAGATTCAATTATGGGGCCCTCCAACAGAGTCTCCTATATACTATATATTAATATATAAGATACCAATGGCAATAAAACACAGGCGGTCAATGGGACAATGAGACAATAAAACATGCTCTTGATTTTAGACATCAGTAAGAGCATTGCTTAGCTGCGCCTATCGTGTTTTATGCTCCCTGCAATGTCTTATTTAACGATAAAGCATGCCAACTCGTCTTCTATTTCTTAAATATAGTATATAGCTGTGTTGGGTAAAGACACACATAGGGTATAAAGATACGCACTGCTAAATATACAACATAAGTGTATGCTAAGAGTGTATTGACTTCATTTTTGGTTTCTTTTGGAAATTTCATAAGATATCACATTGTAGCAGGCGATAGTTTTTAAATTAGAATTATATTTATTGACCATAAATGCGACAAATTACTAAAAATTTACAGTAACAAAAATCGTAACGAAAACAAGACAACATAAAACATATGTTGCTATCTCACATAGCAAATGTCAAAGGATACCAAATTACTTCTACTACCATCTACTAGTCCTTTCATCAGCTTCTCAGGGAATACTTTTAACATTTATAAGCATCCTAAAATTGGAAATGTATGGTGTAGTCAAACTCTGACTGCGTATCTTTAGCCTACACTTGTATCGCTATTTACTTTATGGGGGGTAGTCATCTTTACTTTCAGCATCAATGCATTAAGCATTTCTTCTTCAAACTTCTACATTAATGTTAATGCTAAAAAGACTCAGCTTTTATTGTGAGATAGGTTTTTAACATGAGAAACAGTTTACTGGTATGACCCGTTATCGCTCTGATGTGCGTAGCTTTACCCGACAGCACCGTCTCTTGGAGGAGCCCCATCATGCCCATGTTACAATGTGATCTGTGATGAAGAGCGCTTTTATAATTGATTTTAAAATTAAGGCTATATTACTATCATTCTGCTGGCAAGTTGTATATAAAGTAGACTTTAATCGAGCGTATTCGGACTGTACTCACCACTTTACTAGTTTATTTTTAACCTTCTCAATCCTTTCCCTTCACGTGTTTACGATGTAACCGGTGCTGTAATAAATATACCCCATTACAGTTTGATCAAATTGATATCATTTCGTCTGATAAAAAGCGTTTTATTTCAATAGATATTTATTAATACAATCACTTACAAAAACGTATTTTCATCATTTCAATATATTCAAAAACACAGCTGATATGAAGGCTTTGATACGATCTGCTTCGACAGTATGTTGCCATAATTATAAAGAGGAACAAAAATGTCCCTTCACCGGTTTCAGGGGAAGTAACTCAGGTGAAGCATTTTTGCAATAAGAATTCTTAGCCTTGTTGAGCCTTTTCTTAAAAATCAAGATCGATCCCCACCCTTTATCCATTCTTTTGAGATTATTAGACTATTTATGGAACATTAAATATAACATCAATGCTATTTGACTAATTTGACAATGGTTTTGAGATTTAATTTTTTCCAAAACAACTTTGTACATACTCTCTAACCCCATTTATTTTAGCGCTTTATGAACTGTCACACCTGATCAATAGAATATTTAATGATATAACCGATAATCGAGCCAAATAAATACCTATTTTGTGTGTCAAAGTGAGTAGTGAATGAATGAACAAAACTGGAAATATATTACTCAAAGTTTATAATAAATTAATAAATAATCAACTTTGTAACAATCTATTGATCCACGTTGCCAAATACTATTAAATATTTGTGTGGACAAAAGTCAACAAATTAAGGAGTGAAATAGCAGCGATGATAGACGTTATTTTCTTTCCATTGAGGATTTATATTCCACATGATAAATATTATGTTTTAATTTTAAATATATATTTATTTCATGTTATCAGAATGTATGATGTAACGTTTCTTCTGCAACTGTAACTCTGTTATAAAAAAAGTTGGTTTACAATTTTATATAGATTTAAAAGTATTTGTGAAATGAAAGCAAACTTGCATGATACAAAATATAAGTTGACTCAGAATGATAAAACAAACAACATATAAAAGCGATATTGATCAAGGTTTAACATCAAGTATCATATATACGAATAAATGGCTTAAACATAAATACTCTTATATGAGCCAATTCGCTAATGTCATATTCGTGCTACAAAGGAACAGAAGTGATCATGATTTATTGTAACGGAGCTTGAAATAAGTGTATGTCAGTCTGTTTGGCTACTCTAATGACTATATATGACTTAAGAGATGCGTGCAGCTATGGAATTTATCAAACACCAGAGACATGTCATTATATTAAATAAGAGTTTAAAAATTCTAAAAGTTGTGCTTTAGAAAAACACGAGTTTCTTATACTGTACGAACATACATAACATTGTTTCTATGACAACATATTTGAAAGTTTTGTTTCCAGTTTATCAGTCGTCAGCCGAAACACGTAATTTTGTTTTTGAAAATATTTTTGAAATTTAGTTTCTAACTTTGCACATTAATTCAGCATAGGCGAATAGGCTGGTTATATTATATAAGTAGATTTATCAATTTGAATCCTTTAAAATATTTAGGTTAAAGATTATCTGTCTGTACGTTATTTATTAACAGTGAATACGAATAGTAGTTTAAAGGGACATATTTTTAAAATAATTTTAGAACATTGTGAGGGTATATCACTGTGTGAATGATCCGCGTCACGACTTGCTTATTTGTCGAAGCGGTGAAGTGAAGGTTACGTGTCATGACCTCTATGCAGGGTTCAGATCAGGTTGCGCCTAGGTAGGAGTGTGGATCTGATTTAAATGAGATTGGGCAGTGCTGCTTGTGATTTCACCTTGGACAACAGGTGTATCATAAACATAACACTCATAGGTCATATTTTTGGTGTTTGACAATGCCGATTTAGTGAAAGAAAGTCAGATGGGCCTACAGCACAGACCGTCGTCCGTTCACATATCACATTTTCGCCTTCTCAAGAACCGCAACATCCCCAAAAACTTACATTTTTCAGGAGGTATCTTGCAAAATCAAAGTTCTTCTCTCTATATTTGGTCTTAAATAACCCCCCCCCCCCCCCCCCCCCCCCCAAAAAAAAATCGGTTCCTACGCCTATGCCATTGTTCATCACCTAAAGTGAAATCAGCCTCGTGTAGTCGTGTATTGTCCAGGGAGTTGAGAATGAAAAATCTGCATGTACAATTGGTTCCTTTTGTACATAATTTGATACTGTTAATAGATGTTCAATTTCAACACAACATATATTCACTGAATAACTACGTGAACGTAAGAACGTCATACCATTTAACAAAGCAATATGTAACATGTGAAATTACGCAATGGTGAGGTGATATCAATATGGTGGGATACCGGGAATTCTGCAAATACATTCTCAAAAGATAGAACATATTTCTATTACGAAAACTTCATTGTTAATGATACTTTCATAACCTCAGCAATCTATGTGTAGATGTTTGCAATGTTATTCCTTATGACAAAGATGCATACAAGATATTCCTTGTAGAATCGATCGTCTCCTTGCTTGTAGCTATTGTGAGGACGTCTCTAATATAAGGCACTGTACATATATCCCCAGGGTTTTAAGAATACTATAGATATTACTCTGTCTAATACTTTTGTTGATATGATCCTTTCAATAGATTGGAAGCAGCCATGCAAGAGGACTCCATCACACACACGTCTATGCTTCACCGAGTCACATATTGAGATGGTCGGCTGTCTGTTAGCTGTATCGTATTTGAGTGAATTTTGGTAACACTATTTTCGAGTGTAATTCAGTAGATCTATAATATATTATTGTTTTTACTGACATGCATAACAATATGGCAGACAGTTAATGTTTTGTATTATCAATAAGTCGTTTCACCACTTTATATATTTCGTTTGCAAGTCAGAGCGAATCCTAAACTGAGCGAAGCCTCGGTGTATTGTGACAAGTTCGTAATCAAAACTTAATTCGTATGTACGTAAGAAGATATATTTGATTCGACCAGAAATTGGCTTTCTTTCTTTGTGTATTTTATTCTGATCGTTTAATATGTTTCATTGATCTGAAACTTAGTTATTATGATTTTATTGTATTCCATTAAAATTTATATCGCTGTTCGTACGACACCAATTTGATTACGAATTATGGTAGTGGTTGTAGTGATGTAGATCTATGATTGTTTTAAGATTTATAATTTCGGCATTAGACAATTTGAACTGATATAAATTATGATAATTTTCTTATTGTTATGGATTTTCATGAAGATAATAAGTTTAGTCAAATTCTAATGAATTGTCTTATTGAAATGAATCAGTGAAGCATGAAATATCTTGTTAACAATATTTAGGATATAATATTAAATATCGATATTAGGAAATCATATTAGTAATAACATTTGTAATTAGCATCTGCAGAATATGTAAACATTACTGTGAGTTCTGGTAAATTTCGGTGATTTCCTGGGAGAGTTTCGAACAGAGTATGCCAAATGATCGGCAGTGTTTACCCATTTTGTGTTTGTATCAATAAAAAAAAATCGGGTAAGTATGATGTCGTGTGTAAACAGTTTAACGCATATGGGCAACGATTGGAAGATTACCAGATGCCGGTGAAGATAAAATTGGTAAGAAGCCGACAAAGTAATGGACATTAAACACATCTCACCACACCCCTGAGTTAGACTTAGCTCCCATAACTTATAATTAGCGGTACGGACCGGCAGATACCAAAATTTAGATTATGCAAGTCGTAAATGCCAAATGTTTAAAGACGATATCGAAGATGAATTTCATTTCATACTTAAATGTCCTTTATATCATATTTATAGAATAAAGTATATTAGACCATATTATTATAAATATCTAATAGTATTTGAACTTATTCAATTGCTTAGCGTTAATAGTGTTAAGGTACTAATTACTTAATTAACAAACATATTATGACACTCCAACGAAACCACGATAGGTCTCTCCTACGAAATCACTGGTTTCCGCATAGACAATTGTATTATGTGCAAGTGAAATTTTAGAAATATACATTCGTCTGCAGAAATATCCAGGTATTTCATTTTAACGACAAAATATATATTTTAGGGATTAATTCATCATTCAGCTTTTGACAAGATGAAAGTATTAAGCAGTCCATTCCAGTTCCAAAGGATATTTCGGTGAATTCGTAGGAGGATTATTATAATGAAGTTACCTAATTACGATCTTGTCAGTTTATATGACATTAATCTGAGAACAACACTGATTGATAGGCTAATTGTTAATTTCTTACGGTCACGTAATCTTATTCTTAGTTCACTGATAAAAATAAATTAGTCTTCTCATCTTCAGCGACATCTGTTAATGTTAATGTTACAATGAATACATTTCATACTTACCAGATTACTTTATTCATTAAAACAACAAATTAAATATATAATCAAAATAAACATTGCCGATCATCCAGCATTTTAAAAACAAAAAATTCTCCTTCGAATTCACCGAAAAATTCTCATACGAACCGGATCCTCCTACGAAGTCACCTACAATCGACATTGCATTGTGATTGAAAATTATGTGATTACGTTTTTTAAATTATAATTGTAATTTAAACAATAGGACTATATTACAACGCTTTTTGAAAATCTTGAAGTAAAATAAGAATTGATCGTTACAAGTTACAAATTAAAAACACATATGTTAGTGTGGAATTGTGTATTTGGAATTAATTACTCAACTATAAATTTTATCATTATTTTATTCTACTTAGGAAAGGTTTTTTATTGGATAAATAGTCAAAACGGGGTTCTGTCTAAAAATTAATTGCTGACTGAGCCACAAATAATTATATATTAACCATTTGAAAACTGCCTCAGGTAAAATCATAAACTGCAGGTCAACGAATGCAAATACAACGAGTGTCAAACATTTCATTGCACCTCAAGTAGGCCTAGTTGATAAATTTACTAATCCATTACCAATTTAATATCCATTACGATATCTGGAAATATTATTTGATTTGTAACTGGCTAATTTTCTTAGTCATGGTGCTTGACTTAACAATGCGCATGCGCGAACAAGACTTACGTGTTATGTGAATGTTTCATTCAAATAAACAGCCTTGAATAACTGATGGAATATAAAATATTATGTATTCAGCGCCATGATCGAATTACCCTGTATTGTATTGTCACTACGGGGTTTTAATCAGTCGTATTCACATCACACGATGACAAGTGCGCAGCGCAAACAGACAGTGAGTCTAGTTTATTGTACAAACTCTACCGCACAATATGATGTACGGAGTTTACAATCGTTGGTGTGTCCTTTACCGCAGATTTTCAAGAAAGATGGCGGCGCCCACGTCGAGCCAAAGTGACGGTTTATATTTGATGTAATTATTTAACCCATTGACCAAATACAAACATATTTTGTGAGAAAGTACCTGAGAACTCAATCTTTTATGGGAAAAAAATTGAATTTACGCTGGAATATTCCTTTAATTAGATTAATCAGGGATTCTTAATTAAATCTTAATGTGTTACAAGGTCCCTGCGTTAATTAGGCTGATGATATACATTGAGTGAAGTAAACATTCAGCTTCGTAGTTTTAATTTTATTGGACAGTATCATTCTTTGTAAATAAATACAATCGAAATTGCTCCATTGCAGTCCATAGAGAAGAATGTATCTATTATGATTTGCTTAAGAGTTAATACGTTCAAGTTCTAATTAGCTAACGTTCATTTAATTTCATGATGGTGTTGCATTTAAAAATAAATATCTCAATTCTTTTTTTAAGATATGATTATCATAGACCACAGGGGGTGTATCGCTTAGAAATAGTGATAGAAAGACATATACCTATATAGAAACTGCACTATTAATATATTACTATGTAAAAGTATTATACCTTTATATAGTGAAAACGTAGGGTATATATAGGTGCATGCCTTTCTGTCGTTATTTCTAAGCGATGAACTCCCGACATGTGTCACAGACAACAATTCTTGTGACTTAACTTAAAATAAAATCATAAATAGTTATAATTGTATATATAAACTTTTGATGCATATCAGTTTGAAAGTTTTACTCGATCATTATAAATAAGCAACATTATTAAAGATAAATATTGATGTCAATTTTAGATGTTTACATCCTAAGGAAAATAATCACATTTACAGGTATAGGTTCAAACACATCCAAACAATGTTAATGGCAAAGCCGAACCTCCTCCCACGTGGTTGGGGCATATGAATGTGATGTGATTTCTGCCTAGTTTATACACACCTGAATAGCCGACCCAAACTGACTATGAACCCAGCTAACAAAATAACGTTGTGAGGACGTTGTCACAACGTTACGTTTACGTCCCGAAAACGTAAGCATATAACGTCCCCGGAACGTCCCCCGTGTGGAGTCGAAATAACGTCCCCACAACGTTATTTTGGACTTTCACAGGACCAAAAAATAACGTCCCCACAACGTCCAAGTAAAACGTTTCCATAACGTTATCACATAACGTCCCCGGAACGTCTCCCGTGTGGAGTCGAAATAACGTCCCCACAACGTTATTTTTGACTTTCACTAGACCAAAAAATAACGTTCCCACAACGTCCCAGTATTAAACAGTCCCTACAACGTTATCTTATTGAAGGTTTCGACATTTGACCAAATTACACATATAAAGCACAATTGTGTTTGACTGCATGCATATATACCTTATTTACTGTAATACACGCCGCTCTCTAAAGAATGCCGGGTGTTTCGTGATAGTGAAATAACGTAATCCCTTATAAAACAATTGAATTTTGTAACAGAGCTAGGCTTCGGAGTAAAGGTGCGATTGATAAAAAGGCAGAGTATCTATTACAGCAAATATGGTATATTATATTTCTGGCCAGCTGTACCAATTACGGGATAGTTATCAACCAAAATTGAACAATACACAAATAGACAGTGACAGTTTCCATAAAATTTTATTCACCTGTAAAAAGAAAATACAAGCAAAAACGAGATTCTTCATGTCTTCAAAGCACATGTTTCTTCATTTCATCAGCGAAGCAGCATTCTGTAAAAGAAAAATAGAAATAAATTTTAAAGAGAAAAAACATCAAAACAATATTGTCTATATTATAAACTCCGTATGAAATGCATTACTATTGAATTATTATATACAAAGGATGTTTATGTAATTTATGTAATGTAACAATCTCATTAAAATCAATCTCTGATTCGTTTCTAAGGCTAAACCTACAGACTGTATTTGGGTTGCCACACATCCAAGAGCTGACGGAATCCCGTAGAGCTCCGTGGTCGCCGGAAGTTGTTACTTTCCCGTTGGAAATGCATGTTTTTAGATTCTGATAGCGAACACGGGGCACAACTGGATTCCGTATCTTTGATGAGTGACAAGCCAAAATTTTGAAGCTTGAGTTAACATTGGGAACGAATTAAAAATATGATTTTAATGAGATTTGTAATGGAATTGTTTTTTAATTGTTGGAATTTTGTTATGTCGGAAAGGACAGATCAGATATAAAGTATAATTGCATATCATTAGTTTGTAAATACCTGAGAACAGTATTGGCCCCCTCTGTTTGGACGGAGCATTCTAGAACACCCTGCCTCTCCTAACTCCAGTCCGGCTCTCTCATCTGTCTCTAGCAGTCCACTGTTGAAAGAGAATGTATTATATGTATGTTAAATTTCAAATTTTATATCGTTTGCAGGGGTCGAAATTAACCTTTTCAATGCAGTAGCCATTCGGACTAGTGCAATTCTAAAAGTACTAGTCCAGACTTAAACTTGCTAGCCAAATACATCTCCATGATCATTTCACCTCAAATTTTAACTAGTCCTTCGTACTACAAGTTTTTACACTCTACTAGCCCAACTTCTTTTTCACTAGCCATGGGCTACCGGACTAGTGCTAATTTCGAACCCTGGTTTGTATATAATATCTATAATACTAATTGTAACCAATAACATTTATTTCTTTGAAATAGTTATCATACAGTTACATTGATAACATAGCATAAACATTTGCAAGCGAGAATGTATCAAATAAGTGAAAAACATATATTAGAACTGTTGTACATGATCTTTAGAATTGAAGGTAATCTCCATCGATACGAGTTATACTGTTGACAGTTCTTAGTGTAGGCATATGTATACAGGTGTTCGTATTATTAAGTACATGTGACGTATTAATTACGTGTTAATTAGCTGTTGCAAGAATAATTTTCATGAATTAAACAAAATTCCCTTTGCTGTCATATTTTGTGGACAGATTGGTACAAATCTCAGCTACAGGTACATAATTAACTTTCATTAATCAGTTGATTAGTTTTCGAATGGCACTTCTTTAAATCATATGTACAACCTGTGATTCCAATGTCCCATTGTCGGCCATGTTAAATCTAATCGGTATGTTGTATATGTGTTGTTTGATAAGAGGTAGGTTTCTTAATAATTGTCAGAAATTATTATAGACATTATGTAATGATAAATTATGTAATTATGTAAATTATGAGATGATTCTTTGGTAAAGATTTCATAATTAATCGACAAACAATAGATTCATGAACATTATTTTTGTAACAGCTAATTGATACGTCTATATCTATGGGAATTACGTTACATGTACGGAATAATACATCCTCGGTTACCAAGGGTTTTATATATGCTCCGTTACTCTCCACTATCCTCGGTTACCAAGGGTTTTATATATGCTCCGTTACTCTCCACTATAGTAACGGGGCATATATAAAACCCTGGGTAACCGAGGATGGTAATAATATAGCCACAAAAGTGAGTCATCAAAACTGAAATTCCCATATACTTTCATGTCAATTAACCGTTGCATTTACATTGGTTAATTATTGGCTGAATTGCTTACAAAAGGTATCTACAAGTTGAGAAATCATCTCTGCTGCATAACCATAATTTCTATTATATACTCGGATGACAATAAAAAAAACTGCCACTATTTAAACAAAAACGTCAGAACATGGCGGTCTATGAAGCAGCGGTATGACAAGCTGTACATGTGTCGCTTTATCAGTTGTCATTCAAAGACTAATCAACGGGGTAATAGTTTGTATAGCAGACATGATCTCCTTGCTGTGTACAATAAGTAAAAATAAAAAGGATTTCTTCTCAATGTAAATTATCCTTCCAATGGTTAAGTTTATGGGATTTCAGCTTTGATGACTCTCTTTTGACCAGGTACTGTAAACTGGTGTATGAAACTAAATATTGTTATTGCTAAAAGTCTATACAGTAGTGACATGCCAGTTATGTTCGTACCTTGCCATTATCAGAGTTAATATATTTAGTGTAACATAAATACAAGTGTTTAAAATATATATTTTCGTCTGATCCGGTTAACTTTTGTTTTTTTTCAGGAATTATCTTGGATACCGTCTCACTATTTCTGTTAAACATTTTTTAAATTTTTTAATCAACGCAATGATAGCAAATTGATATCACATGGTTGTGAAAACTGTCTACATGGTGGTCTATAATAAGAAATAATTCTATGTATAATTGTAGGTAAATTAAGTTAAATAGACTCCAGGAAATTTAATTTAAATCAACTTGTCTATTTCAAATTCAGTTGCGAATATATCCGACACGGCACTGTTGATCAAATGCAAAAATCCATATGCAGTTACAAATATTTCTTGAAAGCAATTTAATTTTCAAATATATACCATTGACAAGGAATTAAAGACACAGGCTAATTCCTGTACGCACAAGTTAATTCTGCTTAATTCTATGTTGGTCTCACTCTACTGAATTAGGCTACAGTACACTATTTTCACCCGATATTTGGCGTTGTTCATGAACACATTTTGGAATTTTAATAAAATATACATGCCATAAGTTAACGGACGGTGACGTGATTTCCATAGACTTGCATGTTAATTTAGTCCAGGATAAATAATTTTCATACATGCAATTTTTGTCCGATTAAATTCACATTTATCGAGGTTGTGAGGAATCATCTTGGCTACAACCTCGTAATTTATGTTTAATTTTCCGTTTTCTATCCAGAGAATTACAGTAATTTCAACAACACATATACAAAATTGTGAGAAATTAACATGGCGATCTATGGGAAACGTTTTAATTTAATGTACATATGCAGGTGAATCGGATGAAACTATGTGAAATTGAAGTCAGAAAATGTAATTTATATTATGTTCTTCAAGCTGAAATGATTTGAAATAAAGCTGTGAAATGTGAGATTGATACAATGAGAACTTATTTTATGAAAATTATTTATCCTTGACTAACTTAACATGTAAGTCTATGGAAAAACGTCAATGTCCGTTAACTTATGGCACGGCACTGTTGAATTACAGTGAAGCTATCAGCATATGAAATCAAGGATCATTATTCCAGTTACTTTGACGCATTGCAACAATCAAAATAAACAACGGAACTGAACAAAGCTTGCACCCAGTGAACTCACAAACAGCTGATCGAACAATTTGGAACTCCGTGCAACACTTGTGACGGAAGACACGTCATCAAGCATGTTATGCTATGCCGTAACCCTGTAAAGAGTTCGGCTGTGTTTCTGAAACCGGGCGTGACAGTAAAACTGGGCCAGTGGCATGCCTAAAATATTCGTCTATTGTTCAATCAATGTAATCACACTAAGCAGTTATATTCTACTAACAGAGTAGATGCAAATTTCATCATATTTATCGTAAATACAGTATAGCCGCATAATATATAATATTATTCAGCACACGCTATGCAATGTGCGAGGACTGTCTTGCAGACGTTTGGGTTGATCAGCTGTCTAGGTGTTTGTGACAAATATCACAGAGTATTTGGTCGTCTGTGTTTAATGTTAATATTGAATAGTGTTATTATGTAGGTAGATAACTTTACTTACTTGTAGTAATGAAGAGGCGCGCCAGTGAAGATAACACGCCATAAAAATATTCCCGTCGACGTCAAACATGGCGGCGAAAGTACGCGATAGTGACGTCATCTTGGCATATGACGTCATAGACATTTTCGTTGGCGCGAAAACGTACGCAGCTTTTTTAATGCAAAACATTTTAGTAATATTTGGTACCACAATAAAATTGAAAAACATATGTATTAATTTTTTTTTTAATTCAGTTATATTGCTTATACAAAATCGTGGCTGAATAAATATTGCTTAAAATATATGATTGTATTTTGACATTAACATCATAGGCTACGAGTCGAGGCCAAAACGTGTTCAGAATTTATTTCACTTATAATCATTAGGGTATTTATATACTAAATCAAGTATAAAGATTGATTAAAAAATATAACCGGATGTAATCAATGTATGATGTAGTCAAACGTCCTTACAACGTTGTGAGGACGTTATGCATCTAACTTGTTGGACGTTTTGGGGACGTCCGCAAGACGTCATATGTAACATTGTCAAAATGTTGCAAAATAACGTTCTGAGAACTTTTTAGGCCTACAATTCATTTAATTTCAACAATAAAACACAACCATGACATGAATTTAGGTAATATACTTTCAGACTTCGAACACTTATTTAAAAAAGTATAAACACACAGAAACATAGAACAAACTGTAAAATAATGAATATTTTAGATAAAACGTCCTTACAACGTTATGTAAACGTTGAGTTTGGGTTTGAAAACTACGTTGCCAGGACGTCCTAATAACGTAACGTGTGACGTTGTGTCTAGGTAGTGGAATGACGTTATGTAAGAACGTTTTAATAACGTCCTAGTTACGTAATTTCCTGACGTTACCAAACCAGGACGTAAAAATAACGTTGTGAGAACGTCGCGTGTTAGCTGGGATGCTTTCTGTTTGATCATTCACTGTAGGAATGTAATTTACTGAACTTAACATTAAGCACGTCTCTGGAAATAAAATTGTTATATAATTATCTGACTTGGAGAACCGTTGCTTTCCGAGGTATGTATGTGTAGGAGTTTCTGTTTTGGTCGTTTCTGAAATAAACAACGCCAAAGGCAGATAATCTCAGGAGAAGCATCTGTACATCTGCCTAAATTAATGTTGTTAGCTAAGCTGACTTACCTCATAGACAACTCGTGTATCAAGACATTCTGTCGCCTGCCAAGAGTTGTTAATCTACTTTCTTATTCCTTGTGAAACCATAGTACAATTTGAAATTTAAATTTAGTTAACTTATTTTATCACTTCTGTGAATTCGCACAAGTGTTCTCACCGAAACATAGTAATAACCAAATGTTATATACCTCAATGCCCATTTAACAGTCTTTGAATTCAGTTGTTTTTCAGGGAGAACTTCCCTACGAAGGGAACTGGGGCCTTACAATTCCGTTGATGAAGTACTGTCAATTCTTTAATGTAATAAGTAAAATCTATAACGTTGATGTTGAAAACTGTGGGGGTAATGGACTTGAACAAATGTGTTTGCTTACTAATCATCACGTGTAGTTGTTAAGAGCTTGATATGTGCACGGCCTAGCTTTACAAATGCTTTCAAATTTGGTCACGTTTTACATACAGCTACATGAGTCAAAATTATGTCAAAATGAAACAACTATTGAAAATGATGCTTGATAATATAATGTTTACTACTGAGATTTCTACCCGATTTTATGTGTTCAATTAACTGTACAACACTAAGGACAAACAACAATTTACTAATACAAAATGCTACTAATATCGTCTATGTACCTATAATGGTTCTTGTTTATCATAGTCTTATCATGCTTATTAGTAATCATAAAACAAATCAACTACATGCATGCATATAGTATGCATGCATGCATACAGTATTCATGTTCAATTATGTCCTGCTAAAACTGATAATTCAACTGGTGCGGACTCGGAGGAATAAGCTATCTCTCTAGATATCTCTTTTGCAAATAAAAGTGAATAATGTTTATCGAGTTACTAGATGTTGGTGTATATGGTAATACATCTTCTTTTAATGTTTCAACTTGGCTGTCTTGCAACAGTCTTTTTTTCGTTTATGAGCCATCCTCGTGAGCTTCTTGCACAACTAAATTGATAAAGTTGCCCTTGAGACGCTTAAATGAGCGTCACTCGGTGCGAATGAAGTGTTATTCTAGAAATGATACTGAGCAAACATCTATAAACTTTAGTGATAGAATCTTTAATTTCCATATTTCAGACAGCAACCGAAACAAACCAGGGGCCTCTCTTGTGTCAAACAGACATATCCTCTTTATCATGTCCTCTCGGACCTGTAAGATGGACCTTGATGAATGATGCTTGTTCCGGATTGACCACTATCAGCCTTAGAGTACATGTACATGTATGTTAGATCAATCAATTTCCAACTCTATCTCTTCCCACACATGCAGTATTTCATCGAATCCTGGGGGTATTATTCCTTTAAAACAGTTACATTTAAAACTTGGTTATTGTATTCAACAACTGGGCCTCGTTTGGTAAGCTGTTGGTATGGTCAGTGCTGGCGATAGTTGCCTTATTCTGAGGGTGTGCGTTCGAATCCCGACAGTAAAGAGTACACACATTTGTATTATTGAAGGAAGTGTTATCCCAACATAACCATGTCATATTTGTTCACTATCTAAATGACATGTATTTCTATCATTTCTTGTGTTGTTGGGACACACCAATTTCCTGTTATTGAACCTGCCCCGGAGGAAGACGTGAAGTTCTTATGTCCATATCATTACGGTGTGTTCATGAACAGATTGGCGATCCATGATTATTACCGGGTAACATTTTAGGACTAAACCTACTTTTCTAAACCTCGCATAAATTGCTTAAACCTGGCCATGTTATCTTGAAGGCACCAAGTTATCATTACTTCAACAGTTTTTTATGCTAAAAAAATATCTCAGTAGTTCTTGTTTCTTTGATAAACCTATGTCCACATCATTAAGGTGTGTTCAAAAAAGATTGTAACATTGGGATCCATGCTTATTACTTGGTAACATTTTAGGACTGGGCCCCGGGGTGTATTTGCTAAAGCTATTTTTCTAAACCTCTCATAAATTGTTTAAACCTGGCCATATTACATGGAAGGCACCAAGTTATCATTACTTCAACAGTTGTTTATGCTAAAGAAATAGCTCAGTAATTGATGTTTTTTTGATAAACCTATAGCTATTCCCTGGTACTGCCCACAACTTCAGAGGATCATCTGCTCTTTGTCCACATGATGGGTGTGTTCAAGAAGGGATTTCCCGTAGCATCGTGCTCTGTAAATGAAACAAGAGAATGTTGCTTAAAGTATTTAATAACTCTAGCAATAGTTGTTGTTAAGGCTATAGCATATTAATATTATTACATAACTGGTATCGACCAATGTTAATTTCAAATAAAATGAGTTATTATTAATCATGTTGTTTAATAAGCATTGTACACTTTTACGACTCACACTAAACTCGACCATGAGAACCAAACACTCATCTTACTCTTACTGCTGTATATAAACGTCACAGTTTGCAGGCGTTGTATATGTAGCCCAGTAAGAAGTGTGTGCTGTCAGCGACGTCCTAATTTCACTAATGGTGACGATGTTATCATACTAAGCAATTACTTTTTAATGATAAATTACTTTAAATTTGTTTTATAATCAGCTCTGGATTACAATACATTTGTAATGTATCCAAGTTGGTAGGTATTAAACATTTGATCGGCTTGTTGTTCATCTCTGAAACTTCAAACATTCCTACAATGTGAGTTAGAAACAAAGCTGATTAAGGTCTCTCACAGATAACGTTTAGAACGCATAAAACTTCAGCTTTAGTTTCCTTAAAAGGTGACATTCAGAAAACGCTTATTTCAAGTTAAACCGTGCTTCGTCCAGATAATTTGCTTACCATTGAGTTAGTGTTAAATATTCTTTAATCAAGGCCTGAATATGCAGGAAACTTTAAAGTAATTTATCATTAAAGGATAATTTTTCGTCGAAGACACTGGAATACTGAAAAAAAGGACACCCCCGACTTTTAAGTGTACAATGTACCAGTATACACGGCCTATTAGGCTATTTGTCTTATCGGTGTGACGCCTGCACACTACAACATTTATCAGAAGCAGTAATGTATATATCACCCTGTGAAGGAGTACGATAAATGTAAGGTTTACATGGTCGAAAAATGCACGTGAAGGTAAGTTTATGTTGAGTCATGGAAATGTTGCATGCATGTTTTACAGCATGATTATTGATTTTTTTATTCTTTAATAATTAATATTGGTCAAATATCATTTATGTAATAATATGACTATGCTATACCCTACATAACAACTATTGATAGATAAAAGTTTTCAATACTTTAAAGTGGCAGTAGCACGTGCTTTGCAAATTTTAGTTTTTCAAAATCCAATTTATAATGATAGTTTGTGTCATTTAAATTTACCTTAGAGGGAAAAACAATCTTTTTACAGAAACCAACTATCCATAGTGGTAATAACAGTGTTGCATATAAAACAAAATTGCAAGGCGGCCATTTTATCGTTAACACATTTTATTATTTCGAATGACAAAAACGATTCCCATGGCATTACGGAATAATGTACACTCAAAATTTTAAACTTGATTTTCCGAAGAGAGAAGGGAATTTTACTTTTGGTGACATTATTTTTCAAATACATTTCATCGACTTATTTCACCGAGAAAACGTGCGACTTCCCCTTTAAATGTTAACCTTTTCTTAGGTCAAGTTACAGAGAACAATGCTAGCGAAAAATAAGTCATCCCTTCTTGAACACACCCTAATCATGTGGACAAACAGCAGATGAACCCCGAGAGTAGAATGCAGTTCTAAGAAATAGCTATAGGTTTATCAAAGAAAGAGTAATACTGAGAGATTTGGTAAATATGAAAGACTATAGTAATGCTAATTTGGTGCCTTCATTGAAACAGCAGATGATCTTGTTTAAACAAGTTTATGCACGATTTAGATAATTATAGGATATCTAATGAGCTTCCCCTTTCATATCAAGTTTATGTCCAGAGTGAAATAACTTTGCTTTGTCTTGAGCCTTGGCTCACATATAAGGTACCATCATCACCTCATAGTCTATCTATGAGGTCCAGATACTACCATCAACCATTGGTTACTTGCAGTGAAGGCTCACAATGGGGAGCAATCTTAACAACAGGTGAAGAGAGATTTCTTTTAAATATTATTTTAAATTCAAGTAATCATTGTACAGTGCAGGTGTATATTTTAAATAAATCTATCTCGAATAATACCTATAATAGGGCAATTTATACAGCGCAGCAAACCCCACAATTAAGTAAACCCAAAACGTTTATGTTTCAATCATATTTGATATTCACCAACTAGGACAGTTTAATGTTGAAGAGGTGGATTTTGAGGAATGATTTGAAAGAGCTCTGTGTGGGTGCTATCTTGACAGATATCAGAAGGTTATTTCAACAGGAATCAGCAGAGCTGGCACATGAGTAAATTAGTTCGAGGGAAATGTGTTTAACTTCCATTATGGCATGTATAGCGAACTTCCTTATGCAAGGCAAAACTCGCGCCACTACTGGCTAAATTAAGCCTTGAAGCAGTTCCCTCACATTTCCGTGCTTACATAGCAGAGTGCTTCGCCTGAAACGCATAATGGACTCTGATGTATTTGCTGAAGACATACTACTGTATCAACTCTCGACAGTTGACAGCTATTGTTGAGCTGTACCGTCAATACTTTGGTAAGCCAGTGATAGGTGTATATACTCTATTCTCTCCATACTCAAGCCAGTGCAGATGCTTTATTACTAGAAATTGGAGAAGCACGCCAGATGCAAATATACCACAACATTCTTCATTTCCAGTGTCAAAAACTTTTCAACTAGAAGAATATCAAGCGAAAAGGAAAGAAATGTTGTGACATTTAATCACGATAAAAACATTAATTTCCCATAAAACGTGATTTGATTTCATAAGTAAATAACCCCAGTTACCGTATCCCCATAGGAAATTAACGCAGCTCTTATAATGGATACTGTGGCATTCCTCCAGGGTTTTCTCGATATTATACTTAAAATGTTATACCACTAACGGTGACAGAATTTTGAGAAGCATTTAAGTTGCGGTAACTATTACTAGTATGAGCTGTCCTTCGAAACTAACAAACATTATAATCATAAAAGTACAGGATAACAATTTATCGGTAGAACTATATAAAAACTCAACAAGTGTTATGACACAATCCTCATAAATTGATGTTCTCGTTGATAAATCTGTCGACACGGACACTTTAAAACAATATTCTCCAACTAAAGTTTCATACACAGGTCTAAACCCTCAATTTAATGCTAAGTTTGAAGTTTCAGAAGTAATTGTTATTTAGAGTGATAATGTGAGTAGAGTGTGCCTTACAACGCCACACAAAAAATTTCATAAAATGACGTTCATGAACCTCAATTCTAATTTACCAATCATCATTTTGTCTATGCCAAACTGTATCAAACTATTTAAGAATGTGTAATCAGAATGTGCAAGGAAGTCTTTGTTTATCAAAAATATCGTTCATCCAGTGGCTTTTACATGCCAATCTATCAAAACCATATCAATATGTCCAACACTAAACTGTGATCAATTTTGTATTTTAGGGAAAATGAACAGACATGTTGTACCAATAGTTTTTGAGGATTACAGCGCCATAGAGTCTTAAAAAACGACCCAATGATGACTGATATAAGATTTTTATTTGAATAGTAAATAATTTTTCATGTTTCTTGATAAAAAGAACACACATTACACGATTCAAATTTAACCATATAAAACAAAATAAACTGAAGTACAAAAGAAAGTTTACAACTCGTTTGGTTTTATCACATGTTTGATTTTCAATTACGAATATCTTATGTTTTCGACGTCGTACTCTAAAACTGTAAAATGCAGGCGTTTAGTCATCAGCCAAGGACTAATTCTATGTTGTTTTTAAATGTTTGGGATTAAATTTAATTTGGATAAAACATAACTGCATCGACATGTGACATCTTCTATGTGAAAATCAATAAATATGGCTCATTCTGCACACATTTACATTATAAACATGGTAGGGTCATACATTTCATAAGTTTGAACAAACATTGCCGATAATCCCCCAAAGTCTTTGCAACTGTAAAAATCATTTATAAATGTTAAAATACCATAAGCTAATATAATTCCTGAAATGAAATGATAGATTCACGACTTTATTTTATTTTAAATTCCAGACAGGATGAGCGTCTGTATTTACATAAGATAATCAACATTGGCACAGGCATATTAATCACATAATAATAATCTAAAACATATATCTAATATTTATTTGTAACTCATGATTTGCATAGCTAAAAAAAACATAGGGTGCAGAGTTCAATATGGCACCTGTTCTTGTCTGTAGAGGATAATATATGAGTGTCTATGCCATACTATGTTTATGGCATGAGCGATAGCGCGGGATATACCAATATACATAGACATGAATATAATATATTGTTCATCACCAAAGTCGTGATATTAATGAAAATATGCTAAAATTCACTAAAGGCTGGCTACTCGCCATCACCTCATTTAGAACGCAACGTCATATACGAAGTCAAACAATGTTTATTACGTCACCTCACTATGATGATGTGCTATTTTTTATTTTTTATTTTTCAGCAGGTCTTCCTATCAAATTCAAGCCTTTGAAATATTTCGGTTATATATTTTCTATGCAAAACACTTAATCGCTTATGAGGCTTCACCAACCAATGTGAAGACGTTTGCAATGATATTCCTTAAGTGAAAGATGCACACAAGATATTCCTTGTAGAATCGATCGTTTCCTTGCTTGTAGCTCTTGTGAGGACGTCTCTAATATAAGGCACTGTACAGATATCCCTCGGGTTTTCAGAATAATATAGATATGACTCTGTCTAATACTTTTGTTGATATGATCATATCAAGATTGGAAGCAGTCGTGCAAGAGGATTCCATCACACACGTCTACGCTTCACCGAGTCAAATATTGTTGCATTAATTAGGCTGATGATACACATTTAGTGAAGTACACATTGAACTTCGTAGTGTTTATTATATTGAACTGTATCATTCTTTGTAAATTAATACAAATGAAATTGCTCCATTGCAGTCCATAGAGAAGAATGTATCTATTATGATTTGCTTAAGAGTTAATACGTTCAAGTTCTAATTAGCTAACGTTCATTTAATTTCATGATGGTGTTGCATTTAAAAATATATATCTCAATTCTTTTTTTAAGATATGATTATCATAGACCACAGGGGGTGTATCGCTTAGAAATAGTGATAGAAAGACATATACCTATATAGAAACTGCACTATTAATATATTACTATGTAAAAGTATTATACCTTTATATAGTGAAAACGTAGGGTATATATAGGTGCATGCCTTTCTGTCGTTATTTCTAAGCGATTAACTCCCGACATGTGTCACAGACAACAATTCTTGTGACTTAACTTAAAATAAAATCATAAATAGTTATACATTGTATATATAAACTAAAGTATATCAGTTTAAAAGTTTTACTCGATCATTATATATAAACAACATTATTATAGATAAATATTGATGTCAATTTTAGATGTTTACATCCTAAGGAAAATAATCACATTTACCGGTATAGGTTCAAACACATCCAAACAATGTTACTGGCAAAGCCGTACCTCCTCCCACGTGGTCGGGGAATGCTTCTGTTCGATCATTCACTGTAGGAATGTAATTTACTGAACTTAACGTTAAGCACGACTCTGGAAATAAATTTTTATATAATTATCTGACTTGGAGAACCGTTGCTTTCCGAGGTATGTATGTGTAGGAGTTTCTGCTTTGGGCGTTTCTGAAGTAAATAATGCAAGAGGCTGATAATCTCAGGAGAATCGTCTGTACATCTGCCTAAATTAATGTTGTTAGCTAAGCTGACTTACCTCATAGACAACTCGTGTATCAAGACATTCTGTCGCCTGCCAAGAGTTGTTAATCTACTTTCTTATTCCTTGTGAAACCATAGTACAATTTGAAATTGAAATTTAGTTAACTTATTTTATCACTTCTGTGAATTCGCACAAGTGTTCTCACCGAAACATAGTAATAACCAAATGTTATATACCTCAATGCCCATTTAACAGTCTTTGAATTCAGTTGTTTTTCAGGGAGAACTTCCCTACGAAGGGAACTGGGGCCTTACAATTCCGGTGATGAAGTACTGTCAATTCTTTAATGTAATAAGTAAAATCTATAACGTTGATGTTGAAAACTGTGGGGGTAATGGACTTGAACAAATGTGTTTGCTTACTAATCATCACGTGTAGTTGTTAAGAGCTTGATATGTGCACGGCCTAGCTTTAAAAATGCTTTCAAATTTGGTCACGTTTTACATACAGCTACATGAGTAAAAATTATGTCAAAATGAAACAACTATTGATAATGATGCTTGATAATATAATGTTTACTACTGAGATTTCTACCCGATTTTATGTGTTCAATTAACTGTACAACACTAAGGACCAACAACAATTTACTAATACAAAATGCTACCAATATCGTCTATGTACCAATAATGGTTCTTGTTTATCATAGTCTTATCATGGTTATTAGTAATCATAAAACAAATCAACTGCATGCATGCATACAGTATTCATGTTCAATTATGTCCTGCTAAAACTGATAATTCAACTGGTGCGGACTCGGAGGAATAAGCTGTCTCTCTAGATATCTCTTTTGCAAATAAAAGTGAATAATGTTTATCGAGTTACTAGATGTTGGTGTATATGGTAATAAATCTTCTTTTATTGTTTCAACTTGGCTGTCTTGCAACAGTCTTTTTTTCGTTTATGAGCCATCCTCGTGAGCTTCTTGCACAACTAAATTGATAAAGTTGCCCTTGAGACGCTTAAATGAGCGTCACTCGGTGCGAATGAAGTGTTATTTAAGAAATGATACTGTGCAAACATCTATAAACTTAAGTGATAGGATCTTTAATTTCCATATTTCAGACAGCAACCGAAACAAACCAGGGGCCTCTCTTGTGTCAAACAGACATATCCTCTTTATCATGTCCTCTCGGACCTGTAAGATGGACCTTGATGAATGATGCTTGTTCCGGATTGACCACTATCAGCCTTAGAGTACATGTACATGTATGTTAGATCAATAAATTTCCAACTCTATCTCTTCCCACACATGCAGTATTTCATCGAATCCTGGGGTATTGTTCCTTTAAAACGGTTACATTTAAAACTTGGTTATTGTATTCAACAACGGGGCCTCGTTTGGTAAGCTGTTGTTATGGTCAGTGCTGGCGATAATTGCCTTACTGAGGGTGTGGGTTCGAATCCCGACAGTAAAGAGTACAAACATTTGTATTATTGAAGGAAGTGTTATCCCAAACATAACCATGTTATATTTGTTCACTATATAAATGACATGTATTTCTATCATTTCTTGTGTTGTTGGGACAAACCAATTTCCTGTCATTGAACCCGCTTTGGAGGAAGACCTGAAGTTATTATGTCCACATCATTAAGGTGTGTTCATGGAAAGATTGGCGATCCATGCTTATTACTGGGTAACATTTTCGCATAAATTGTATAAACCTGGCCATGTTATCTTGAAGGCGTGTGTTAAGGTGTGTTCATGAAAAAATTGTAACATTGGGATCCATGCTTATTACTTGGTAACATTTTAGGACTGGGTGTATTTGCTAAAGCTATTTTCCTAAACCTCGCATAAATTGCTTGGCCATGCTCTGTTAAAGGCACCAAGTTATAATTACTCCAACAGTAGATTATGCTGAAGAAATATCTCAGTAGTTGCTGTTTCTTTGATAAACCTATAGCTATTTCCTGGTACTGCACACAACTTCAGAGGTTCATCTGATCTTTGTCCAAATGATTAGGATGTGTTCAAGAAGGGATGACTTATTTCCTTTAGCATCGTGCTCTGTAAATGGAACCAAGAGAATGTTGCTTAAAGTATTTAATAACTCGCTACATAGTTGTTCTGTAGACATAACTTGTATAGACCAATGTTAATTTCAAATAAAATGAGTTATTATTAATCATGTTGTAAAATAAGCATTGTACACTTCTACGACTCACACTAAACTCGATCATGTGAACCATACCCTTATCTTACTCCTAAGCGTGTGTCAGCATACAGAACTGCTGTATATAAACCTCATAGTTTGCAGGCGTTGTAAATGTAGCCGAATAAGTAGTCTGTGCTGTCAGCGACGTCCTAATATGACTAATGGTGATGATGTTATCATACTAAGCAATTACTTTTTAATGATAAATTACTTTAAATTTGTTTTATAATCAGCTCTGGATTACAATACATTTGTAATGTATCCAAGTTGGTAGGTATTAAACATTTGATTGGCTTGTTGTTCATCTCTGAAACTTCAAAAATTCCTACATTGTGAGTTAGAAACAAAGCTGATTAAGGTCTCTCACAAATAACATTTAGAAACCATAAGACTTGAGCTTTAGTTTCCTTAAAAGGTGACATTCAAACGCTTATTTCAAGTTAAGCCGTGTTCGTCCAGATAATTTGCTTACCATTGAGTAAGTGTTAAATATTCTTTAATCAAGGCCTGAATATGCAGGAAACTTTAAAGTAATTTATCATCAAAGGGTAATTACTCGTCGAAGATACTGGAATACTGAAAATATAGGACATCCCCGACTTTGAAGTGTACCAGCATACACGGCTTATTGAGCTATTTTCTTACTGAGCTAAAGGTATGACGCCTGCACACTACAACATTTATAAGAAGCAGTAATTTTTGAATTAATGTATTTTCACACACGACGGAGTACGAGTACGAAGTGTATGTTGAGTCATGAAAGTGAAAAAAAAAATATTGGTCAAATATCATTTATGTAATAATATGACTATACTATACCCTAAATAATAGAATTTATTTCAAGTTTCAGGCCACAGGCCCATAGAACATACATATGATACAAAGTTTACAATCAGTTATGTACTATACCCTAAATAACAACTATTGATAGATAAAGGTTTTCAATACTTTAAAGTGGCAGAAACATGTGCTTTGCAAATTCAAGTTTTTTGTCAAATTCCCATTTATAATGATAGTTTGTGCCATTTAAATTTACGTTAGAGGGAAAAACTTATTTTTTTACACAAACCAATTATCCGAAGTGGTAATAACAGTGTTGCGTAACAAAAATTTTTGCAAGGTGGCTATTTTTGTGAACACATTTTATTATTTCGACAGACAAAAACGATTCCCATGGCCTTACGGAACAATGTACACTCAATTTTTAACTTGATTTTCAAAAGAGAGAAGGGTGTTTGACTTTTGGTGATATTTTCAAATACATTTCGTCGACTTAATTCAGCGAAAAAAACGTGCTTCACTGAATTTCAATGTAGTACCACCCATGGTTCGCTTGTTCCGGTCGATGCTCGCAGGTTTCACCGCTAGGCATAGCCACATGGCGTTGCGGGCTTTCTCCCTGCCATAATACTAGCAGCCGCGATATAAGTGAAATACTCTTGAAAGCAGAGTTAAACCCAAACTCACCTCACCTCACCTCCATTTATGCCTTTTTTTTTATCGCTCTTTCCATGCGATACGCATCACTTTGCTATCGAGATGTATCGTTTTGCTTAACTTACAATCAAGGTGTAAATAGTTATAAACTTGAGATAACCAGTATATAAGTTTGAAAGTTTTACACGATCATTATCTGTAAGCAACATTATTATCGATAAATATCAATGTCAATTTTAGATGTTTACATCCTAAGGAAAATAATCACATTTACCGATATAAGTTCAAACACATCCAAACAATGTTACTGGAAAAATCGTACATCCGCCCACGGGGCATTTTTTTCTGTTTGATAATTTACTGCAGGAATGTAATTTCCTGAACTTAACGTTAAGCACGACTTTGGAAATAAGATTGTTATATACTTATCTGAACTGAATAACTGCTTTCCGAGGTATGAATGTGTAGGAGTTTCTGGATTATATCGCCTTTAGCTTTTATTGTCTTTAGCTGGGGATGTAGCTCTGGCGATTGAGTTTATTCATAGAAGACAACACACTGAGGTTCTCTCACACCCAAGTCTTTACTATGAATCATCTCCGTACATAGGTGCGTGGAGTCTGGGGCACATACCAAACAAAAGCCCGCACTGATAGCAAATCGGTGATCTCCCGTTTATATAGTCTACTATACTCGGAATTTGCATTCTAGACTTTTTCATTGGTTTACCTGTCTGATGACGCCAAGAGTATATTTCTGGCTCTCTTGTCTTCCGACTGATACTCTTATATGGTTTTCCCCTACCCTACTGTTTCACGTAGGTAACTTTGGAGTCATCGTAGAGGTATGTAGAGAATGTACATTTCATGGGAGGAGAGCTTTTTCTGACTAGTGAAAACTAACATTCATATATTATTATAAAACATTGAATCACACACAATATATATTAATAAATATTTCACATAATGCCATCATATTTCATCCATCGTTTACATTATTATTTCACTATTCACAATTCATGAACATTTTATATTGATATGCATTTGTTATAATTTCAAGTAAAAATGCATTATTTTATATAGGCGATATGCCCCCGGTGAAAAGAGATAAATCTCCCGATTTATCAGTAAATACAACATGCACATGCAAGTCCGTTTCTGTGAATCGAGATTATAAATGTCACAGAACACATTATAGTTTGTATATATGTATCCACACATTATAATGAATTGTCATCTCACTGCACGCAAGATCTGCTGCTCTATGTCTATATTCACAACACGGATATGAAAACAATCCACTGCAACAGAAGTCAGTCACCATGAACGTTCGCATGATGAAGGGGTAACTTGTCATCATGAAACAGTTTCATTCTGTAGGGACAAAGATTTTCCCTTAGACGTTGTGATTCACAACGATAATAATCCATTATATTGTTACACACAACACATACGGTTTCCATGCACAACACTAGTTGTGTATTGTACAACTAGTAATGTTAGTCTGGAGTCATTATATTGACTTCGTTTTTCACTGCATATATGTTTTGCCTTCCACCACAGAAACAGCACTTGCATATCTGCAAGTTAATCCATTTGTTGACTTTGACATCTGTCTGACACACTCGACACTTTTCGTTGCATTGTCCTACTTTTGTATTCCACACGATGTCATCAGCTGCACAAATGCGAATCCGTCGCTAACATAGCTTGTAATGTTTCTTCTTTCTATCATGGTCTCTTCAATTTGGACCATTCACTTGTGAGTACCATAGTCCTTAGGGTGTACACGTTCTATAGTCCCTGCGCCAGTAATGTTCGTAGCTACCTTTGGCCATAATCATAAGTAATATGAGATAGAAGAGAGCTTGAGTCATATAATTCAAAATTATGAATGCTTTAATTTTCATTTTCTCGAATCATTTCCCATATTATGTTGAGCATCGAGACATATACTTATTTATAACTATCTTGATTTAGATCAGGATACAGTGGTGTTGATTTATGGCTTATTAATGGTAGAGGTTGTGCTTGCTTGTTTGTTTCGACGTCTATTGGGTATACAATATCGCTATGGAGATAATAAAGATGATACGTATACGGCGTGAGAAGTAACTTCTTGAGACAGAGATATTTGTAAAGAGAAATGTGAATGTTATTATTCACATTGTGAACAATTTTCCCTTGTTTTACTTTTGGATTTGTCCAGTCAAGATACATACACGCTGACATACTATTTCTTAATAATTCAATATGTTTAATTTCGGAATCAGCCGTAAATGATAGGTAATGGGGGCAAGATCTAAAGTTGTAGATGGGAATTCATACCGAACTATTGTAATATGCTATTTCCATTGTCAGAGTAGTGACTGGTTTAATTTTGCGATAGTAATACCTTAACATCATGATCAGTATCACAAGTATTAGGAGTGAAAGCAATATTATTTCCAAATTAATGACAGGTTGAAAATCAATAGAGAGCCAAGTCTCACTGGTTTTAGCCGTTGTTTGTGGTGTTTGTATCTCGTATATTAGTTGTGTTTTAGCCGTCGGAGCATGTGCTAAGAGGGCAATTGTTAAAGCAATTGACCTAACTTTGAAGAAAATTAGTGCCGCTATCGATATAGACATGACCGATAAGACAAATGAAGTTATAGCTAATATCTTTGTAGTCGAAAAAATACCATCTTCGTCTATTGTGTTGTCAAAATACAATTGATCGGCCAATGAAGGATAAACGTTTTCCGCTAATTTAGCTTTCTTAGCTATAATTCCTAAGTTGACTTTTATGTCTTTGTCCTTTTTCATGATTTTTGAAAATTCATGTGTCTTGATTGTGATATCTGGAATTTGAAATTTTAATATTTCTTGAAGCTGACTGTTTCCTGAAATATTTCTCAATTTTTCATCTGAGAAGAAATGTGATAGCAGTTGCAAATTTGCCGGATAAGCTTTGGAAATTGTCCTGTTTTGATGACAATCTCTTATTCGCGGTGAAACTTCGAAATTGTCAATCAAAACTCCGCATTGACATGGTACGTTTATATAACAGGCAATACAACCTTCATGTTTTTCGATGTGTTGGTTACAAGTTGTAATTATTGTCGATGCATTACTAATAAAGAGTGTTCCCGATTCCGTTTCTGTGACGAAAGAAGTTATACCGTTTACTGAGTAACTAAACACACAGTTATGTTTAACACCTGGAGAATCGTTTATAAACATAGAGAAACTGCATGTGGGTTGTTTAGATAGCTGGACGCTAGTCAGATATTTGCAGTGTTTAGTACCCTGCCCTGTACATAAGGTGAAATCTGAGTCTGTCATTTCAATAAATTTGTCATGTAACGGTGAAATTGCTAAATATGACGGAACGTTGGTAACTTTAGTTGTGTCCGTTGAAGTGTGGTTTACAGGAAGTGGGAAAGTTTGAACCTTATATACGGCCATTCGGTGTTCATTATTAACTATTGGTATCGCGATGCTAACGTAAATATGCATGTCATGTTTACTGTACGCGATAACTGGCTGATTATAGTAAAACCTAGTTGAAGTTTGGGCGATATGAAACGTTGGATAATTTTGACGCAAACGTCTTGATACTCGCCGCAGAGCAGTTGCTACATCCGCTACTGGGATGAGGTCCGGTGATAATGTGTTTACCATCAGTTGTTGAATGCCTATGTGGAACCGGTCAAGCGATGCTTGAAGGTTAGATACGTCCATCGTTCGTCTGGCCATATACCTAGTAAGCCACATGGATGCGCTCTCAAACAAAGGTAGGGTTGTTTGAATTTGAACAATAGCTGCATGGTTACCCGTTATGCCGTTTATAGCGTTAGATATGCGTTCATTAGTTTTGGTCATAAAGGAAGTCATTAGGGCATGTGTCTCATCGAAACTATGCGTGATGTTATCTGTTCTCTTAGCTATCTGTTGTAAGTGATGAGCCAAAACTCGCACATAATGATCTGTAGCCAGACCAAAAATTCCTTTAGAAATTTCAGCAATAATATTTCTCCTTTGTCTACTGTCTGTACTCTGAATTCGTAATGTGGGAATTAAAGAATTTATATCATTTTCAATTTTCTGCCAATGTTGTACCACTTCCTGCTGAATTGTATTAAAGTATTCTGTTGCTGTTTGTACCATATTGCACGTAGTCTGATTGCTACTTGTACACCCTTGTGGGGAAAAGAAATTGAAATCATGAACTGTCGGTAACTGGACTTGGAAGGTGTGCACCCAATTCGATTTGCTTGCACTTAATTTTCCTGCATGAAGGAAAAATGTTCCCCAATTTTCGCGTGAGACTGTATTTGCTTGTGTAGCTGTCATCATCATCATCCTCGTCATCATCACGATCGCCATCTTCATACCTGACAAAGAAAATGACAGGTGTCACTTTTCTATGTGTAATGCACGGTAAAATTAATCGCTGTCTATTATGGAAAAACATTGTCAATACATATTACGTTCCTAATGTTTGCGCGCAATTTTAATTTTGAAATTATGTTAATGACAAATGAAATTCGGATAATATTGCATTTCATGTATGCTTTAGCGATTCCATGGATAATTATTACCGTACATTTCGTGACTTATATATGTTTTATTATATGGCTTTTTCTTCGCTTATTTGGTCATAATATATGTGTCATCCCTTTATTTGAACACTTTAATTTTGTCTTTTTCTAGTTTTCTTTCTGCGACCTTTTGCTTTTAAGTCTTTAGCAACGAAATATTCCTGTATTATATGATCTGGAATATTTGTTTCTATTTCCCATGTGGATTCTCTAAGTGGATAATTTAGCCATTTTATTCTATAGTATGACTGTCCATTTATCTTTTTGTGTGCTAAGATCTTTTCCACATAGTAAATTTCTTCTGCCGTATTTGATTGACAAGTCGTGTCGTCGTCATCAATTTGTGTGTCAGCTGCATTAGCACCCGTTATGGTGTCAGTCTTATTCTCAGCATCGTCAGACTGTGTGTCAACCTGTGAGTGTCTGTCACTCGTGTCTGTGTCCGTGTCATCAGAGATATCATCAGCTTCATGCAATAATTCTGGATTTAGATTATCAGACAAATCTATGTCATCTGGTACATTTGTTGGGCGGTCCTCTGGACTCCAAAACATTTTCAGTCTGTTTGCATGTACTGGGGCCTTTAACAATTTATTGTCAGTGGTATTTCTAAGCTTGTAATTGTAATTTGACAACTCTTCTACAATGTAATACGGTCCCACGTATTTCGAGATAAGCTTTCTGTTCTTGCCTATTAGGGTCTTACAGCAAAGTAGCCACACTTTCTGTCCTATGGAAAAATCTGGTTCCTTAGCTGTTCTATCATAGTATTTCTTATACTGCTGTTGAGCATGTTCAATGTTTTTCTTCACTTGAGTTCTAGTTATTTCGAAACCATGTGTTAAATCATGCAACCTGCCTCTGACGTTTTGATTCAAAGTTTCATTTGGTATCAGTGTAGTTTCGCACGGTAAACGCATCTCCTGGCCAAACATCAAAAAGAAGGGGGAGTAATGCGTGCTCATGGTGGACGGGAAGGCGCGGAATGCCATGAGGATATCAGGCATGATATCTGGCCAATTTGTTTGTTCTTTATCAATATACATTCTGAGAGATTGCTCAAGGAAGGAATTGAAACGCTCAACCTGTGAATTACACTGTTGGTGGTAACTACTTGTTGACAATTTTTCGATCTTTAAGAGTCTGCACATTTCCTGAAATAGGTGGCTCATGAAATTTGTTCCGCGATCTGTTAAAATCTGTACAGGTGTGCCGTATCGAGTTATGACTGTACGGTATAGAGCTTTCGCAACTTCAACAGCTGTTTGGTCTTTCAATGGGATGGCCTCTACCCATTTACTGTAAGCACATACTACAACAAGTAGGTATTTGAAACCTTCTTTCGATTCTGGTAATGGACCTAAGATATCGCAATGAATTCGGTAAAACAATGATCCGATAGGTAAAGGAATTAAATGTGCTTTCTTTGCATGGAAGTCCCGCTTGCCTGTCTGACACTTTATACATGATTTCACATAAAAAGCGATGTCATTGTACATTGTATCCCAGTAAAATCGTTCCCGCGCTGCGAAATAGACACGTTCCTGACCCTGATGTGCTAGCTCGTCGTGCAATGATCTCAAAACCTCGTCTTGAAGTTGAAATGGAATTACTAATTGTTTTATCATGCGGTCACGGCGATGAAAATTCCCACGTGGATAGTAAAAATGCCAAAGTGTTGCATCATCTTAGATTATGTAATCTTGACATTTTAAGATCAATTTACGTGCTGATTTATCATCAGATGGGATCTCTCCCTCACGTAGATATTTGATGATAGGAGCCAAAGTAGCATCTGAACTCTGAAGTTTAGAGATATTGACTGGTTTAATGGATACCATGCTTGCTAACTTAAGTATCGGGCTTTCTTTCTGGTCGAGAGGTTGTTTATCATTTTCCGGGTCAGTGGTAACCTGAGAACTTGCTGGTTCTCTGGTATTCTCATTAGTCTGAGAGGTCGGCACAGACAGAACGTTTTCAAATAAGTCTTCAGGCTGGGCAGTCAAATCGGATGGATACGGTCTTCGCGATAACGAGTCTGCATTTACGTGTGTGATACCCTTTTTGTACTTGATATCAAAATCATAATTCGAGATTGACAAGGACCACCTCGCTAGGCGCGAGTTCCGACTAGTATTATCATGTAAGTATTTTAAAGCGTTGTGATCTGTGACCACTGTGAATTTGTTGTTTGAGAGATATACACTAAAGTGTTTTATTCCGAAAATCATGGCTAAACATTCCTTTTCAGTTGTTGAAAAATTAAGCTCATACATGCGTAAAGCGCGTCCCCCGTACGCAATGACGTGTTCTATGACGTGTTCTTTCCCGAATGGTTTTTTCCCGAAATTTCTTTGATGTAAGATGTACGAAATGCTTTTGTCACTAGCATCACAGTAGAGAATGAACGGTCTAGAGAAATCTGGATATGCTAACACTGGAGGCGAAACAAGGCGGCGTTTTATTTCGTTGAAGGCCTTATCCTGTTTCTCCGTCCAGACAAACTTAACATCCTTTTTCAGAAGTTCATGTAGGGGTGAAGCTAGCTTTGCGTAGTCCTTGATGTACCGGCGGTAGTATGTACCTAGTCCTGTGAAACATTTTAATTCCTTCTGGTTTTTAGGGGTTGGAAAATTTGTCACTACTTCCGTTTTTGTTTGATCTACTTCCACTCCGTCTTTTGAGAAGATAAAACCTAAGTATTTAATCTTGTTTTTAGCAAAATGGCATTTTGAAGGTTTTGCTTTTAAATTTGCTTTGCTTAGACAGTCAAATACTTGAGAAAGATGCGTCATGTGTGTTTCAAAATCTGGACTGTGAATTAGTATGTCATCTATGTAGATGAGTACTGACCGCCAATTCAAATCTCTGAGTATATCTGTCATAGCAGCTTGGAAAGTATGAGGGGCGTTTTTCAAACCAAAGCACATGCGGTTGAATTCAAAATTACCAAATTTTGTTGTTATGCCCGTGTATTTCTTACTTTGTGGGTCCATGGCTATCTGGTGATATCCTGCATATAAATCAATGGTAGAAAAAATGGTAGATTTTGATGAAGCCAAGGAATCTATCACATCTGTCATGCGAGGTAGTGCATAACTGTAACTTTTTGACACTTTATTTATCTGTCTCATATCGCAGACCAGACGCGACTTATTTGGTTGTTGTACTAAGACAACTGGTGATAGCCACGGAGTTTGAGATTCCGAAATGATACCATGTTTCAACATTTCATCTAGCTGCTTTTTCATCTCGAAATCTTTAGTTGGGTTAGTTCTATAGAATCTTTGAGTTATAGGTTTAGTGTCTCCTACCTCAATTGTATGTGTTTTCGATTTGCAAAGTCCTAATTCTGACATATCCATAGCGAAATTTGTTCTGTGAATTCCGAGAAATTGTAATAATGTTTGTTTTTGCTCATTTGTTAAATCAGAATCCTTTAAATCAAAACCCATTTCCTTAGCAATTTTGACATAATCCCGGTCGTGTGGTTTGCCTTTGTCAGTTGTTTTAGCTTTATTTGTTTCTGTTAATTGCCCTATAACCTGATTTTGATTTACCACGCTATAAGAAGCAATTGGAACATTTCTTTTGATGTTTACCTGTGAATTTGTTGGATTTAAAACTCTGTAGACTGACTCTCCCTGATTTACCTGTATAATACATTTTGCACCACAAATTTTGTATTTCTTTGACAGAAGTGTAGTTGGTTCGCAAATGCCTTGAGTATCATTATATTTCTGTGAAATTGTTATTGAAACATATGCTTCCGATCTGGCAGGTATTGTTATCTTTGATTTATTAACAACTCTGACATAAACTTCCTTATCAGTACCTTTTATAGGAATTTCAATCAAACCATTCTGGACTGACAACGTGTTAGTTTCAAAATCAATATGTGCTTTCTGCTCTTTAAGCCAATCCAGTCCCAAGTAAATGTCATTTGACAATTTTGAAATAACAAAGAATGTGTGAGCCATTTGGAGATTGTTTACCTTAAAGGGTAAGGTTATTTTTCCAAGCACGGTAAGTCTATTCCCATCCACACTTGTTATTGCTGTAATGCCAGACTGTTCAAGGAATACATGCTTACTATCCTTCCATTTTTCAAATAAATTTTGAGATATGACAGAAACCGAAGCTCCTGTGTCGAGAACCGCGTCATAGTCATTGTTTCCAACGGTTATTAAAATAAGGTTTTGATCAAACTCCTTAGCCTTGTGTTCCATCTGCGAAATTTTAGAATTCTTACTATGCTTAACACTGTTACCTGTTTTGGAAAATTTGATAGATCTCTTTGACAATTTTGATTTCTGGGTGGGGCAAACATGTCATTTACGGTAATTGGTATTGTAATTTGACTGTCCCTGGTTTCGACAAACACGTTGAAAGTGACCTATCCGCCCGCAATTATTGCACCTTGCGTTCTTTGCAGGACATTTGTGCATGGGATCATATTGATACCCGCACTTGTAGCACTGTCTAAACTGCTCCCTTGACCGAGCGGGTCTTTGGGCATTGGACGGAGGTGCTCCGCTATTTTGGCTGAATGCAGGGCTTCTCGGCACCTGCATAGCACTCACTGACCTGGCTAGTGAGGCTTGCATGTCAGCAACTCTATCTGTGAGACGAGTTATAGCACTGGCCATATCTTCTGACCTGCGTGGTCTCAGTTCGCTGGCGAGGCGTATGTACTTCAGAGTGTCCCGTAAGGTATCTGGCTCTTTAAAAAGCACCGATATCTTAACGGATTCACAGAGACCTCTGATGAGCGCGTCTCTGGTGTCTCCATCGGAGAATTTGAGGCTAGCTGCGTAGCTGAGAATGTCAGAAATGTACCTTTCAACATCCTCGCCATCAGCTAATTTTCTCTGATTTAATTTTTCTAGCAAGGTAAATCTATTCTTGTCATGGCTATATCTCGCTAAGAAGGCTTCTTCTACTTGGCTAAAGCGAGCGGCTCTACTCAAATCATTGTGGTAGAACCACTCAGCTGCTCCTCCTCTAAGAAAGAGAGGAAAAGTAGAGATTTTCTCCTGCTCGGTCCATAGTTTTAGATTTGCATAACCATTAAAACGTAGTACCCAAACTCTAGCATCTAAATTGTCCTTATCATTAAAAACGTCCAAATTCATACCAAAATCAGGCATTCTGAAAGTTCTCGATCTATGTATTAAATGCTCATCATATCTAGGGTCATCTTCTAAATTCGAATCAAAGATTGCACTTCTCGTTCTTAAATCATTTTCTTCTAACTCAAACTCTCTTAAAACATTTTCATCTTCTATTTCCTGAAATTCGTTGCTAGAGGCCTCAGGTGTTAAAATGTTTGATGGCACATTTAAGGGTGTTGATGTGAGCGCCATCTAGAATCGTGTACCCCATATTTCTAATAACGGTACTCACAATTTCCTGTTCCTGAATGAGAATCCATATCCAATTTGAGGAATCTTGTGGAATCCCGGATTGTCTCCACCATATCGCCTTTAGCTTTTATTGTCTTTAGCTGGGGATGTAGCTCTGGCGATTGAGTTTATTCATAGAAGACAAAACACTGAGGTTCTCTCACACCCAAGTCTTTACTATGAATCATCTCCGTACATAGGTGCGTGGAGTCTGGGGCACATACCAAACAAAAGCCCGCACTGATAGCAAATCGGTGATCTCCCGTTTATATAGTCTACTATACTCGGAATTTGCATTCTAGACTTTTTCATTGGTTTACCTGTCTGATGACGCCAAGAGTATATTTCTGGCTCTCTTGTCTTCCGACTGATACTCTTATATGGTTATCCCCTACCCTACTGTTTCACGTAGGTAACTTTGGAGTCATCGTAGAGGTATGTAGAGAATGTACATTTCATGGGAGGAGAGCTTTTTCTGACTAGTGAAAACTAACATTCATATATTATTATAAAACATTGAATCACACACAATATATATTAATAAATATTTCACATAATGCCATCATATTTCATCCATCGTTTACATTATTATTTCACTATTCACAATTCATGAACATTTTATATTGATATGCATTTGTTATAATTTCAAGTAAAAATGCATTATTTTATATAGGCGATAATTATAACTAAGTTGCGACATACTGTAAGCTCGTTGAATTATGATTTATACAAGGTTGGAATTAGACTAAATGCAAACTTTACATGCGGTTACCATGTTGAGAATGCTTACAATTTTATGTTTCAATGTACATTATATAACGAACAGAGGGAAGTGCCTGTGTCCGCACTAAAGCGTATTACTGTATCAGCATGTGTTTCAATTGACCTTAAACTTTTGCTCGAGGGAAGTGCAGACCAATCATTAGAACAAAATTCACGTTTATTTAATTTAGTCCAAAATTATATCTGTGACACAAAACGATTTGTTTAGATTTATAATGTTATCCTATTTCTCTTCATCTATTTTACTCTTCTCTTGTTCACTATCTGTCATTTTGCTGGTATATATGTAAATCAATTTTGTGCATGCTATTGAGAGGGTATTTTAAGTTGGATAACTTGTTCCCAATCCTTTTCTCAAAGAATAAAATATGTTTAAACCAAACCAGGAGTTTCTGCTTTGGTCGTTTCTGAAGTAAATAACGCCAGAGGCAGATAATCGCAGGAGAAGCGTCTGTACATCTGCCTAATGTGTTAGTTAAGCTGACTTACCTCATAGACAACTCGTGTATCAAGACATTCTGTCGCCTGCCAATCTACTTTCTTATTCCTTGTGAAACATTAGCGCAATTTGAAATTTAAACTTAGTTAACTGATTATATCACTTGTCTGAAGTCGACCTGGGTCACTATCTGCACCCAAACGTCGTTATAACCAAGTTTTTCTTTCATTTCTGTTGAAATGGGCAGTCTGGGACAACAGGAAATCAAGTATCATTCATGAAGGTTCATCTTACAGGTCCGAAAAGTAATGATAAAGATGATATTTCTGTTTGACACGAAATAGGCAACTGGTTTCTGTTGCTGTCTGAAATATGGAATAAAAGATCTTATTACTGTTTATAGATTTTTTCTCAGTATCATTTCTTGAATAACACTTCATTCGCACCAAGTATCGTTCATTTAGGCGTCTCAAGGGCAACTATATCAAATTGTTTGTGAAAGAAACCGAAGATTATGGCTCATAAACAACAAAAAGACTACTGCAAGTCAGCAAAGTTGAAACTTTAAAAGAGGATTTATTACCATATACACCATAACCAATTATTAACTGGTAAAACATAATTCATTTCCATTTTCATATAAAAATGCCATATTCAGTTAAATAAGGATCTAATATATATCTCTGTCCTGAAGAAGTAGAGAATTACAAGCTATTTTCAGACTACATTTGAGATTTGAAATATATTGAAAAACAAACGGTAATCAATCATAACGTTTGGAGTTAGGAATATTATAATATCAACATGGAAACGGTAAATATGATCAAGCTAGCTTGAGCACAAATATTACGATTTTGTTTTATCGAATGCATTTCAGCTGATTGGGATATATTTTAAAATCGAAAACACGAAACAAATAATGTTTACCAAAAGTATTCTTTAGTTACCGCGAAAATATATCATTCAGACGAATCTAAAAAGTAAGGCAGCATATGATTCTAAATTACCCGCGGGAGTGGTAGAGTCACAGCCGTTACGTTTCTACCAGACACTATTGTATTGGCCTATGTTCTTGCTAGAAGGCCCGGGAAGCTGAATATGGGATACTCCGGGTCAACTGAATGTCAAGGTCATCAATGGCTGGATGGCGAATCGAGTGGCCACTGCATGGCGATGATTTGAGACAAAATGCTGTAGAACAGTCAGAGAAATGATATGTAGGTGTTGTAATAGTGTTAAGATCTGTAGTTTCACTGTATGGTTCGAATCTGCCGATTCATAGGTACTGTCAACATTGATGGAATTAATTAACGATTTTAAAAGGTGAGTGAGCGTTGAAATTGGTTTGAAAATGTGGAGGTAGCGATATAAGGTTTTTTTTGTCGCATAGCTTTTGACATAATGATCCGATTGTTACCATTTATAGCTCATTTTGTTTTTGATGCGAAATATGACTTTGAGTGAGCATGGGGTTGTTTCGTCGTTCCATACCTTTCCTTTTATATAGTAAAAGAGTAGGGTCTATATAGGTATATGTTTTCCAAACGCTGTTTCTAAGCGATACACGCCCCTGTGGATACAGCTTTATCTAGGATACAGCTATAACAAGGATACAGTTATATCTAGAATACAGCTATATCTAGGATGCAACTATATCTAGGATGCAACTATATCTAGGATGCAACTATATCTAGGATACAGCTATATCTAGGATACAGCTATAACAAGGATACAGCTATAACAAGGATACATCTATATCTAGGACACAGCTATATATAGGATACAGCTATATCTAGGATACAGCGATATCTAGGATACAGCTATATCTAGGATACAGCTATATCATATCTAGGACACAGCTATATATAGGATACAGCTATATCTAGGATACAGCCATAACAAGGATACATCTATAACAAGGATACAGCTATAACAAGGATACTGCTATTTATCATATAATGGAGGGTGTTATCGATGCAATAAAGCAATCTGATAAACTTGGTATCCAAATCTGATAAATATGCAAAACAGGTCAAAGGTCAAATACACGAACTACTTTTGCAGAATATTCCACTCTTTTCGTGCGAATCCTAAAACTGTTTATGAATCGTTGAAAAGCGTAACCGGGAGTTTACCCGAGTTTTTCCGCTTGAAAGAATGGATATTCGAAAATACGAAATCATCTGGTAAGGTACACTGTGCATTTATAGTGTTAACAAAGTCAAGATAATTGTAGATTTGTTTTAAAAAATCATTCAAAACTTCAATGCGCTAACCAACAGCATCAGCAAGTAGCTGCAGTGTCCTGTGTACAAAATGAATCTTGATGTGTCAGTGTGTGACCTACTGACGCGCCTCGTCGATCGCACTAGCATTTTGGCAGTTCTTGAGGGCTGAGCATACGGTATTAGGTACATTAATAGGTACTTATTGTCATAAACAAAGGAAACAACCCAACCTCACAAATAATTACCGTTTAAGTGCGAAAGATACTATTATGCAGCAATCCGAATCAACCCGGCAACGCAGCTTCCAAAACGTTGAAACTAGAGTTACTTCCCTTGTTCTAGCAACGTGACCAAATTATTTATGAGTGCTTTAGATACATGCTTAGGAACTGATTGAAAATATCTCCATGAACAAGAAACCAGGGACCAACTGTTGATTTTTTAAAGAATCGCGCACATGTGTTTTTAAATTGTTTTAATTAAGAACTATTTTAGGCACTTTACAGCCGATGTCGTGACCATCACTTTGATGTACCGTCTGTGATATTACTCCGCTAAAACTAGGTCAATTCTCTTTCCACTTTTACTACAAAAACACGCTTATTTTAATAATGACATATATGATAAAGAGATTATTAACCTCGTGTGTTTCCGTATCATTAATATCATATATTTGGAATAAAAAATAATGTATTATGCTCGCCAAAGGCTCGCATAATACAATTTTTATTCCAAAAATATGATATTAATGATACGGAAACACACTTGGTTAATAATCTCTATATCTAGGATACAGCTATAACAAGGATACAGCTATATCGAGGATACCGCTATAACAAGGATACATCTATATCTAGGATACAGCTATAACAAGGATACAGCTAAAACAAGGATACAGCTATATCTAGGATACAGCTATAACAAGGATACAGCTATATCTGGGATACAGCTATAACAAGGATACAGCTATGTCTAGGATACAGCTATATCTAGGCTACAGCTATATCTAGGATACAGCGATATTAGGATACAGCTATATCTAGGATACAGCTATATCTAGGATACAGCTATATCTAGGATACAGCTATATCTAGGATACAGCTATATCTAGGATACAGCCATAACAAGGATACAGCTGTATCTAGGATACATCTATAACAAGGATACCGCTATATCAAGGATACAGCTATAACAAGGATACAGCTATATCATATCTAGGATACATCTATAAAAAGGATACAGCTATATCTAGGATACAGCTATAACAAGGATACAGCTATAACAAGGATACAAGGATACAGCTATAACAAGGATACATCTATAACAAGGCTACAGCTATAACAAGGATACAGCTATAACAAGGATACAGCTATATCTAGGATACAGCTATATCTAGGATGCAACTATAACAAGGATACAGCTATATCTAGGATACAGCTATAACAAGGATACCGCTATATCAAGGATACAGCTATAACAAGGATACAGTTATATCATATCTAGGATACACCTATAAAAAGGATACAGCTATATCTAGGATACAGCTATAACAAGGATACAGCTATAACAAGGATACAAGGATACAGCTATAACAAGGATACATCTATAACAAGGCTACATCTATAACAAGGATACAGCTAAAACAAGGATACAGCTATATCTAGGATACAGCTATATCTAGGATGCAACTATAACAAGGATACAGCTATATCGAGGATACCGCTATAAGAAGGATACATCTATAACAAGGATACAGCTATATCTAGGATACAGCTATAACAAGGATACAACTTTATCTAGGATACAGCTATATCTGGGATACAGCTATAACAAGGATACAGCTATGTCTAGGATACAGCCATATCTAGGATACAGCTATATATAGGATACAGCTATATCTAGGATACAGCTATATCTAGGATACAACTATATCTAGGATACAGCTATAACAAGGATACAACTATATCTAGGATACAGCTATAACAAGGATACAGCTATATCTAGGATACAGCTATAACAAGGATACAGCTATATCTGGGATACAGGTATAACAAGGATACAGCTTAGCTATAACAAGACTGCTGCAAATCTTTACATTGACAATGACATAATGGAAATATTATGGAATAAGGATATAGTGATATATTCAAACATCCCGATTCAACCAAAAGAATTGACTATTAACACTAATTACTGTTTTCAATGAAAATGTATCTAATTTAAAATGATTATTAAATGATTATTAATAATAAGGTTCCCTTGCAAGTTTTCCCTCGTTCATCAAAAGGTAAGTGACAGATTGATTGTCATGTTCGATTCACGATTCAAACGGGCTTCAAGTCGAAAAGTAAAATAAGAATTTGAATGACAACCGCTGGCACTGTTTTGCAGCACATATAAAACATCACAGCGTTTATTTTTCCAAAACAAATTGATAATAAGAGACAATGTGATTCAATATTTATGTCCCTGTTCCTTAGACAATAGGATTTCAGCGTTACCCTATAATATATTCAACTTCCTGCAACGTATAATGTCATTGATATCATCGTTAGAGTTGTTTTTTAAGTGCCACCGATCTTCAATTTCCTGTAAACTTTGCAGAAAATATCCACCTGAAGGGACGATGTTCTTATGTGTTTAGCAGCACGTTAAAATCGCGCTGTGTAAGTGACAATGTATGACATGCAATTTGTGCCTCTCATGCTCGAAAATCTCGCCCATTGTACATTGCTGCGAACAGTCACACCTGTAGCTGATTGTTTAATTTTGAACAGATTTGATTTGAATAAATTGAATACGTATATTTTTAAAATTCAATTGTTTCCATACATGTAGATAGTCATAATCTCTGCCCTTGGTCAATGTTATATCCCAATAATGTATAATTTCAATCTTGAATATTACCATGTCACTAATATTGAATAACTTCTGGATTCAACATTTCACATATGGTATTTTTATGCAGTTTAATGTTGTTTCACTGGACCGTGTGGTGAATGTCAGATACTGACCACATCCTCGTGGCTGTCGTATATAACCTTCTCGCTTTCGCTTGAAGGTTATATACGATACCCACTCCATATATTTATTTCTACCAGTATATGAGTTCGACCCACATGATTTTAGCTTCCATGATGGCGATGTAGCTAGCGCTGGCTTGATAGATAATTGTGGAGCTGTATTGTCAATACATTGGTAAGCCAGTAATGGTTTGAACTCTAGTCTCTCCTTAACTCAAGCCATTTCTGCAGCGAGTTTAGTGCTATGATTAGGAGAAGCACGTCAGATGCAGATTTACTACAACAACCTTCAGTGACACAAACATTTCAACCAATAGAACATTAAAGGCGCTCTAGCACGCCTTAACATGCTTCTCATAAAAAAGGTAAATACGTGTTAGCAATGGTTTAATAATACTCCTGAATCAATAAAAGTGTACGAATGTACATGGCTCGTTTACGCCATACGATTCCATTTCCCATCGAGCGGCCATTTTAAGATGTTCACATCAAAATGGCTGCTCGACTGTAGTCCAATGATCTGACTGATGTGGCAATACCTAAACACTCAGACAGGATTTTTAAATATGGTTCAATGATGGAATGGTCAACTGTCTTGCTGTCTGAACTCTCTAAATCACATGAGACCCGCAAATGTACCTCACACACCAAATACTTCAACAAAAGCGTCGGTTTATATGACACACCATTTTCTTTCAATATGGATATCCGTTTTCTACGGATGCGGCTTATCGGTAATATAATCAGATGTTTTACCCTCTAACGTAACAATATATTATATAAACTTTAATCATGAATGACAAATCTGAGAAAACATAATGTGCAGAAAACGTTCTCCAGCGCCTTCAGGTGAATAGGAAAGAACTGTTATGACATTGAATCAGGTGGGAAAATATTAAATTCCCACAAAAAATGATTTGATTTCCTAAGTAGACATCCCCATTTATCAGGGATGAACACATCATCTTATCCCCAAGGAAATTAACGCAGCTCATATCATGGATACAGTTGCATTCCTATCCTATCCAGACTATCCACGCCAATACTTTAAAATATTCTTCCCATTTAAGTTCCATTCACTGGTCTTAATCCGCAATTAAATCGTACATACAACCTATCGGAAATGGGAAACATAAAGATGTGTCATATACTATATTGAACACAATAATTCACTGGGAATTGGATAAAATCATGTTTTCAACCTATACTTATTACAAAGCATCGAATTACATGATGGGTTGAACAAAGGGACACAAGCCTCACACTATCATAACTCATTTTTTATCAAATCTGTGTCCTCTTTTCATAGCATCTTGGCAGGAAGCTTAAAGGGGAAGTAGCACGTTTTTTCGCTGAAATAAGTCGATGAAATTTATTTGAAAAATAATATCACCAATAGAAAAAGACCCTTCTCTCTTTGGAAAATAAAATGAGTGTACATGGTTCCGTAAAGCCTAGGGAATCGTTTATGTCATTCGAAATAAACACAATAACATGGCCGCCATGCATTTTTAGCTTTATGCGCAACACGGTTATTACCACTACGGATAATTGGTTCGTGTAATAAGATGTTTTATCCTCTAAAGTAAATATAAATGACATAAACTGTCATTATAAATGGGAAATTTGAAAAACTAAAATTTGCAAAAAACGTGCTACTGCCCCTTTAAGCGTTTGTCCTAGAAAGTATTTGACACACTAACACATTCGACGAAGACCCTCCAAAGACCCCCGATGTCCACAATCTGCCTATTACTCCATTTTCAATGTTCCCATCAGTTATAAGTTGGAGTTTTCAGAAGTAGTTGTTATGTAGTGTGAAACTAGAAACGTGGATGTATCCAGTAGAGTGTGTGAAATTGAAGTGGTGTTTGTGTAATACTTCAATAAGCCTTAACTGTCATTTACTGATTAGCATACCTACAATCCTCATCGTTTATAAGTGTGATGTACAAGTTTTTAACCAGCTATAAATGAAACTGCGTTGTACTAGCTTATACTACAATATATATTGGACTCCTTCCCAAGACCAAATAGCATTAGAGAGCTGAAATATTGTAAAAATAAACCTTGGTCAGGTTGTTTTGTAAATTTGATACCTGATAAGTATGTGGGGTAATAGGGCCATAACCTACAGATCATTTAGCAGAAGCCCCGAAGGCCTTAAATCCTGTCATTGGGGATTATATATTGTTTAATTGGTGACTCTTTGGTCCCACAGACTCCTCAACTAATGGCTCTAATAAGGGCTACCATTCCCTGAAAATGTTGTCTTCTCTAGAACTAAAGACCTTTGCAGATGCATTTGTGGCTTATAACTTGTAGATTTGATAAAGCTCCATCTATATCTTATCCAGAAATTCATTTTTCAACCTTAAATGATGTACATGTATTATTAAAAACAAACATTTATGCAAATAAACACTATTCCCTATTCTAGAATGTATATATGTGATTGAAGATTCATTTTCATTAAAAGATATTCCAGGTATTTAGAACATCAGCCAAAATGGTCAATGTCATTTCCGAATGTTACCTTGATAAAAACGGCTAGAGAGATCTATATTTGATATAAAAAGACTAGAAAAACATCTATTTCTCATTTGTTTTTTTTCTTTCATGTCAGGATCAATTTCACTTCGTATAAAGGGTTTTGAAGTTCATCCATTTTATTTTGGTTTGGTTTTTGCAATGGTAACAATCGATTTGTTTTGATCGAACATTACACATTAATTTGAATGCATTTAAGAGTTATCCTTTGCAATAAATGAAAACAACGTTTTTCACTTTCACTTCACAGAATAAATTTCAACTGTTAGGTAATTTCCTTCACACAATACTTGAAATAACTGCTTGCATCAGATTCTATAATTGATTCCCTGAACCACGCATGCCTATTTATTTCCAAAATTGCTTAATGTTGTTCCATGAAACAAACGTCTTGACTAAGTGTTGGGAAGTTATATTAAGTTTGAGAAAACATAAACTTTCAGATTAATCCATGAAATGTGAATGAAAATGACTTCGATAATGTCAATTTTATTACATTTAACCTGAGTTAAGAACACACAGTACATTTGAGTTCATGCATGTGTATCCCAACGTGGGCTATCGTCCCATCTTAAGATGGGGTGTATTAAAGTATACACATAATATTTTGTATTATTTTATTTTAATTTTATCAAAGAAATTTCAATATGAAGTTTATTTACTTGACATTTTGCAAGTGGTCCTGTGCATAGCTCAGTTGACCGCTATCAGTGGAGTTCAGCAACAATTGGCGCTGCTCGCCGCATGGGTGGGTTACCCGCTACATTGCTGGATAAACTGAGAATTTGAAGGGTCATTCCCTGCCCCACACTGAGACATGAGTTGAGAGACTTGTGGTGTCACCCTGGGTAAGTGACTTAGTTCGAAGTGTGCCTCTGTACACCCAGCAGTAGATTGGTACCTGGTATGATACGATGGTAGTATGAATTTGAACCTTGAGCGCCTGACAGGCGACCTTCTCCCCAGGGAGTGTTCTGTACTCGTTGACCAGGGGTAATATGTCGGTCGCGCATGAGCAGGTATTAGTACCTGGAGGTAGCGCATTATAGATATCCACATTATTATTATTATTATCCTCATCCTCAATGAGTCAATGAATATAGTATAAATTGGTCACAAAAATGATTTAATTGGATAAATTAATACAGTTTTCAAACACCAAAATTTAAAATGGCTTCGTTTTTTAAATATTTCACAGCCATTATATTTATGATGAATCTATCTAAATGGATAATCAAATGCCATATACTTATTTCCCCACAAATGCAGTTGTTTTTTTAAATAAGGTATTGTGTTAAAATATTGTTCATATGTGATATCTACAAGTGAGCTCGAATATCTAATAAATTATGGAAAGGATCAATAGCAGTTATAATGACACGCTTTGAAAGTGTCATACCATCTTTATTACAGTTGTTGGAACAATGTATAGTGTAAGAATATTAGTTGTTAATATCAAAGAGTTAGTTTGAACATTTAAGGAGTTATAATAAAAAAAAACTAAGAGACATTCAAAGTTGGGATGGCCATTTATGAGAGTGAGGGTTAATTGAAAATAATGACACGTTTGGTCATACAGTACTTAATACAGTTAAATAAGGTATTCAATACGTATGGAAGACCTATTGTTATTTTTCCGTTTTTTTCTGTCAATTCTTGTACGGAAAATGCTGAAGTAACGGTTGGTCCGATTTGCATGAAATTTTCAGGGATGATAGCCTGTGACCTTCTCTCAAAAATAACGAGGGCGATTTTGGATTTTCGACTTCTTTCTTGAGTTATCTCCCCTTGAAGTTGAAATTTCAAACCTCAATAGCTCAAAAACTAAAAGATAATTTCACAAAACTTTCACCAATATGTGGACAAAAACATTCCCCATCGATAAGGACTATAAAGGTTTCGTAAAAATAGACTTTTTGCTATTTCGAAATTTTGTGAATTTTCGCTGTTTTGAGGGTGTGCGTCTTTGAAAATCTACCTCTTCTTCAATTTTATGAGTACTGCTATATATGATAGCTTATTATGAAGATGCATTAATTGTTAAGAGTGCTCTTGTGGCCTATTTTTAAAGTTCGTACTATAATTTCCGTTATCTGCCCCTCAACATGGTCCTTTTTTATAAGTTCAAATTTCGGCTTCATGTTCAAAGGGACGTTACTCTGTTACAAATAAAGATATGTCAAAGTTCTCATTGCAATCTAATGCAGATACATTACTTAACGTTTCTGTTTTAGATCTTTATCATGGAAAAGTTGATAGTTACGTCACAAATTGAACATTTGACAACAAATATGAAATTTCGTGATTTTGAGAATTTTTGAGGGGCATGTTCTTTGAAGAACTTTCGATCGTAAACCACTGAAGATACAAACAGGTTTAATGACTTATTTTAAAGAAGAGATATCATTTTGTTTAGGACAATAACTTTCAAGCATGGATCTGTCATAGTTTACGTGTGACAAGTCATAGAAGATTTTCAGCAATGTTCAAAGCATCATAGTTGCTTAACTTCTCATGCTATTGAAATTTTATTGACACCGTCGGATGCACAATTTAAAAAAGAACAACTTTTCTGTTGTCCGCTTTCATCAAAACCTTTATAGTTAAGCCTCGAACATCGTGAGCGTTGCCTAGGGATCCGAAAATGAACTTTTTTTTAGTATTTTCCTGAATATTCAGAAGAGAGTAACGCATTAATTATGTATGCAATCAAAATATTGATATCATCTACTTATGTGGAAAGTACAACATCTCCTATGTTACACCTCATTATGAGGATGTTGAGTTGAGTTGAGTTGGGGTTTAACGCTGCTTTCAAGAGTATTTCACTTATATCACGGCTGCTAGTATTATGGCAGGGAGAAAGCCCGCAACGCCATGTGGCTATGCATCGTGGTGAAACCTGCGAGAATCGTCTGACACTAGCGAACCATGGGTGGTACTATGCTGAAGTTAAGTGTAGCATTGCACCCACACCTTACTGCGTGTAGAACACTTCTCTACTGCAGACAAAGTTGCCGTGCCACTGGCGGGATTCGAACCCCGGACCTCTTGATCCGAAGCCGAACGCGCTAACCACTGCACTATCCCGCCCCCCATTTCTTTGACAAAACCACTCTATGTCATTTCTTTCTGGTAGGGGAATACTGGAATGTTGATAATCTGAGTTAATCTGTCATCATTTTATTTGTCAATGTGTCAGAGTTCAAATATTTTCTAAAATGTTGTATTTGTCATAAATAGTGTTTGCGTGTTAATGTTCTGTCAGTCGTTGCCAATAAAATGTCATCTTGTGAAAAACCATATGATTGATTGACTTTTCCTGACAATCTATATTGACGTACATTGAACCAGAACTTCAGCACGTCAATTATATTGAGGGAGATTTCCCTTTACTGAGAGAAGGCATTCAGTAAAAGACGAAAATATCGAAATATCAAGATGTTTTATACACCTACTTGTGTTTCTCAGTGCAAATATCATGTTATTTGGCATTTCTTTAAAGCATCCGATCTACGCGAAAACTAAATTGATCATTTTACATTTTTTGTATAATAAGGGGACAGTTGAGTATTCCATTTGATGCCCATAGTATAATAATTTAGTTACAGTTTTGACAGCTTTAAGAACCGACCAGGGGTCAATATTTTTAAAACTAAAGTTTTTATTTTCTTCTGTAAAATATTCAGTAAGTTATCTACAATATGCATCATATATCATCCTCTTGTACTCGTACATTTCATTTGTGATACAATTGTTCTCATTTAGTCAGTGTGAGACCTTTTATTCAAAAATTTGTTAAATTTGAATTTTCAAAATTTGACCCCTATCTGTTCTGCCAAATTTCATAAACATGCGCCACTAGCTTGACGATCACAGGATACGATTGAAATTATTTCCCCCATTATTATATGATGATTCATTGTCATTGTATGTGATGCAATTTTATTGACATTGTATGTGATGCAATCTTATTGACGTAATTAACATGATATGAATACGTATATCTACATGAAGGTGAACAAATATCGGCGTGCAGCTGTATGTTTTTGTCAATCACAAATGACAAGACATTATCTTAAATTAAACACTTAAATAAATGTTTACTATGTTCATTATCCATGTTTATAACGCATGTCCAGATATATAAAACATATGAAATGCATGACAATGACAGCGTGTCAGTGGCAGTATGTCGCTAGCAATTTTTTTACTAGCACCATACTTTCTGTTTGGAGAGAATACAGTCTCGAATTAAATTTTCATCTTCATAACCATAGTGACATTGATAGATTTCCTCCTGACTCAATGTAAATGAAGACCTTTTCCTGGACATTGCTTCACAATAAAAGAAGACTTCATGAAAATGTCAAGTTTTATTCTTGCCGTTGTCTGCAACCTCATTTATAATTTACCATTCAGTATTGTGTATATCAGCTTTTGCGTCTCATTCTATTGAACAAACATGTAATCAGAATGTGCAATTAAGTCCTAAAGTGTTTATCGGGTCTTCAGACGAAAGTCTGAGAGACCTAATGTTATTATCCTGATTATTATCATTATTATTCATTATTACCATTATTCCACATATAAAAGGACTGGAGCTATTTTTATGAGATTTGCTTGGTAAATAGCCCCTGGGGTGAAATTGATACAGATAGACCTCCGGTTCCCGTTTCTGAGTTACAGAGTTTGCTATTCCTTGTGTCAAAGATATTTCTTGTAGAATCGATTGTCCTCTTGTGAGCACGTCACTACTATAAAGCACTGTACATATATCCCTAGGGTTTTAAGAATAATATAGATATGGCTCTGTCTAATACTTTTGTTGATATGATCATATCAATAGATTGGAAGCAGTCGTGCAAGAGAATTCCATCACACACGTCTATGCTTCACCGAGTCAACTATTGAGAAGGTCGGCTGTGTGTTAGCTGTATCGTTTTGGAGTGAATATGAAAATAATATTTTTGCAATATTTCCAGTGTAATTCAATAGATGCATTGTTTATTATTGTTTTGCGGACATACATAACACTATGCCAGTTAGTTAATGCATCGAATTATCAGTAAGACGTTTCACCACTTCCTAAAATTAGGTCAATCAAGTCTTGACACTGTTTCTGTGTATAACGCCCTTGCGTAATACACTGTTGAGATGCATTTAGTAATGTATACTATATTTTTAATGTATACAGTAGTTGTTATTACATTGGATACTGCATTGCTTTCTTTGAAGTCGATAGAGCAGTACTTATCTGTTTGTAATTTTATTTTGAATTATAAAGTCTACTTCTATTTAACTATCGTTTATTAAATGTCATGATGGGGGTGGAATTTTAAAATAATTTGTTTTTCAAATGTGATTACCATAGACCACAGGGGTGTGTATCACTAGAACTGATCATAGAAAGGCATACCATATATAACCTGCGCTACTACTATTTAAAAGTATTATAACTTTTATACAGTAATAAAGAACGGTATATATGACAATATGCCTAGTATGTGCGATACACCCGCTGTGTCATAGACAACAATTGGTGTGACTTAACTTCAAATCAAATGATAAATAGATATATAAGTTTTACGCGGTCATTATATGTAAGCAACATTATTATTGATAACTATCAAAGTTTAGTTGTTGAGATGTTTACACCCTCAGGAAAATAATCACATTTACCGGTATAAGTTCAAAGACATCTACACAGTGTTACTGGCAAAGCCTTACCTCCTCCCACGTCGCTGGAACATCTTATTTGCTGGATCATTCGCTGTAGGAATGTAATTTACTGAACTTAACGTTAAGCAAGACTCCGGAAATAAAAGTGTTATATACTTATCTGAATTTAAGAACTGTTGCGAGGTATGTATGTGTAGGAGTTTCTGTTATGGGTGTTTCTGAAGTAAATACCGCCAGAGGCAGATAATCTCAGGACAAGCGTCTGAACATCTGCCTAATGTTGTTAGTTAAGCTGACTTACGTCATAGACAACTCGTGTATCAAGACATTTTGTCGCCTGCCAAGATTTGTTAATCTACTTTCTTATTCTTCGTGAAGCCTAAATCATTTTCAAATTTAAAGTTTGTTAACTCATTATTTCACTTGTGTGAAGTCGATCGGGGGCAGTGTTTGCAGCGAAATATCGTAATAACGAAATGGTAAACAACTAGAACGTGATTCCTCCTTCATTTCTGGTAACTGATCACTGCCAAAATTCAAAGCTTATTTGTAAACACCCATTTGTAGGTTACTTGGTTAGCATGCTGGCCTCTCACACGAAAGACCCGGTTTGAATCCCGGTGACACCGAAGATTTTTGACCTGGGTCTCATACTGAGCAAGGCACCTCATCAAGATTGCACTCAGTCCACCAAGCTATTTAAATGGGTACCTTAACACAATAATTACGGACCTATGCAGGGCGCTTAGTAGGGGCAACGAAAGTACAATTCCTTCAGGGTAATAATGTACAACCAGTGAGCTGTGCACTGAATACTTAGCATTAAAATGTATATTATTTTATTGTTCAAAATGTAAATCCAAAGAGTAACTCCCCGATGAAATACCGTCAATACTCTAAAATAATAGGTAAAAACTATAACATTGGAGTTGATAGTTAGAATCAAAGAAAAAATACATTTAAAATCCATATTTGATTGGTCATTATTATGTTTTAAAAACAACTTATTATTATCACATGTTTGCATGTATAAAAGTGTACTAAACATCAGCGTCCCGGAAAGAGTCCAGAAAATTGAAACAAGACTAATAACTCAAACACAAATAATCGTGCTTTTCTCATTCTCGAGGTGATGATGCCCTCAAGCAACACACCAAATTTCGTGATCCTTTCTTATTTGGTTTCTGAGAAAAGCTGCCCCTTAAACTCTGACGGATGGATGCACAGACGGACAGATGAACGGATGGACGGACGCCTTCTACTGAAGTTACAGTGCAATTACAGTAACAGTGAAGTTACCCACCTAAGAAATAAAGGATCATTATCCCAGCATCAGTAGTAGTTAGATTACTTGGATTGCAACAATCAAAATAAATAACGATATATCGCAGAAAGACCATGACAGGATGATATAGCACCAGATATATCACGCATGCATGCATACATAATTATTCACACAATCATGATCAAGTATATACTGCTGAAACTAATAATTCAACTGATGTTGATCCGGAGGAATGAGCCCTTTCCCTTGATGGCTCTTTTGCAAATGCAAATGAATGATGATTATCCAGTTAATAGGTTTTGGTGTAAATGGTAATAAATCTTCTTATAAAGTTGCAGCTTGGCTGTCTTGCAGTAGTCTTTTTATCGTTAATGAGCCATCCACGTGGGTTTATTTCACAAACAATTTGATAAAGTCGCCCCTGAGATGCCTATCAGCATGTCACTCGGTCCAAAGGAAGTGTTCTTCAAGAAATGATACCGACCAAGCATCTATAAACTTTAGTGATAAGGTCTTTAATATCCATATTTCAGACAGCAACAGAAACCTGGCCTCTGTTCCATAACATCCATAACAGCGAGCGCTTAATAATCGCTCATTGAGCACTACATTAAATCTCTCTTGAACGCGATTGCTCAATGTAGCGCTACGTAGCAAGGCGAGTAAACATCGAGGAATTTGCACTGTATCGTTCAAGAGAGAGCGAGCGCTACTTGAGCGCTACATTAAGCGATCAATGAGCAATTTAAGCGCTCGTTGTTATTGAACGGAATCTTGTGTCAAACAGACAGATCCTCTCTATCATTTCTTCTCGGACCTGTAAGATGGACCTTGATAAATGATGCTTGATTTCCTGTTGTACCAGACTGCACACTACCGGCGTTTGTTTATATGTACGTACTTATTGTACAGTTAGATCAATCAAGTTCCTACTCAATACGTTTTCCACACATACAGCATTTTATCGAGTCCCGGGGTTCTAATTCCTTTAAAAGAAATTACCTCGTGACCGCGTTGTTGTATTCTAGTCCTAACTGTGAACTGTGAATTGAGGGGTTCGGGTTCAAATCCTACATCGCCACTCATGACTAAAGTTTTGCACAATTTACTTTAAACGATAACTCACTAGCTGCAAGTGACTCGACAACCTTGTGTGCTGCAGGGAATTGTACTTCATGCAATTAGCTTGTGGAGCAATGCTTTATTGAATTGAATCATCAACTGACATGTCTGCACTGAACTTAATCTCCTGTAATTATTCACACAATCATGCAAATTGAATTGAAACAAATAACCATATCACAATTATCGAATCATATAATTTTCTGAAGTGTAAGAGAACAGTAGTAAAGATATTTTCAGGTTATCCGCTGTCTTGTAATCTACCAGGCCCGAGGGAAATGATCAAGCGGATCCTTCTTTGTGACATAAGAGAGGCCCCTGATTTTTGCTGCTGTCTGAAACATGGAAATTAAAGATCTTATCACTTAAATGTATTGGTGTCTACTCAGTATCATTTCTTGACTGACACTTGCTTTGCACCGAGTTACATGTTAGCATGCGTCTCAAGGGAAACTATATCAAATTGTTTGTGAAAGAGACCCAAGAGGATGTCTCATAAACGACAAACGGACTGCTGCAAGACAGCGAAGTTGAAACCCTCAAAGAAGATTTATTATCATATACACCATAACCAATGAACTTGATAAACATTATTAATTTTTATTTTCATATACAAAAAGGTCACATTCAGTTAAATAGGGATCTAATATATATCTCACAAGGCTTTCATCGACTACAAAGATCACGATGTCATAAAGAAGTAGGGAATTACAACTTATTTTGATATCACATTTGACATTTTCATCCAGTCACATGGCTAGTATCCTAGATCCCATTGCCTAGTAACATAATTATCATCTCATATCAAGCCGGTTCGAATCCCGCTAGTGGCACGGCAACTTTATTTTGTCTGCAGTAGAGAACTGTTCTACACACAGTAAGGTTTAGGTGCAATGCTACACTTAACTTCAGCATCGTACCACCCATGGTTCGCTAGTTCAAGCCGATGCTCGCAGGTTTCACCGCAATGCATAGCCACATGGTGTTGCGGGATTTCTCCCTGCCATGATACTAGCAGCCGCGATATAAGTGAAATACTCTTGAAAGCGGCGTTAAATCCCAACTCACCTCACCTCAAGCCGGTTCGTTGGTTATTGTTCACATGACAATACCCCAGTAAATAATTTTAGTGATGAAAAGTTCCAGGGCGAGATATGTGTAAATATCAGAACATACAGCCCATAGTGCCCAAGGATGAGTCAACATTCTGATAAATCTCTCCCCATACCTAGATCGTATGCAGCTCGGGCTGGTGATTTTATGATCAACCAGACCAACTAACTACAATTTTATATCTTATGAGAATTCAGTAACTTCCCTTCTTGCGCAACGTGGGAGGTACTGTTATGGAAGTATCATCTCCTAATGATCTCTCTTTGAGATAAGAGGTACCACATCACCTCATGGCCTATCTATAGCCCAGTTTATACGGCGAGCGTTTGCATATGAGTAAAGCATTACACATATGCAAATTTGCTCATATTTTTCACTCCCGTAAGCAAATTTGCACCTAGTCAGGGGCAGGTGCAAATGTTTACTACCGTGAGTAAATATGGTATTTTCACTTTTCTAGTAAAAGTTCGATGTATACAGACATAGTGACTTCACACAGGTTGAGAAAATATATTAGAGAACTTTAGAAACTCCCAATAATGTTTTTCAAATTCTCTATGTTGGATAATCTCCTTCTTGCACGCGATGACCTTCAAAATCTATCTGACTATCCGATTTTCATTATATAATTAGGGCGATATAGTCAAAACAATGTTGACAAATATAAAGTATTGTCATTCATTTAGTTTACATCTAATCAATATTAAATGGCATGTTTTAGGAATTCTCTATTCATATATTAAAAGAGTTGGAAGTCCATTTCCTTAGGCAGAAATTAAATGCATATGAACGCAAAGTAAATTTCCTTTTACTCATGTGTGTATATTACTACCATAAGTAATATTTCATATGTACAAAGTTCGCCGTATAAACAGGGCTTATGAGATACGAGGTATTATTATATTATTATCAGTATGATTACTTGCAGTGAAGGCCCACACTGATGACCCATTTTAATAACATATGCAAACATATTTCTTTGACCACAATTATTGTCAACTCAAGTCATGGTTATACAATACATGTAGGTATTTTTGTTCACAGTTATTTGAAGGTTGTTTAAGTAGGAAGCAGCAGAACTGACACATCTACATGGTTCGTTTAAGCCATGCGATTCCATTTAACATTGAGTTGCCATTTTAAGATGTTCGCATCAAAATGGCCACTCGAAAGTAGATGTGGTTCAATGATGGAATGGGATCTACAAATGTACCTAACACATTAATGACTACCACCAAATTGTCGCTTTATATGACACACCATTTTTTTCAAAATGGATAACCATTTTCTATGGATGCGTCTTACGTCTAATGAGATGTTTTACCCTCTAACGTAACAATATATTGTATTATCAGGAATGAACAAATCATCTTATCCCCAAAGGAAATTAACGCAGCTCTTATTATGGATACCGTGGCATTCCTCTAGGGTTTTCTCAAAATTGATATATGATACTGTAGCTGCTGAGGTTGACAGAATTTTGAGAACCACGGAAAAGTTAAAGTTTAAAACTTGACAGAAGTCTGATAGAAAGTTTTGTTAACTTAATCAAATAGTTATCAAGTAAGTATAACTAGTTTCGCCTTTCTTCCGAATGTAATACACATATACGCATGGTCATATATGATTAAATGTATCAGTAAAATTAAATGATAACTCACATGAAAAAGTGTGATTCCATAACCTACCGAAATAGTATTCATTTGAATATATAGGGATTTTATATGCCTATTAAGACTATCCACGCCGGTACTTCAAATAATCTTCTCCCATTAAAGTTCCATTTACCGGTCTAAATCCGCAATTAAATCTTACACACAACTTGAGGTTCCAAGGGGACCATGTGATTGGGAAACATAAAGATATGTCATATATTATACTCAACGAGATAATTCACCGAGAATTGGGGAAAATCATGTTTTCAAACTTTTTTTTTCATTACATGATGAGACGAAGAAAGGGACAACGAGCCTCACACTATTCAAACTCATTTTGGTTCAAATCGTTCTCCTCTTTTCCCGACAGGAAGCGTTTGTCCTTTATTGGGCACAGTCATCTGCCACATTCGATGAAGACGCTTTATAGACCCACGATGTCTATAATCTGCCTATTACTCCATTTTCAATGTTGGAGGTTTCAGAAGTAGTTGTTATGTTGTGTGAAACTAGAAACGTGGGTGTATTCAGTAGAGTGTGTGTGAAATTGAAGTGCTGTTTATTTTACATTTCAATAAGCCTTAACTGTCATTTACTGATTAGCATAACTACACTACACATCGTTTATAAATGTTATATACAAGTTTTAAATCATCTATCAATGAAAGTGTGTCATCTACCATCTACTTTGGACTTCTACCAAATACCTAATGGGACTAGAGAGCTAAAATATTATATAAGGAAACCTTGGTCAGTTTGTTTTGTAACTTTGATACCACAGACGCCATACCCTAAATATACACCTACGTATATATATCTACCTACCTATGTAACATATAAAGAAGGTATGACACTGTCCGCCATCTTGAATCCTGGCATAGGACCGGAAATGTAAACTTGGATCAGTCTACGAATGTTACAAAGCGTATTTGAGTCAGCAAACCAGTTCCGGTCCTATGTCAGCATTCAAGATGGAGGACAGTGTCATACCTTCTTTATATGTTACATAGGTATCAGTGTGTCAGTGTCAGTTGTCAGGTGTCAGTTGGTAATTTTTTCGTTCATGTCAGGATCAATATCACTACGTAAGGTTTTAGAAATTCATCCATTTATATTTGTTGTGTGGAAATAACAACAACAGATCTGTTATGATCGAAAATAACACAATAATTTGAATGAATTTAAGAGTTTTCCTTTTAAATAAATGAAAACAACGTTTTTCTTTTGTTCTCAGAATAAATTTGAAGAGGGTTTGGTAATTTCCTTCAAACAGTATTTGAACGAACTGCTTGCATCAGATTCGATAACTGATTCCTCGGACCACGCTAATCTTATTTATGTCTAAACATCGTAAAGATTTCCATTAAATGAACGACTTGACAAAGTGTTGGGAAGTTATATTAAGATAGTTTGAGAAAACAGTCAATAAACTTTGAGATTGATCAATGAGATGTAGATAAAACTGACTTTGATAATGTATTTATTACTACTAGTTTATGTCAATTTTAAGTTAAACTGAGTTCATTTGAGTACAGGTATACACTACTATTAGATTGGTGGATTTTGTTGCTCATTCTTCAATTTTATTGAAATAGGAAGTTGTTTCTTTGGCAATACCCCGCTACTTCCCCTTTCTAGTTTGGGGGACACTAGAATATTAATTTTCTGATTTCATCTGTCATCATTTTCTTATTTATTTGTCAATGTGTCAGAGTTCAATAACACATATTTGATAAAATGTTGTATTTGACATAAATAGTGATTTAATATTAATTTACCATCATCCTGCCAAAAACAAACGATTGATCGACTTTCCTAACAATATTTTTTGACGTACATAGAGCCAAAACTTCAGCTTGTCAATTATACTTAGAAAAGGCATCCAATGAAAGACGATAACGGGAATGCATATCGAGATGTTTCAAATAGGGCTTGGTGAAGGCATTCTACACATCCTAAAACACTTTCATAAATCTTTATCTTGTTCATTATCATTGTTCATCACATCTTGGCACAAAACAAATTTGGTTTCAATATTCGATCTTACACAGAATTCTTCCATTGAACGATCTTCTATTTAAAATGAAATTGAAAGACACAAACAAATGTACTTTCTGTAAAGTATCTGTAGAAACTATAGTGCACATTTTCTATGATTGCCCGAAAGTGAATAACATCTGGGATAGACTAAAGACATGGATAGAGCAGAAAACAGATTCAATATTAAACCTCTCAAAACGAAACATATGCCTAGGATATCCGGAAACACGAAATATGATTCTAAATCTTATTATAACAACAGTCAAATATAATATATACATATCAAAGTTAAAGGAAACTGTACCGCAATTTAACACTATAAAACAAGATTTAAACAATATCTATGAAATTGATAAACGCATCTGTTACTCAGATTGCAACTATTCGAAGTTCACAAAATTCTGGTCTGTATGCCATAATCTCTTTAAAGATTGACACTCTGCAACTTCGGTGAAAGTATGGAAATGCCAGGTCCATAAACACTTGAACTCTACGTTTTATTCAATTGAATTTGCAATGTTAGCTTGCAGTTGCTCTGTTTTCAATATTTGTACCTATTTTATGTTGTAAAATGCTGTCTTATGAACATTTCATATATGTCTATGTATCTGAAAAAGAAATAAAATTATAAAAAAAAATTTATCATTGTGCTTACAATGTATGCATAGAATTATCAAACAGAGTTGAGGCATTAAAACATTCAAGCAATTTCCACCTTGAAATGGTAGTCATTATCAAATGCTCATTAGTTTTACTGTAAATGATACCTAAGTGTTAAGCCACACTGGACGGATACATATATACATCTACATATAGATCAACCAAGGGAATTTTTCATCACGAAAACAATAGTCAACGCTGTTATTAGCTTTGTTAGGAAAACCAATACTTGCACTGGATTTTTTTGGCATGAAATTGGGTAAAGGAGTCATCCGAGGTGTTGAAAATCCCAAGTCTGAGCAGAGCGAACTTCCCCGCCACACATGATTTGCTCCAGTCTCCATTCTCCAATTTCTCAAAGTTAATGACTTTATTTCAATACTCTAATCAGCGATTATAAGTAAATTCATTTACCTCCCCTACCTCAGCCAATGGGTATAATAATAATTACAATGGCTGCACTTACGGAAATCGAATCCTATAGTTGACATGGAGGTCGCCATGTTGGTTTTGGTCTGGATTGGTAATGAGATATCTGATTGCACTATCAAGTTCAGATGCAGTAAGCTGACAAGTTGGCACAGAAAAGTGACACACTGCATCAAGGCATAAAATAACTAGTGATAGAAATTGTGCGAGTTGTACTGTGAGGGGTAAGTTGTTCGGTAGCAAACAAAATTCTTTAACGATTGACCAAAGCTGGTTGTACGTCGTCTCTGCATTAGTCCAATGGATGAATCATTCTCATTTGTTAACATCAATACCAGGGGGGGGGGGGGGGGGGGGGGGGGGGGTCCTGATGAAAAGTCCCAGGGATAATATACTCATGGTAATAATGGTTGACACCCCCTAATAGTTATAGGAATGAAATATTATATAAACAACATAACGTGTCAATTTCTAATTTTTTTGGGTAAAACATGTTACTACTGGATGTTTTTTTGTGAATATGTCCTTGAGCATTTGCTCTTTCTCAACTTGTACTTCAAAATGCCAAAGAAAGAGGAATATAAGTAAAATGGAAATTATTCCAAAGAATTCATTCCTTGTGTCTTGAGATCTTGGCATTGGTATATTGTTACAGTGTTTGAGTGTTCTCATTTGGGTTCTAATAAATACTGAAAAGTTGCATTTGAAAAAAAAATCTGCTGAATCCAAATATACAAAAAATCTTCAAGGGAGTCTCATTCGCACACAATACATACATGGCAAGTAGTATATAGTTTACATCATGTGTTTATGCCATTTGCTTTCGAATATACCATAATATAGAACAATATTAATTGTCCATGCATTTAATTTGCTAAAATCCATTTTCTCTTTAGGGGTGTCGACCATTTTTACCATGAGTATATATGTGAAAGGTTTCGTAACATGCAACCCTGGATGACCAATGATAAGGAATATGTGATGTGTTCATCACAGAATGACAAAACACAGGAACGTTAGACATGTTCATTACTTGTTTAGGCTCTTTTATACGCTATTCACACACGGTTACAGAAGCAATCTGCGTTGTTTTCAATGAGCAGCACGGCTAACCTATCAAGAGAGAAGTAATATTTTACGAGATATTCCTTCATTGAGATATAAACCAAATAATGGATGTGCATGAAATAGTGTATGAATAGTGTGTGAAAAGCATACAAAAATGTAAAACATTCATTGAAATCCTATATATTAGGCATTGAACAATTTACTTAATGCAACTGGAACATCTATATAAAAATAGTCCATCCTGTGTGTTACTTTTTAAGGACATAAACATGATCCAAATTGACACTCTTTGTATGTACATGTAGCTAGCCAATCAGTGTTTTCTACTTGCCATGCTTTCTGTGTGGAAAGAATATATTCTCGAATTCAATGTTCATCCTCTAATTTCAAATATTAGTTAACAAACGTTTTGATGAAAACTGTCTCCTTCATACTCGTACACGCCAAACCTAAACCTATTCACTTGACCATGATTTATCCGTTTTTAACAGCATGGTATTCTCATTTAGTGCCAGTCACTAGTTACTCCAAAAGTACCGCTGGATTCAGAGAATAACTTGTTATCACGGAGACAAACTTAATAGATCAATATGTAAGATAGCTAATCATTAACTGTCTGAAGACACCGATGTACCATGTTTTGGCAAAAGTCCAATAATACATTATTGCAAATTTCACCATAACGGGTTCAAAATGATCTTGATGAGGCGAGCGATCTTGTGGCTGATGAGGCCGATCTTGGGAATTATGACCCGAATTGGCGATGGTTCAGGCTTGTGAGTGGTGTCTCTGATGGCCTCATCAAGAACAAAGCCAGCAAAGATGTAACATTCACCAGCGGCAAGACCCTCATTGGTCAAGCAACTACTCAAAGCCAACGGCAGAGGAACCAGCACTGCAAGCCCAACCCAAGAGGATGCATCTACAAAATTACATGTCATTGTGGCCAAGAGTACATCGGAGAAACGGTACGACCTATCAACACAAGGATCAAGGAAGACCAAGCGTCCGTCAACAAACTTGACCAGAAATTCGCCCTATCTGAGCATACCCTGAAAAACAAGGATCACGTCATCGATTGGGAAGCTACCAAAGTCCTGTCAATCAACAACAAGAACTGGCGCCAAAGAAAACTCTAATAAGCGATTGACAGTCTGCAATAAACCGCGATCAAGGCATCTTCCTAACATGTGCTTGGGATTCATCTGGAACTTCTATCTTCTGTCGGAGGAAATATCCGAGGAGAACCCAACCATACCAAATCCAAGTATCCCTACCTTCCATCCACTCCTGTCAGAGCAAATTATCCGAGGAGTCCCCACCAATCAACACCTATCAGCTCCAATCACCATACAACAACTTCAAAGCCACCCACATCAACAATTGGCCTCTCTTCCAACCTCTCAATCAACTGTAATTATTATTTGTTTAACAATTTCAATAAAGCCTTAATTGGCCTCCCTCGTTTCATCATGTGTGTTTGTTTACATCTTCAATAAAGCCTACAGGCCATTGTTTGTTTACTTACTCCCCCTCATGTCTGTATTGCAAACCCTCATTGTATACCATTCTCATGCTTCACCTCCTTCATGTTTGTATTATGTTAATCTCTCTGATTGAGTTTCCTCACCATTGTTTTATTTGCTATATAAATGTACCATATTTTGTTATTTCCTTACATTCCACCTGATGAAGGAGTGAGTATGTACTCCGAAACGTCGTGTATTTTCACATTAAAGAAGTTATTATCCAGAAAACCTTCCTGTTCTTAATACCTATTTACTGAATAATTCCTATAGCGAAGTTGGAACTGAATGAGAAGCAATGTCCATAAGTGTTGTAAATATTATATCCTGACAATTTGATAACAACAAGTGTTTGCCACTAACATGGCAATGTCCCCCGCCGTTAACATTGAGTTTAGTTAGACACATCATTTGGTCAAGTGTCATAGTCACCTTGAAAATAAGGTCAAGGTCACCAAAATCGACTGGTGTCTGTGTCATCCCCCAATGTAGACTGACACCAACTTTGACAACTTTGGGTGCTTGGGTTCATGAGATATTGCGTTAACAAGAGTTCGAAAAGTGGTCAAAGCATTGTGGTGACCTTGAAAATAAGGTAAAGGTCATCAAAATCGACCGGTGTCTGCGTAACCCGCCAATATAGGCTGTCAGCAAATATTAAGACATTATGTCTAACCGATCATGACATTACCAACGACGTTAACAAGAGACAATAAAGTGGTCGAAGTGTCGTGGTGACCTTGAAAATATGGTCAAGGTCCCCAAAATGGACTGGTATCTGAGTCATTCCCTAATGTCGCCTGGCACCAAATTTGAAGACTTTGGGTTCATCCAGTCATGATATATTGCGTTAACAAGAGTTCGAACAATGGTCAAAGTGTCACGGTGACCTTGAAAATAAGGTCATGGTCACCGAAATCGACTGGTGTCTGCGTCTTCCACCAATATAGGCCGACACGAAATTTGAAAACTCTGAATACAACGCTTCATGAGACATCGCGTTAACAAAAGTTTGAAAATTGGTCAAAGTGTTGTGGTGACCTTGAAAATAATATCAAGGTCACCAAAATCGACTGGTGTTTGCGTCTTCCCACAATGTAGGCTGACACCAAATTTGAAGACTTTGGATAAAACGCAGCAAGAGATATTGCGTTAACAAGAAATGTGACGTACGTACGGACGCTGCTGAATACATAGTCCCCCGTTCCGCGTTGCGGCGGGGAACAACAAGCAAGTATTCAATATTAGTTCAATATTTAGAGCTCAGTATTATTCACATCATATGTGCTTAACATACTTACATAACATAGTCCGTTATGTAAGTTGTGATCTGGGTGTACTAAATTGTGACTAAGACGGAAGCTTGACCTCACGTAGCAATTAGTTCATTGTCTACAAGTAAGTATTTCTTACATAGACGAATTTGTCATAAGTACTTGATATCAGAAATTGGTTTCTGTGCAACAATATATTTGGAATAATTGAATATTTTCTTTCATTTAATGGTATATAACTTCTTTATCATTCAAAACTACGGTTCTAATGTCATTATTACTTTGTCGACAGCGCTTTAGAACATATCTCGAAAAGTCACCTATGCAGAATAAAGAAGTGATATTCATAAATAGAGATTATTACCCGAGGAAGTGTGTCATATGACTTTTACGAAACGAGTGTGAATTTTTGTATTGCCCGAGCGAGAGCGAGGGTTATACATAAATTTGCACGGGTTTCGTAAACGTCATATGGCACACTTTCGAGTGTAATACTTTCTTTATTACCAATTCTATTCCATTTGATTCGCGTAAAATTAGCCAGTAAATGGCCCACTTCCTTTGTCACGGCAAGCTACAGTGACGTCACGAACAATTGTTTTATGACGTCACAGACGATGAAATACGGGAAGCCGCGGTGAAACAATGGTTGCTAGGCAAACGTGATATGTGCACATGTGCTCATATCAATAATATTAACTCGGTTATTTTCAACCATATGGGTAATAAATAGTATTTTCAATCTGAAATGAACAAATTTTACAAAGTTACAGTACTGACAGCGTCATGACGGTGTTATTATTGCTAAATTGCTAAGATGCTACATGTAGGACAACAGATGTCAGCTATTTTCTAACATAACTCTTATTTGGTAAATGATTTCTTATCTCATTGTTTTGCAATCACATTTCTTCAGCAAACTAAAATGGAAACATATTTTTAAGTTATATCATCAGCATGTGTTAATTACGCGTCATATGACCTGTTTTCATTAGGCCACAATGCAACTAAAAGAAAAGTTGTTTCCTCTCAGTTGATAAATAATCAGTATTGGTTCAGGATCCTTGAGAGAGACTTAAATCCCTTCAATTACCGGGGAGAACAACAACAGGAAATAAGTAACTCCTTCAATGTCAAGGAAGACACTAGGAAGTAATGAACACATGGCACTTGCACTGCTCAAATTGCTTACGATCAAATGTTTGATGCTTTCCCTTTTTAGGCAACGTCAAATAGCTACATGTACGTGTATAATGTACTACACAATGAATACAGAACTGTAATGGTTATACCTGGGATCAACCAATTAACTCATATAAACTGAATGTGATAAATGAATTGGTTTATCTAAGAACCATTGAGTATGTTGGTGAAATAACCGAACCTTGGCTGTTATTGAAAGATATACACTTTCTTTTTTCTCAGATGTTTTCCGACCCAAAATAAATGGAGAAATCGCACTAATTAGTAAATATGTTTTCCAATCGAATTACGGATCAAGGTTATTATATTTGTAGGAGAAAGCATTGTGGTCATCCTGTTAACATAACAAGAAACGAGTCACAACATACCATATCTGAAACATCTATGCATGCGGACATTGTGGTATTAAGGCACTTTGAGAACTATTTGACAGCAAGACAGTGATGAAATAACTTGATTTGACAACAAGTCTGACATAAACAACAATCTTTACAGTAAATTCCTTAGACCTTCTATTACCTTATATCTTATTATGCCATCAACACATTACCAACATGACAAAACCTCTCTTCTGTTGTTATAAGCTATTATCTTATCATATTATATTACGCCACAGACGTGTTATTATGATAGTGCTCTATAAAAAGTTGCATTATGTATAATAAATGGTCAAATTATTTTCGTGGAAGATTGTTGATATAAAGACAAAGACCAGTATTTCAAAAGTAAAGGATGTTTACACTTACAACATTGATTCTATTCTAGGTATATAAGGCAATAATTTAATTATATTAATGGTTAGAATACCTTTGTAAGTGACAGGCTTCAAATTGTGTACACCTCCTTTGGTCAATTTGTATGTGATTGAGGTCTGTGTAAAATAGTTGAACTGAAATTGAAATGTCGATATATAGAAAGCTACAAGTCAATTATTACCTAAATGAAGGCATAATTTCTGAACTGAAATTGCATGGTTCCCGTGAACGATTTGGTTATAAATGTGTTCATACCTTTGGAATTCAACTATTCAAATTAGTCATGCAGAGAAATTAAATAAATCCAAATCAAGCTATTCATTAACTGACACACACAGTAATTGTTTCCAATGAACCAAATGTCCATCCAGTGAAATACTTGTTTAAATTTTCAAGTAAGAGTCATTATTTGGAAACTGGAATCTGTATGTTGTGCCTCTCGTGTAGTGGACCACAAACGAAAAGCATTGTTAATTGTTAACGCTCAACCAATTATTGTAAATTTCTTAGACTAGTATGTGGAATAGAATTGGTTTTAATCAACCTTGTTTGGTGGACATTGTTGGTTTGTTAATTTTTGAAATATTATAGTGCAAGACAAAATTCATTAGATTAAGTGAAAATGTTTCTGTTTTATTATTTGAAAATGAAAATGACAAAAAACACAACTACTGTAAAGTGTCACCTGTCCGGAAACGAACGTGGAGACGTTGATGCACAGCCCATCAGCAAACTTTAAATAGAGAAGTTTTATATTTAGAGATTATTACCCGTGGAAGTGTGTCATATGACTTTTACGTACTTTACGTGAATTTTTGTATTGCCCGAGTGAAAACGAGTGTTATACATAAATTTGCATGAGTTTCGTAAAAGTAATATGGAACACTCTCGAGTGTAATAATTTCTTTTTTACCCATTCTGTTCCATTTGATTCGCGTAAAATTAGCCAGGAAATGGCTACAGTGCAACAGTGCAAGCTACAGTGACGTCACGAACAATCGTTTGATGACGTCACAGATAACGAAATAAGGGAAGCCGCAGTAAAACAATCGTTGCTAGGCAAACGTGATATGTGCACATGTGCTCATATCAATAATAATACTCGATTATTTTCAACCATATGGTTAATAAATCGATATATTTTCAGTGATTGTTTTAACTTAATATCATGATATATTTCTCCCAATGATAATTATTCAAAGACAGAAACATAACATTTTGTAGCCCTGAAGTTAATGTTTACCGATATATTTAGAAAAATAAGATATATTTATTTCCGACTGTTCATTTCGTACATAGTGATAAATATATTTCATATATATTTGAAAACATCTATCAAAATTATCGTCTACCCATCAAGTGTCTGTAGACAGCCATGTGACAGCTAAACGGTTGACCAAGGCTAAAACCTGAATGATGTTATTACAATTTTGATTTAATCCAAACATATTTTTCAATGAATCATTTTTCAAATGAATGATACATATCCATCACATTAGAACATCAGGACACCATCAAAACTGTTGACAACAACACTTTAATTTTGAAGTAATGCCTAAATAATCGTTTTTCAGTCGATGGTGTTCTCTTCAAATTCTTCTAAGATTTTAAATGTGTGTTGATAACCAAATTGACTTAGTGTAATTCAATCCTGCATCTATCTTTGTTTACCTGTCTCTGTTTTTCTGTCTGATCCGTTCTCTTGTTTCATGTTTTCCTAGGAAGGCACATTGATTGAATCAACATGACCTGATATCCACTTCCATCAGACAATGTAACCTCTAACACTTCAAATTATGTAGACAGACACCAAAGCCTCCCGAAAGTGTGTTTCTGTAATAACCTTGTAATACTACATTACTTTGATACCTTTAATTTCGCCAAGAAGCATGTTCACCAGGATCTTAAGACATCTATCAAAATTATCGTTTACCATAAAATGTTTGTAGATAGGCCGATGAACGGATCCCAATTCCGGTTACCAAATGCTAAACCCTGAATGATGTCATTGCAATTCGATTTGATGTAAACATATGTTTTAATCTATCATTTTCAAATGAATATTACATATGCATCAAATTAGAACATCAAGCCACAATCAAAGCTTTTGATAAAACACTTTAATATTGCTATCTGTATTAATGCGTAAAGAACCTTTTTTTGGTGTTCCTATATTCATGATATTCTAAGATTTTGAGTTGCCATAACCAAATTGTCGTAAAGTAATTCAATGATAAATTATACTACATTATATATAACATATACTTTCTTTCTTTATCCTTCTCTGTTATTCTGTATTGGTCATTCTCTTGTTTCCCTAGGAAGGTACATTAATTGAGTCAAATTACCTGATGTGCACCTCCATCAGACCAAGTAACCTCTGACACCTCAAATTATGTAGACAGACACCAAGGGCTCATGCGAGTGTGTTGTGTAATAACCTTGTAATACTCCATTACTTTGAGACCTTTCATTTCGCCAAGAGGCATGTTCACAGGAAATGTCCAAAACGTTTAAGTGTTCCTTTTATCCAATTTATACATTATATTCATAATGCAGTAATCGCCTGAGGTTTAACACAGAAGATGTAATAGTTAACACTAGCAAATGTGACCAAACAATGTATCGGTTAAACTTCAAGTATGAACTCTAATCAAATGACAGTTAACAAAAACAAAGTTATCAAAATTGTAAATACCGCCAGCAAAATCAGTGGAGTACCTTTCGAAAACATGTCCTTTATTTATGAGCGCCAGATTGTAAAGAAAGCTGCTAAAATAAGATCCGATAGTTCCCATATATTGTCCCATCATTTCGAACTACTTCCTTCTGGTCGCCGCTTTCGGTTACCTTCGTTAAGGACAAACAGAGCCCGACAGTCCTTCATACCAACAAGTATTCGTGAAATTAATAAATGTTTTGAATTATGAAGTAGTAAATACTAAAATTATCTAGTCTCACAATGACCCATTTACATTGAAAATCTGTTCTGTACTAGCTATTAATATTACTGTGTATGCATTGTTTATACCGGTGTACACTGTGTGACTATATGTATATATATATATATATGAGACCGTTTTGTTGTAAAAAGAATTTCCTCCGGGATAATAAAGTCTTATCTTATCTTATCTTATCTTAGTTATCAAACTCAATTCATAAAAAACTAACGTGTATAAGAGTAAACAATACGGAAAAAACACACACATTACTGCTGTGATGCCATTGGAAGATGAACCAAGTGAAGTTAGTGTCCATATGGCCAACATATAATAAAGGATTTGAAAGGAAATGGAGTGATTCTACTCTTCTACTCCATTGTATAGTCTCTTAGACTGACTCACTGGCTTCAATATGCATTATAAACAGTTCATTTAGTGACTCCTTGATCCCTGATAAACGTGATCAAGTCCTCCAATAACGAAATCGTGTTTGCAGACGCATTTGCCATTGTGGATTATAAATTGTAGTTTTGCCTAGTCTCTGACTACTTCGTAAGAAATTAATGTTTTAACCTAAAATGATGTTTGATTCAAAACCTGATTTTATTTAAATGAGATTGCTCACAAGATGGATTTTGCATACTTGATTTCACTCCATGGTCCCCAATAAAGGTGATTATAAGATATGAGTTATGAAACGAGTGAAATCGTATTAGAACACGAAACATTAAATGTAGTAATGTCAACTCTCGCAACTTCTTCCCCAGAAATTCAAATTTCATCCTTAAATAATATACAATTATAGACTGGTGATGAGGTCAATGAGGTTTTTATGGACCCCAAAAACAGGTATTGACCGAATTCACCAGTCCATTGTTTTATTATGTATTCAATATAGAAACGAAAGGAAAACAATTAAATACAGTCAAAATGCAATTTGGTTTGAACAGCTGGGGCTACAGTCACATGACGTCGTGATTATGAAAGCATAACGTCATGCAGCAATCGTTTGACGTCATGCAACAATCGTTTGACGTCACCCAAGTCAATACGGCTTTTGGTCGGACTCAGGGCTTGAGTCATTAGTTTTTCTGTCGACGGTTACATGATAGCCTTTCGACCAATCAGATCGCTGAAAAAATATCCTCACATAATAATGTTTTATGTTATATTGATGAGCTAGTCAATGCCACGTTATGAATGACTGAATTGAAGGATTGACAATCTGACACTGAAACACATATCAATCAATAATGATTGAACTGTCATCAATGTTCTAAATTTTCAAATTTATCTCATCATTTATTAAAATGAACTTTTGTTATTTCCATTGACGACGATTCCTTAGTATTGATTGTGTATCTGTAATTGAAGGTGAGATTCATTTTCATAAAAGCGTATATTTAAAACATCACTCAAAATGGTCATTGGCATTGGCATTACTAAATTAAACGTTTACAATACATCTTAAAAGATCTATATTTGATTTCAGGAGACTGGGAAAATATCCATTTCTCATTTTGTTTTCTCTTTAATGTCAGGATCGAAATCAGTTGTGTTAAATTCATCCATTTAAATCTTTTGTAGATGTAATAACAACCGATCTGGTGATAGAAAATTTCACATTACTTCAAATGCATTTAACATTTATCCTTTGCAATAAATATACTTAGAGAAGGCATTGAGTGAAAGACGATAATGAGAATGTTTATCAAGATGTTTTATATACGGTTTCATCAATTAATTCTGCACATCTTAATTCAAACGCTTTCATTAATATTTATCTCGTTAATTAAGGATTCAGCCATTTGGCAAAACACAGGAACATTAGCATTGCTCATTATTTGCTTAGTACTCCTTGTTTTGAATCACACTCACACTCGGTTACACAGACAATCTTTGTTGTGCTTCAGTTAGCAGTTAGCAGCGTGGGTAACCTACTTTCGTTATTAATCGAAAGTAATATTTTATGTTAGATTCCTTCATTGAAGTTAGACATATACAAATATTGTATTTGTATGAAATAGTGTATGAATATAATATGATATGCCAACAATGATAAAAAGTTGAAATCCTCTCAATTGGGTATCAACTAATTTACAATATATACCTGGAATATCTTGATAGAAAAAGGTTTATAAAATATTCAATACATATTATTTTAAAATATCTTGGCACAAGCTGTTAAAAAATATCAAACATGGGTGGTTTCAAAAACCTTAACATGAAATACTACTATAACTAGGGATATAGACATTTTTAACAGATCAATCGATTTGGGAACTATCTTTAATTAAAATGAACTCTGTAAATAAGTTGTCAACAATTCATTGTTTTGTACTTGAACCATACTATCTGTTTGGTAAGAATACATTCCCGAATTCAGATTTTCATCCTCATCAACCCTATCGTCAATGTCAATTAGTTACATCTAATATTCCTCTCAAACTTTTGTCTGGGATAAACAAGTTTAATGGGTCCGGTTGTTGATAATTTGTATTTGTCATATGATCGTTCTTTAAATAAACAATGTTCAATTTCGAAATAATTCAAATAATGGTTACATTAATATCAATCAGTGTAGTTTAAATATATCATTAGGGGGTTTGTATTGACATATTTATATTATTTTTGAAAAATTTATACCAAATTTAACTTGCAAAATCAAGGACCACGAAGGGTACAAATACAAATATATATATTTTGACAAGTGTATCAGTCTTTTCTAGAACATGTTTAATCTTAGAAAGGTAAAGTATTTTTTTACTAACTAATTGTAATAATTAATCTTATTTCAAATATTAGTCAAGAAATGTTTTGATGAAAGGCCGTCCCCTTCATACTCGTACAAGTCAAACCTAAAAAAATAACTGCCACCATTTTACCCGAACAACATATATTACGATTTCATGAAATGGTAATTATTTTGACTATGTTTTAACACTTTTTTAAAACAGTTTGGTAGTGCCACATATTGTCATTCACTAGTTGGCCTTGCTTTGTACTTCATTATTCATCGTTACTTTACTCCAAAAGTATGGCGGATTGAGAATATAACATGTTATCAAGGAGGGCTGTAGACAGACTTAATATATCCATATGTAAGATAGCTAATCATTATCTATCTGAAGACACCAGGGAATGACTCTAATGTACCATGTCTTAGCGAAGGCCAACGATCAAAGGCTATGGTGAGAACATATTTTCATGAGTTATATAGTAATCCGTCCTTGCACGGTATAGGGATTCAAAATGAAGCAACTTGTAATCCAAACAATACCTATTTACAAAATGATTCCTATAGCATAGTTACAACTGAATTTCATCTAATCTAAAACTGTGACTGTTTTAGAGGCAATATTTGTTTGCTAAAGAATTTAACATATTCATGGACTTTGATAGTGATGAGGAAGAGGACAATACCGAAATTTGTCTACGACGGAAGCTTGACCTGAAGTAGAAATTAGTTTGGACCGAGAATTGATCGTCTTCAAGTAATTAAATAATGGCTATTTCTGACTTCAAAGGATTTGTCGTTTATATAAGAAATTGGTTTCTGTCACAAAGTCTGCAACAACAGATTGTCAAAAATATATGACAGGAAATTATTGAATACTTTCTTCTGTGAGTAACATTCTAGCAGTTGTGGCGATGAAACATGTAGACGATATTAATGGATATACAATTTCTTTATTCTACAAAACGACAGTTCGAATGTTATTATTACTTGCTCGACACCGCTTTATGTCGAAATGTCACCTGTGCAGAATAAAGAAATGACATCCATAAATAATATCTTCATCCTTAAATGAATAGTAACTAACTTAAGTGACAGTGTCATGACAGTGTTAATATTCAAGTTTATTTCCGAAAGCAGTAAGAAGTGGTTCTCAAAGTGTCCGAGACCTGCTGTTAATGTTAGGAAGACAAATGCCAGTCATTTTCAAACTTGGGTCATTACTCTCATATAGTGAATCACATCATCTTTTCAATGTTTTGCAATCAGATGTTTTCAGAAACCTGAAATCAAAACAAATATGTGATGACGCTATATCATTAGATTTTGTTTATCATGTAGCTCAATTGTTAGAGTGTCCACCCATCACCAGAAAGGTCGGGGTTCGATTCGGGACCGCATCATACCACCAAAAGACGATAAAAGATGTGAGTTGTTGCTTCTTTGCTTGGCGCTCAGCAGTATAAGGATGGAACAACGCTTTAACTGGCACTGCACTGTGGCTACCAGTTTTCACATTTCCGGACTTACATTGTAATGATTATCATTACAAATACACATCATGCGACCTGCTTTCATCAGGCCATAATGCAACCAAAAGCAAAGTAGTTGTTTGATGATATATTCTCAGTAGATAAATGAATCAGTAGCATAGAAATGCTGTTTGTCAACTTCTGAGAAAAGTTCAAGATCTTGGAGATATCCTTAAATCCCTTCAATCACCGAGTGCAAAAACAACAGGAAAGAAGTTAATCCCTCAATATCAAAGACGACACTGACACAGTAATGAACATACCACACATCGTCTCTTTAAATTGCTTACAATCAAATTGTTCATGCTTTTTATACTTTAGGCAAAATCAAAGGGCTATGTGTATAATTTACAACAAATAAAAAAGTTTAATTGTTGTACCGCATTGGGATCACACAATTAAAATAGATAAATTTAATGATATAAATGAATTTATGTTTTAAAGTGCCATTTAGTATGATGATGCAAAAAACTGTAGTTTGACAACAATCTGTCATTGAAAGATATATACTTAATTTTTCCGTATATTTGTATGACCCGAAATAAACAGAGAAATCACACTAATTAGTAAAGGTGTTTTCCAATCTTAACATCGTAGGTCAAGTTTATTATTTTTTAGCGGAAATCATTTTGATCGAATCGCACACTATAAACAAAACGAACAATGGTGAAACAGAATACCATATCAGCAACATCTATGCATGCAGATTTTGTAATACCATGGCACTGTTTTCTATTATTTGACATTAAGACGGTAATGAAATAACTTGGTTTGATAATAAATCTGACATAAAGAACATTTTTTAATGTAAATTCTTTTGATCTTCCATTACCTAGTATCTTATTTTGGCATTAACACATTATCAAAATGCCAAAACTTCTCATCTATTGTAATAAGCCACTACCTTATCTCCATCTATCACGCCATAGAGGTATTATTATGAATGTGCTCTACAAATAGTTGCATTATGTATTACCGACAGAGGCAGAAAATTGCTAACTTATTGTTGTTGAAGAAAGGACCAGTAAAGATGTATACCCTCACATCATTTGATTCTATTTCAGATAAAGGACACGTTAGAACAAGAATTTAAGTTATTGATATATTTTTAAGTGACAGGCTTCAGTGTATGCACACCTCCTTAATGTGTCTGTGATTCAGTTCTGTCTAAAATAGTTAAATTTGAATTGAAATGGAGATTTGCAGAAAGCTATCACGTCAATTATATTCTCAAGGGAAGCACAATTTTTGAACAAATATTGCATGGTTCCCGTGAACGATTAGATTATAGCAGCAGTCATACCGAGCACCTATTTTTTATCTACTCAATTGACACACAGTAATTTATTTCAATGAACTGAATTTCCATTCAGTGAAATACTCGTCTATTTTCAAGTAATAATCATTTGTTGGAAACTGGTATCTGTATCTATTGCCCTCTTGCAGTAAACTAGAAAAAATGGAATATTTTGAACACTGACTCACATTATCGTCGATTACTTGGACTTGTAAGTGGAATGACCGATTTTCATTCTGGTCGCCGGGGCTAAATTAGGCGTTTTTTTAAAAAAAAAAAAGCTGTATATAAGTAATTTCAGGAAATTTAGAAATTTCAGAAATTTAAAATTGTCAAATTGACAACCCATTTTAATGAACCCAAATTTGACCATATGCCATTACATCTAATCTTTAAGTCTCTATGAAAACTTGGCAACAATTTAAGATTATGACGAGATTGAAGGTCAATGCTGTGCTATAAATGGCTGAAGCATTGACAATGTGTAAAGAGAAATTGATAAAGATGTCATTTACATACTAAACTTTTCAAAGTAATCTCATCATTTATGACATAGCTTTTTGTGTAATTGAAGATTAGAGTAATTTTCCTTAAAACGTATATTTAGAACATCAGCCAAAATTGGCAAATCCACTGGTATATGAAATCGTCACAAAATGTCATGAGAAATCTATATTTCTGACATAAAACATCAATTTTCTCTCGGTTCACAGAATAAATTGAATGGTTTAGTAATTTGCTTGACACAACATTTGAAATAACTGCTTGCATCAGATTCGATAATTGATTCCATGGACCACCCTTATCTATTTTCTTTACCAAATTGCTTAAAGTTGTTCCATTAAGTGAACAAGTTGACAAAGTGTTGAGTAGTTATATAAAGATAGTTTGAGAAAACATTCAATAAACTTTCAGATTGATCCATGCGATGTACATAAAACTGATTTTGACAATGTATTTATTACTAATGGTTTATGCCAATTTTATGTAAGTTAATCAATGATTAAGTTACATATTTGAGTATACTCTGCTATTACAGTGGTGACTTTTGTTTCTCATTCTTCAGTTTCATTTAAGTAGGAAGCCGTTTCTTTGACAATACCACGCTACTTCCCCTTTCTAGTAGGAGAATACTGCAATGTCGATTTTCTGATTTCATCTGTCATCATTTTCTTATTTATTCTTCAATGTGTCAGAGTTCAAAGGAACTATTTTATAAAATCTTGTATTTGTCATAAATAGTGATTTCTTATTATCTTTCTGTCAGCCGTTGCCAATAAAATGTCATCTTGCAAAAAACATATGATTGATTGACTTTTCTTCACAATCTATTTTAACTTACATTGAGCGAACAGATAGTCAATTGCTTTGAGGGAAATGTCCTTAATCTTAGAAAAGGCATTCAGGAAAAGACAATAATGAGAATGCATATCGAGATGTTTTATATACGGTTTGGACAATGCATTCTGCTAATAAATAATAAACTATCATCTTAAATCAAACACTTTCATAAAAATTTAACTCGTTCATTATTATTGGGTTTACAACGTATGCGCAGAAATATAAAACAGATGAGAGGCATTAAAACGTTTGAGCCATTAAAACGTTTGAGTCATTTACATCTTGAAAACAAAGGGAGTGTTCATCAGGAAAATTATACTCTTGGCGATTATGTATTTCATTGTAAAACAAATGACTGGCCTGGGAAACAGGTTGCTTGGCATGAGATTGGGTAAAGTAGTCATCTGAGGTGCCGGAAATCCAAAGTGTTAGGAATCAATTCCATGGCGAACTTTTCCCACCAGGCATAACTTGCTCCTGTCTTCATTCTACACTTTGTAACAGTTGATGACTTGATGTCAATTCCCTAATAGGCAATTATAGGTCATCTCTTTTAACTCACATACCGCAGCCAATTGGTGACTTCGTCTCATTCTCATGATAATCAAAATGGTCGTGCTTATAGAAAGCAAATCCTGCAGTAACATCTTGGTCAGCCTGTTGGTTTTGGTCTATGATTGGACAATCAAGTTCAAATGCAGTATGCTGATATGCTGGCACAGGAGAGTGGCGAACTGCAACAAGACCTAACTGTGAGTGTAAATGTACGAGTTTACTTTGTGGGGTAAGTTTTTTGAAAGCAAGTAGAATGATGATTGACAATAGCGTTTTGTAAATCATCTTTATATTGGTTCGCAGGACCAATGAACGGATCATTCTCATTTGCCATCATCATTGACAAGTGAGTTGTTATGTTTCTGATGAAAAGTCCCAGGGGTAATATATGTAGATCATCGGAACATGCAGCAGCGGATGGCAAAGGAATGACAGTGTGTAATGTGTTCATCATAGACTTACTCAGATCTTGTTTAGGACTCTTTTTGCATCAAACTCACATCCGGTAAGATATAGACAATCTGTTTTGTGCTTCAGTTATCAGAGTAGCGAACCTACTTTCGTTATTCTTCGAAAGTTATATGTTATATTACATTCTCTCATTTAAGTAAGATATAAAGCAAATAAGGTTTGTGTGGGAAATAGTGTACAGCTGCTGAACAAAGTTTTATAACATTCGCAACACTGATAACATTTGTTTCATTCTTTTCCAAAAAACTTATATACATGTCCTTTTCTTTTCATAATACGGTAGTCAAATCATTTTAAATGCAAATGAAGTTTGGAAATTATCGATATAGTGCAGATATTAAGTTAGATTCTGTTTGCATTGAAATTAATGCTACAGTTACACAGATAAATACTATATAGGAACCAGCAGTTTGTCGTTTTGAGGTTATTTAATGTAATTTAATTTAACTTATGAACATAAAAATGTTTGGAACATAACAATTGCATATTTCTTAGACACAGAAAGTGCTTTTGAATGAAATATATACATTATTTAATTCAATATGAAGGAATTGAAATTTGTAAAGATTCTGAAAAATGTTTCATAACTTGATGTCTGTTATCTCTTAGAACTTATATTGTCAATGAATAATGTATCTTGCTTAATTGGCACACTTCTCATAGACAACTGGTTATTTCAACATAGGGTTGGTTTTCGGATTATTCATATGTCAATCTCCAGACATCTACAACAATTTGGGTTTAAATGCTTAGTCCCGTGCTGAAATCTCATTTAGAATGGCTTGAAAAAAAACCTAGAAGAGAATTGAGAAGAGCACTCATATATAACCGGGGTCAGAATGTGATCATTTATTACCTAAAACACGATGAGAATCTTGCATTACTGATAATAAAATCATATGTCACCAAAATAAAAAGTATGCTCATTTTCCCATGAGTTTTTGTTCATTTTTTTGCTGTCCGGAACATACCATAATTGGAACAGCCTTGGAATTCCCAAGACATGAACCCTATTTAGACTCTCTGGGACATTATTGGCAAATCAGATGCCGGGAGAATGCCTACTTCAAGCCAGGTGCATTGAAAGTTGATAAATACATTTTGGCAGTTTGTCAAAAAATATACCTGTGGCAGTCTCCAGGAACCCATGCCAAAATAAATAAAGCCACTGAGAAAACAAATTGAATTAATATTCCTTATGGAATGTACTTTATTGTGATAACAAATAGTGTAATTTGTATCACAAGTCTCCAAAATCATGTAAACATAGCAATGTAAGAAACTTTTGTTAAGCAGCTGTATAAGTAGTTAATGAAAGGTATGCAAAGAACCGAAAAAGTTTTAAATCCTCCTTCAGTATCAACCAATCTACTAGCTACACCTGGAACATCTTGATAGAAAAAGGTTTATACAATATTTCTATAAATATTATTTTAAAAAATCAACATTGGTACAAGCTGTTGAAATTATCAAACGTGTTAATTTATTCCAAAACCCATACATGAACTGGTATGATAACTTGATTCATTGTTTTCTAATTGAACCATGCTATCTGAATGGAAAGAATACATTCTCGAATTCAGTTTTGATTCTCATTAACCCTATTGACATTGATGTATTTTTTTACTCTTCTTTCAATTAAATGACAACCATTTCCTGGACAAAGCCACACATCCCTGCTTTACAATAAAAGAAACTTCATAAAATGTCGAGACGTTCTGCAGCCTCAATTCAAATTTAGCAATCATCATTTTGTATATAACAACGTGTCTCACTCTTTTGAAAACATGTGATCAGAATATGCACGAACTTCCTCAAATGTGTTTAAGAAATGCTCTTTAACCTTATTTCAATACCATGCCAATCTATCAGAATCATGTCAATATGTCCAACACTAACCAGTCATCAGACTGTATTTCAGGGGAAAACGGAAGATATCTTCTGTATCGTGTACGATAATGACAGCACTCGAAATGTTTGCAAAAAAATGATGACAGATGTAATTACAGAAACGTTTTAAAGAAAATTTATCTGAATTAAACATTAACATTGTCGTGTTTCGTTTAATTTAATTAAAAAACAACATAAAAAGTTTACTGAATTATGTTTTCAATGTCAATAAGTTACATTTAATATTCTTCTCAAACATTTGTCTTGGATTAAAGTCTTCGTGTTGTTTTTTGGGTCATATGGTCGTTCTTTAAATGAACATCTAGAATGTTGAAATTCGAAATAAGTCAAATAAATGTTACTTTAGAATTAATCAGTTCTTGTTCGTCTAAATGTAAGTATACCATTAGGGGACTGCATTTATACATTAATATTATGTTTCTAAAAATCATATCATATTTAACTTGTGAAAATCCAGAACAACAAATGGAACAAAAACAAAGGGTACAAATATCTATATTTTGACCAGTGTATCAGACTTTTCCAGTATGTTTCAAGTACATGTTTAATCTCACAAAGGGAAAGTATTTTCTAACTAATTGTAATAATTAATCAAATATAAAACAAATGATTTGATGAAGTGCCATCCCCTACATACTCATACACGTCAAACCTAAATAAATGAAATAAATAAATTAAAACAATATTATGAAAGTGTAACTATTTATGTTTTCCTCTTGGTAACCTTGGTTTTGCCCTTTAGTGCCAGCCACTAGTTGGCCTTGTTTCGTACTTCATTAATCATCGTTACTTTCCAAAAGAACCGCTGGATTGAGAGAATAACATGTTATCAAGGTGGGCTGTAGACAGACTTAATAGATCAATATGTGAAATAGCAAATCTGAAGCGACCGGGGATTGACTCTAATGTTCCATGTTTTCGCAATACCCAATGATCAATAGTCGATGATGAGATTAATATTTTGTGAATCATAACAATTTGGTAATACGTTATTGCTATTTTCAGCAATGGGGGATTCATAATGAAGCAATCAAAACAATATATATGTACTAAACGATTTCTATAGCGTAGGTGCAAGTGAATTTCATTAACAAGAGAAGCGTTATAAAAATAATATCTCGACAATTTGATAACAGCAAGCACGTATTCACCATCATTGTGGTATTAAGAGCTGGTCCATTTACCAAAATATGTGCTTAACATACTCACATACATATTCCTTTATGTAAGATGTGTTATGTATACATCTCCTTAAATGTGACTGTTGTTGAGCCAACATTTGTGTAATAAAGAATTTAACACATTCATGGAGTTTGACAGTGATGAAGAAGGGGAGAAAACCGAGATCTGTCAACGATGGAAGCTTTACCTCAAGCAGAAATTGGTTTGAACCCAGAATTCATCGTCCTCAAATAACTAAATGGACTATTTTAGACATAGAAGTAATTGTAATAAGTAGTAGATATAAGAAATTGGTTTCTGTAACTAAGTGTGCAATAATAGATTGTCGAAATAATATGATGTGGGATAATTGAATTGTGTGTGACATTCTTGAGGTTGGGCTGATGAATTATGTAGACGATATTGATGGAACTTCTTTATGCTACACATAGACAGTTCTGATGTCATAATTACCCGCTCGACACCGCTTTATGTCGAAATGCTGAATAGGAAGAATAAACAGTTTCCACGTCCTTAAATGAACCAAATAACCAAGTAAACTAAATGACAGTGTCATGACTGTGTTATTATTCCAATTTCAAGTTTTTTCCAACAGCAGTAAAAAATGGTTCCAAAAATACAAACTTGGGTCATTCAGTGAATCATTCCTTTTATCCTAATTTTTTTGCAATCAGATATATTCAGCAAATTGAAATTGAAATGTTTTCGTTATATATTAAAATTTACTATACAACAAATGTAGAACTGTAATGGTAATACCGCATGGGGTCACCCAATTAACACATATAAATTGAATGTGATAAATGAATTAGTTAATTTAGGACCATTGAGTATGTTGGTGAAAAATCAGAACCTTGACTATTACAATACACAACACACAAATATACACTTAAATTTTCCCAAGATGTGTTTGATCCAAAATAAACAGAGAATTTACACTAATAAGTTAATATGGTTTCCAATCTCATTATAGATCATGGTTATTATATTTAGTGGAAAGAATTGTTGTCACAGTGTAAACATACAAACAAGAAGACACAAGAGAGCAGATCAGCAACTTCTATGCATGTGGACGAACGTGCTAATACCAAAGGACTTTGCGAACTATTTGACGTTTAGACAGTAATGAAATAACTTGGTTTGCCAACAAGTCTGACATAAAACAACAATCCTTAATGTAAATTCCTCAGATCTTCCATTACCTTACATCTTATTTCGCCATTAACACATTATCAAAATGCCAAAACCTCTATTATGTTGTTATTAGCCATTATCGTATCATCATCTATCACACCACAGACGTGTTATCATAAATGTGATCTATAAAAAAAAGTTGCATTATGTATAACCGACTGAGGCAGAAAATGGTTAAATTATTGTCGTTGAAGCTTTTGGATATGAAGAAAAAGACCAGTATTTCAAAGGTAAAGTATGTATTCATTTAAATCATTGGTTTGTATTTCAGATATATAGGGCACGCTTTGGAAATTAAAAGTCAACATTTCAAAAACGAAAATCATAATATTCTCTAAAGGTACATGTAGAAAACACCCGACATTTTCCTTTCATGGTGATAATATTGATGTTGTTAAAGAATATGTTTATCTTGGTATTTTATTTAGTAACAATGGTCGTTTCTGTAAATGTATTAAACGCCTGTATGGGCAAGCCTCAAAATCAATGTTCGCATTATTGCGTAAAGTTAATATTTTAGATATCCCTCTTGATTGTCAGTTAAAACTATTTGATCAGCTTGTACAACCAATACTCTTATATTCATCTGAAGTATGGGGATTAGAAAATATTATTTGTCTTTAACGGCTTCATCTTAAATTTTGTAAATATATTCTTAAAGTAAAAATGTCTACACCAGATTATATGGTCTATGGCGAACTTGGTCGTTATCCTCTCAGTATTTGTATTAAAATCAGAATTATTTCTTTCTGGTGTAAAATGTTACAAAATCCAAACAAATTATCATATAAAATGTACCTCCTTATGTATACAAAATGCCAATCCTAAATTCAATTTCAATTTAATTAATTCAAGTGAAGGAATATTGCGGGAAACATGTTTCATTTATGTATGGATAAATAAAAAAATTAACAGTTCAAACATTTTAAAATCATCTATTAAACGAGTCCTTATTGATCAATTTTTTCAAATGTGGACTGCTTCTCAAATTGAATCATCAAAAGCTAAATACTACAAAATCTACAAAATTAAACCCCATATCGACTCATATATTCTAGAACTTCCTACCAATCTAAGAATTTGGCTTACCCGCTTCAAAACTTCAAACCATAGATTACCTATTAAAACTGGTCGGTGGAGTAAAATTGATAAGTACCAAATAATTTGTAATCTATGTAATGCCTCCACCGGTGACGAATTTCATTTCCTTTTGGCCTGCCCCTCTCTATCAGATTTAAGAAGTAAATACTTTCCATCATATTATTGTTAGTATCCTTCAATTGAAAAGTATATATCCTTTATGAAAACCACTTGTAAACCACTTTTATTAAACTTGGCAAAATTCGTTAAAGAACGTCTGTGTAAGTTTTAATCTATATGAAACCACAAACAACACATAATTATGTATACGGCACATTATTCCAATTTGTAAATATATGTATATATATTCTATCCAGTGAAATACACATGGATTTCAAGTAAGAATCAATATTTGGAGACTAGTAATTGTATGTTATACCTCTCATATGGTGAACGACTTAAGTATGTTAACAAGTAGGACAAAGTTTGTTTCTAATTAATCATGATTTATTAACTCATGATTGTTCCCTTCAATCAGACAAACTATGCATAAATTTTTAATTTAAATCAGTATAGTGTTTTAATATCCAAGGAATGAACCTGACTCTTGTTTGCGAAGTGAGGAAAATTCGTTTCCATCGAAATAACACAGCAAACACAAATTCAAACTTACAATTTAAAAAATTATTCTTATTATGAAGAAGAAATCTGAGGTTCTTCGTTTGTTGAATTATACACTTTGTAAATATTATTTTGCATAAAAAATCTGTGAAATCGGTGAAATTATTGTATAATTATTGTAAATCAAAATGATAAAGACACAACTACTGTAAATGTTCACCTGTCCGAAAACAAACGTGGAGACATTTATTGACTGCTTAGCAGCATACTGGTATAAAATATTTGAGTAGACAAGCTTTATGTGTCGATTTATTGTCAGTGATTTTAAAAATTTGATTTCATGATATTTTCTCACAATCCCTAAAACATATTTATCCACAGACAGATAAATCATGTTGTTATGTAATGAGTGTTTACCGATAAAATTAGAAAAAAGGGAAATATTTATTTCCGACCCTTCATTTCGGACACATTGATAAAGCATTCCTGTTGATTGGAAAGATCTATCAATGATATCATTTACCCATCAATTGTCTGTAGACAGAATGAAGAAAGTTCAAAACTGCCACTTGACAGCTAAATGGTTAACCAATGCTCAACCCTGAATGGTATTATTGCAATTTTGATTTGTTTCAATGGATCACTTTCAAATGAATTATCGATATCCACTAAATTAGAACATATATGTACAATGTTTAATCAATGTTGTCTTTGTCGAAATCTCTTCAAGATCTCCTGAGATTTTGACTGTCAGTTGTGATAACAGAATTGTCTTAGGTTAATTTAGTGATAAATTATACTACATCTATCTTTGTTCATTCTCTGTTTTTCTGTCTGGCCCATTCTCCTGTTTCATGCTTTCTTAGGAAGGTACATTGATTGAATCATCATGACCTGATGTGCACTTCCATCAGACCAGTAAGCTCTGAAACTTCAAAGTACAAAGACGGACACCAAGGCCTCATGAGAGTGTGTTGTGTAATAACCTTATACTATTCCATTACTTTGAGACCTTCATTTCGCAAAGAAGCACAGGAAATGTCCAAAACGTTAAGGTGTTCCTTTTATCCAGTTTATACATTATCTGTTATAATGCAGTAATCATCTGAGTTGTTGTTGTTGCACAGATGTTATACACTGTCGACCAAAAGAAACTCCTACTCGATTTCCCTTCAAATAAAAAATGAAATAACTTCTGAAATATAATAAATGGTGGTTTCTACGTTATGCTGAAAAAATAATTAATATGAAAGTCCATTGAAATCATGGAAAAAAGTATGATTCGAGTCAATGACATTCATGAAAACCACGCCCAATTAAGACCACTTTTTCCTGTTGATTCATTTGCGCACAGTAACCACTTACATCTGTATCATCATGACCACTTTTATGCGAATGCGTGCCTGTATTGTTGCTCGTGGTTGTATGAAAATCCACTTCAAATGTTTCTCTGATCAAGCACTAATCGAAACTGAACAATTTCTGTTGTCCCATTTGAACAATCACCTTTCTTTTGAGACATGACAACTTCTGAAATTAAATAATATTATGCAGAATTGGTGCAACTTCATAATGCTATAATATTGCTAAACTGTTCATTCCAGTTTTTACCAAATCTGATAAGATATTTGGTAGGCGTTTCTTGTGGCCTACATTGCAGTTTATACTATCAAATATGACCAGACAATGTGTCGGTTAAACTTTCATGTATCAACTCTGATATAACCATCAACCAACCAACCCAATCACCTTATTCACTCATTATATACTTAAGAATCACCTTCTTAATTGTACTTAATAAAAGCAACTATATATATTCTCCTCCTACCATATTCGTGTATCAATTGCTTGATAACGGTGTTACTATCTACACCAAAACGTCGATTGCAGTAAAGAAGTTGACCATCTACATATCTTGGTTATTCTTCAGTTAATAATGTATACAATTACACCTTCAGTTTATGTAAGTTTTTATTAAATATGCTACGGCTGTACATTAACTATCTGAGATCTATACTTTCCATATCAATAGTAAGGAAACGTCCATGGAAATGATATTGGACAATCACATATACAGTATACAGCATATGCAGTTCTGTTCTGTAAGTTCGACTTGTCAAAGTTCTTCAGCACAGATTTGAAAGGATGAGACATTAATTCCTATTCTTCGTAACATTGTCAAAATCAGACATAAATATATACATAGCGTATTGTGTATACAAGTATATACCTGATATTAAATAAACATTTTAATCATTGACACTTATTAATCTTGAAAATTCATCAGGTTATCATGAAGTCACATTCGGTTAATCATGATTACATGTAACGTGAAGTTTGCCTTTGAAGCATATATAATTATACTATATAAGTACAAATGTAATGAAAATAATCCAAACTACTTTTATAATCATTAATTATTTGTTCTTACATTCAAGGCTAAATTCGTGAATATATTTTATTGTATATAAACTGTTATCTTGATAACCATTTCAAGCTTATTTTTCTATATTCAGGAAGAAACACAATCTATACACAAACTCATAAGGGAAAGAAATCCATCATTGGTTTATGTTTCAAACTCCTTCTTAAAGTATTGAAAATAATTAAACTCTTAATAAAAAATGACGTAATGTAATAATCATATACATAATAAATTCATTTAATAAAATGTACTAAATATCCTTTTTTTTTTATACCTTTTTTGACTGATTGTATCAAAATGTACTATGTTAGCCAGGATGTCTTGAAAATTTTTGTCATTGCATGAACAGATTTGAGTGCAAGCAATTCGTTCTCGATATTGAAGATTTCCTGTTGTTGTTGCCCCCGGAAATTGAAAGGATGTAATGTTCTCTCCACGATCTTGACCTTATCTCAAATATTGACGAATACTCATTCATTGCTACTCATTCAGATTCTCCACTGAAAGTATATCAAATGATAAGAAATTAAAATTAAAAACCATAACCATAAGTGGTATATCCATTAAAAAGTTAAGAGCTGCTCATGAGAAGATTTGAAAAAAAACCCAACGAACCTCTCCTTTTTCTGTGTTTGACATAAACTGTGAGATTGGAATTTGGTCATATTTGAGGATATCAGTGGTGCCAGGACTTTGGTAAAGTGGCAGTTTTATATCATTTTGACCACTCTCTATGAAGGAACCTCTGGCAGAAGCCTATTTCTTATATAAACAAATGTAGGACAAATTGGTCCAGTTCTGAAATGGACTGAAGGAAATACTTGAAAATGTTGAATCTTGGTCCAAAATAGTGCCATCTGGTAAAGCTTGTGGTAAAGCTTACTTTTAAGACATATCCTGGTTTTTTACCCTCGCAATAACTACCAATATTCATAGTCGACTCAACTTTGTAAAATATGTTGGCTGCACACTCATTTACAGCTGAGTATACACCTTACATAATGCAAAAGATGATATGATGTGTCCGCATGTCATGCACCTCTGTTAGTGAATGGAAATGATTATCGAACTGTTACGTGTTCTTCTTCTAAAAAAATATGATTGCATCCCATGAAGACTTTCAAGACAAAACAACGGAGTAGTTGACGAGAATCGTCCCATTTGCTTTCAAATCCTCTATTTTGTGTTGACCCTAGGGATAAGAACTCTACTTCAAAGATGCGGTAATTATTGGTTTCCAACGTTTTTTTAATGTTTGACTGATGAATATTTGTTCATCCAGTAACATCAGAGAACTGATGACACTTGAGATCTTTTAAATTCATTTATGTTTGATTCCCAATAAGTGTTAAATGATACTATTTGAAAACAAATAGGTTTCAAAATACCTCGAAATTGTAAAACATGGCCAAAATAATTCAATAGCTTGTAGAAAATAATTCAATGCCACATTGAAATACATTAAAACAAATTTCTTTATATAATGGTTTATTTTTCTCAACTGTCTCTTCAGTGACTAGAATGTTTTCCGTTTTATACTTGGAGAGACTTACGTGAATTAGTAAGTAAAATTGTCCATATTATGAAACCTCCAATAGATGATTTCGTGCATAATAATTACACATTAACATTTCACTCATACCACCGTTACCTTATTTCAAAGCAAAAATGAAATATGAAGTTGCTCGGAGCCATTAGTATGAGTGAAATTGGCGTGAATTGCTTTACAGAAAGCTGCATTGGGGATTCGAACCGAGACCACATTTTGAATTTTTAAAATTCTCTCATTTCACTCATACCAGCGTTAGCTTATTTCAAAGCAGAAGGAAATCCCCTTCAGAAAATGGAATATGACAGTTGCTCGGAGAGTTATTCTACAAATAGTTGCATTATTTATTGCAGGCAGAGGCAGAAAATTGCTAACTTATTGTTGTTGAAGAAAGGACCAGTAAAGATGTATACCCTCACATCATTTGATTCTATTTCAGATATAGGACACGTTAGAACAAGACGTTAATGGTATTAATATATTTTTAAGTGACAGGCTTCAATTTATGCACACCTCCTTAATGTGTCTGTGATATAGTTCTTTCTAAAATATTTAAATTGGAATTGAAATGGAGACTTGCAGAAACGTCAATTATATCCTAAATGAAAGCACAATTTCTGAACTGAAATTGCATAGTTCCCGTGAGCGATTAGATTATAGCAGCAGTCATACCGAGCACCGACATTTGTATGAAAATCACATTATCAAGTCAGTTGTTTTAAGAAAAATGAAATAAATCCATATATATCTACTCAACTGACACACAGTTATTTGTTTCAGTGAACTGAATTTCCATTCAGTAAAATACTCGTCTATTTTCAAGTAATAATCATTATTTGGAAACTGGTATCTGTATATAAGGCCCTCGTGCAGTAAACTAGAACAAGGGAAATATTTTGAACACTTACTCACATTATCGTTGATTACTTGGACGTGTAAGTGGAACGACAGATTTTCACTCTGGTGGCCGGGGCTAAATTAGGCGGTTTTTAAAAAAAAAGCTGTATATAAGTAATTTCAGAAAATTTAGAAATTTCAGAAATTTAAAATTGTCAAATTGACATCCCATTTTAATGAACCCAAATTTGACCATATGCCATTACATCTAATCTTTAAGTCTCTATGACTTCTTGGCAACAATTTAAGATTATGACGAGATTGAAGGTCAATGCTGTGCTATAAATGGCTGAAGCATTGACAATGTGTGAAGAGAAATTGATAAAGATGTCATTTACATACTAAACTTTTCAAAGTCATCTCATCATTTATGACATAGATTTTTGTGTAATTGAAGATAAGAGTAATTTTTCTTAAAACGTATATTTAGAACATCAGCCAAAATTGGCAATTCCACTGGTATATGAAATCGTCACAAAATGTCATGAGAAATCTATATTTCTGACATAAAACATCAATTTCCCAGAATAAATTTAATGGTTTAGTAATTTCCTTCACACAATATTAGAAATAACTGCTTGCATCAGATTCGATAATTGATTCCCTGGACCACCCTTATCTATTTTCTTTACCAAATTGCTTAAAGTTGTTCCATTAAGTGAACAAGTTGACAAAGTGTTGAGTAGTTATATAAAGATAGATGAGAAAACATTCAATAAACTTTGAGATTGATCCATGCGATGTACATAAAACTGATTTTGACAATGTATTTATTACTAATGGTTTATGCCAATTTTATGTAAATTAATCAGAGTTCATTTGAGTATACTCTGCTATTACAGTGGTGACTTTTGTTTCTCATTCTTTAGTTTCATTTAAGTAGGAAGCCGTTTCCTTGACAATACCACGCTACTTCCCCCTTTTAGTAGGAGAATACTGCAATGTCGATTTTCTGATTTCATCTGTCATCATTTTCTTATTTATTCTTCAATGTGTCAGAGTTCAACGGAAATATTTTATAAAATGTTGTATTTGTCATAAATAGTGATTTCTTATTATCTTTCTGTCAGCCGTTGCCAATAAAATGTCATCTTGCAAAAAACATATGATTGATTTACTTTTCTTAACAATCTATTTTAACTTACATTGAGCGAACAGCTAGTCAATTATTTTGAGGGAAATGTCCTTAAGCTTTGAAAAGGCATTCAGGAAAAGACGATAATGAGAATGCCTATCGAGATGTTTTATATACGGTTTGGACAATGCATTCTGCACATAAATAATAAATTATCATATTTTATTACTCAACCCTGTTGAGATCACTCATTTGATAACAATGTGTTGGTTACACACATGTGTGATACCACCGCGTGCTGCCGTAACGTCATAATGGGCACATGACGTCATAGTCATTTTTGGTTGACGTCACAATGTTAGCCGCATGATGACTGCAATAGCGGGTAACCTATTTGCAAGTAAGCGTCACTAAAAACGATTTTCTTCCAATTTAGCGCTATTTACGTCATTGAGTAATAAATAAAATACTAAACTCGGTCCTGTTTGATAAAATGTTTATGAAACTCGTGAATGACATCGGTATTTAATTCGCTTTCGCTCGTTAAAATACCAAACCATCCACTCGTTTCATAAACATGTTATCAAACGGGACATCGTTTAGTATTCTATATAAATCAAACACTTTCATAAAACTTTATCTCGTATAACTATTGTGTTTACAACGTATGCACAGAAATATAAAACAGATGAGAGGCATGTAAACGTTTGAGCCATTTACATCTTGAAAACAAAGGGATTGTTCATCAGAAAAATTATACTCTTGGCGATTATGTATTTCATTGTAAAACAAATGCCTGGCCTCGAGTTAACGGAAACAGGTTGCTTGGCATGAGATTGGGTAAAGTAGTCATCTGAGGTGCCGGAAATCCAAAGTGTTAGGAATCAATTCCATGGCGAACTTTCTCCACCAGGCATAACTTAGTCAAGGCTTCATTCTACACTTTGTAACAGTTGATGACTTGATGTCAATTCCCTAATAGGCAATTATAGGTAATCTCTTTTAACTCACATACCGCAGCCAATTGGTGACTTTGTCTCATTCTCATCATAATCAAAATGGTCGCGCTTACAGAAAGCAAATCCTACAGTCACATCGAGGTCAGCCTGTTGGTATTGATCTCTGATTGGACAATCAAGTTCAGATGCAGTATGCTGATATGCTGGCACAGGAGAGTGGCAAACTGCAACAAGACTTAACTTTGAGAATGTACGAGTTTACTTTGTGGGGTAAGTTGTTTGATAGCAAGTATAATTCTTTGATGATTGACCATAGCGTTTTGTAAATCATCTTTACATTGGTTCGAAGGTCCAATGAACGGATCATTCTCATTTATTATCATCATTGACAAGTGGGTTATTATGTTCCTGATGAAAAGTCCCAGGGGTAATATATGTAGATTATCGGAACATGCAACAGCGGATGGTGAAGGAATGACAGTGTGTAATGTGTTCATTATATACTTACTTACTCATTAGTTGTTTAGGACTCTTTTTGCATCAAACTCACACTCGGTAAAACATAGACAATCTGTGTTGTGCTTCAGTTACCAGGGTAGCGAATCTACTTTCGTTATTCATCGAAAGTTATATGGTACATTAAATTCCCTCATTTCAGTAAGATAAAAAGCATATAATGTATGTGTGGGAAATAGTGTACAGCTGCTGAACAAAAGTTCATTCGCAACACTGATAACATTTGTTTCATTCTTTTCCAAAATAACTTCTTCTTTTCTTTTCATAATAAGGTAGTCAAATCATTTTAAATGCAAATGAAGTTTGGAAATTGTCGATATTATGCAGATATTAAGTAAGACTCTGATTGTATTGAAATTATTGTACAGTTACATAGATGAATACTATGTAGGTATCAGCAGTCTGTCTTTTTGAGGTTATTCCTTTTTTACATATGAACACATAAAAAATGCATATTTCTTAGACACAGAAAGTTTTTTTGAATGAAATATATACATTATTTAATTCAATATGAAGTAATTGAAATTTATAAAGATTCTGAAAAATGTTTCATAACTTCATGTCTGTTATCTCTTAGAACTTATTTGTCAATGAATAATGTAAATGTTTATGTTCCTTAATTGGCACACTTCTCACAGACAACTGGTTATTTCAACATATGATGCAGTTAATACGTTTAAGCGATGAAATTCATATTTTTATGAATAAACCTGGATTGCCTCATCAGCCACAGCAGAATGAAATAAACAGAAGTACAAAAGTAATGATGGCAATATAAAATTGCATGGTCACAAATCATGTTTTGAAAAAGTTAATGTACAAAATTCATGCCAAAGACGATGTGTTTGATGCATGAAGATCCTGTAAACCATGATGCACAACTCACGGAGAAGACCAATGGATACGGAATCAGTGCATATGAGCAGCTCTTAAGTCCTAACATTCTGAGGGACATTATGCAGGAAAGGGTTGGTTTTCGGATTATTCACATGTCAATCTCTAGACATATACAACAATTTGGGTTTAAATGCTACGTCCCCTGCTGAAATCTCATTTAGAATGGCTTGAGAAAAAACCTAGGAGAGAATTGAGAAGAGCACTCATATATTACCGAGGTCAGAATGTGATCATTAATTACCTAAAACATGATGAGAATGTCTTGCATTTCTGATTACAAAATCATATGTCACCATTTGTTCATTTTTTTGCTGTCTGGAACACACCATAATTGGAACAGCCTTGGAATTCCCAAGACATAAACCATATTTAGACTCTCTGGGACATTATTGGCAAATCAGATGCCGGGAGAATGCCTACTTCAAGCCAGGTGCATTGAAAGTTGGTAAGTACATTTTGGCAGTTTGTCAAAAAATATACCTGTGTCTCCAGGAACCCATGCCAAAATACATAAAGCCACTGAGAAAACAAATTGACTTAATATTCCTTATCGAATGTACTTTTTTGTGATACCAAATAGTGTTATTTGTATCCAAAGTCTCCAAAATCATGTAAACATAGCAATGTAAGAAACTTTTGTTAAGCAGCTGTATAAGTAGTTAATGAAAGGTATGCAAAGAACCGAAAAAGTTTTAAATCCTCCTTCAGTATCAACCAATCTACTAGCTACACCTGGAACATCTTGATAGAAAAAGGTTTATACAATATTTCTATAACTATTATTTTAAAAAATCAACATTGGTACAAGCTGTTGAAATTATCAAACGTGTTAATTTATTCCAAAACCCATACATGAACTGGTATGATAACTTGATTCAACTTGACAGATGTAATTACAGAAACGTTTTAAAGAAAATTTATCTGAATGAAACATTAACATTGTCGTGTTTCGTTTAAATTTAATTAAAAAACAACATCAAAAGTTTACTGAATTATGTTTTCATTTAAGTTACATTTAATATTCTTCTCAAACATTTGTCTGGGATAAAAGTCTTTGTGTTGTTTTTTTTGGTCATATGGTCGTTCTTTAAATGAACATATAGAATGTTGAAATTCGAAATAAGTCAAATAAATGTTACTTTAGAATTAATCAGTTCTTGTTCGTCTTAATGTAAGTATACCATTAGGGGGTTTGCATTTATACATTAATATTATGTTTGTAAAAATCATATCATATTTAACTTGTGAAAATCCAGAACAACAAATGGAACAAAAACAAAGGGTACAAATATCTATATTTTGACCTGTGTATCAGTCTTTTCCAGTATGTTTCAAGTACATGTTTAATCTCACAATGGGAAAGTATTATCTAACTAATTGTAATAATTAATCAAATATAAAACAAATGATTTGATGAAGGGCCATCCCCTTCATACTCATACACCTAATATAAACCTAAATAAATGAAATAAATAAATTAAAACAATATTATGAAAGTGTAACTATTTATGTTTTACCTTGGTTTTGCCCTTTAGTGCCAGCCACTAGTTAGCCTTGTTTCGTGCTTCATTAATCATCGTTACTTTTCAAAAGAACCGCTGAATTGAGAGAATAACATGTTATCAAGGTGGGCTGTAGACAGACTTAATAGATCAATATGTAATATAGCGAATCTGAAGAGAACGGGGATTGACTCTGATGTTCCTTGTTTTGGCATGATGAGATTAATATTTTGTGAATCATATCAATTTGGTAATACGTTATTGCTTTTTTCAGCGATGGGGGTTTCATAATGAAGCACCCTGTAATCAAAACAATACGTATTGACTAAATGATTCCTATAGCGTAGGTGCAAGTGAAGTAGGTGCAAGCAGTACCCATTAGCGTTATAAAAATAATATCCTGACAATTTGATAACAGCAAGCACGTATTCACCATCATTGTGGGATTAAGAGCTGGTTCATTTACCAAAATATGTGCTTAACATACATGTACTTACATACATATTCCTTTATGTACGATGTGATATGTATACTTCTCCTTAAATTGACTGTTGTTGAGCCAACATTTGTGTTATAGAGAATTGAACACATTCATGGAGTTTGACAGTGATGAAGAAGGGGAGAAAACCGAGATCTGTCTACGATTGAAGCTTAACCTCAAGCAGAAATTGGTTTGGACCCAGAATTCTTTGTCCTCAAATAACTAAATGGACTATTTTAGACATAGAAGTAAGTGTCATAAGTAGTAGATATAAGAAATTGGTTTCTGTAACTACAGTAAGTGTGCAACAATAGATTGTCGAAATAATATGATGTGGGATAATTGAATTGTGTATGGGTTGATGAATTATGTAGACGATATTGATGGATACACAACTTCTTATGCTACACATAGACAGTTCTAATGTCATTATTACCCGCTCGACACCGCTTTATGTCGAAATGCTGAATATGAAGAATAAAAAGTATCCTCGTCCTTAAATGAACCAAATAACCAAGTAAACTAAATGACAGTGTCATGACGGTGTTATAATTGCAATTTCAAGTTTTTTTTATAATAGCAGTAAAAAATGGTTCCAAATATACAAACTTGGGTCATACGGTGAATCATTCCATTTATCCTAATTTTTTTGCAATCAGATATATTCAGCAAATTGAAATGTAAACAGATATTTGACGCTTTATCATTAGAATTTCTTCAATACGGATCGTACGACCTGCTTTCATTTCAGGCTGCGAAATCGATACTACTGAGAGAAAAGTTGTCTGATAATATCTTAGCGGTCGATAAATGAATACATCCTGTTTGTCAATTTCAGGATCTTAGAGAGAGCCTCAAATCCCTTCAAATACCGGGGTGAATAACAACAGGAAATAAGTAAATCCTTCAATATCAAGGACGAAGTCAGGACAATATGACTCTTGCACTCTTCAATTTGCTTGCTATCAAATGCTTTCGTTATATATTATAATTTACTGTACAACAAATGTAAAACTGTAATGGTTATACCGCCTGGGGTCACCCAATTAACACATATAAATTGAATGTGATAAATGAATTAGTTAATTTGAGGACCATTGAGTATGTTGGTGAAAAATCAGAACCTTGACTATTACAATACAATACACACAAATATACACTTAAATTTTCCCAAGATGTGTTTGATCCAAAATACACAGAGAATATACACTAATAAGTGAATATGGTTTCCAATCTCATTATAGATCATGGTTATTATATTTAGCGGAAAGAATTGTTGTCACAGTGTAAACATACAAACAAAGAAGACACAAGAGACCAGATCAGCAACTTCTATGCTTGTGGACGAACGTGCTAATACCCAAGGACTTTGCGAACTATTTGACGTTTAGACAGTAATGAAATAACTTGGTTTGCCAACAAGTCTGACATAAAACAACAATCCTTAATGTAAATTCCTCAGATCTTCCATTACCTTACATCTTATTTCGCCATTAACACATTATCAAAATGCCAAAACCTCTATTCTGTTGTTATTAGCCATTATCGTATCATCATCTATCACACCACAGACGTGTTATCATAAATGTGATCTATAAAAAAAGTTGCATTATGTATAACCGACTGAGGCAGAAAATGGTTAAATTACTGTCGTTGAAGCTTTTGGATATGAAGAAAAGAGACCAGTATTTCAAAGGTAAAGTATGTATTCACTTACATCATTGGTTTGTATTTCAGATATATAGGACACGCTTTGGAAATTAAAAGTCAACATTTCAAAAACGAAAATCATAATATTCTCTAAAGGTACATGTAGAAAACACCCGACATTTTCCTTTCATGGTGATAATATTGATGTTGTTAAAGAATATGTTTATCTTGGTATTTTATGTTGTAACAATGGTCGTTTCTGTAAATGTATTAAACGCCTGTATGGGCAAGCCTCAAGATCAATGTTCGCATTATTGCGTAAAGTTAATATTTTAGATATCACCCTTGATTGTCAGTTAAAACTATTTGATCAACTTGTACAACCAATGGGAATTTGAAAATATTATTTGTCTTGAACGGCTTCATCTTAAATTTTGTAAATATATTCTTAAAGTAAAAATGTCTACACCAGATTATATGGTCTATGGCGAACTTGGTCGTTATCCTCTCAGTATTTGTATTAAAATGAGAATTATTTCTTTCTGGTGTAAAATGTTACAAAATCCAAACAAATTATCATATAAAATGTACCTCCTTATGTATACAAAATGCCAATCCTAAATTCAATTTCAATTTAATTAATTCAATTGAAGGAATATTGCGGGAAACATGTTTCATTTATGTATGGATAAATACAAAATTTAACAGTTCAAACATTTTAAAATCATCTATTAAACGAGTCCTTATTGATAAATTTTTTCAAATGTGGACTGCTTCTCAAATTGAATCATCAAAAGCTAAATACAACAAAATCTACAAAGTTAAACCCCATATCGACTCATATATTCTAGAACTTCCTACCAATCTAAGAATTTGGCTTACCTGCTTCAAAACTTCAAACCATAGATTACCTATTAAAACTGGTCGGTGGATTAAAATTTATAAGTACCAAAGAATTTGTAATCTATGTAATGCCTCCACCGGTGACGAATTTCATTTCCTTTTGGCCTGCCTCTCTCTATCAGATTTAAGAAGTAAATACTTTCCATCATATTATTGTTAGTATCCTTCAATTGAAAAGTATATATCCCTTATGAAAACCACTTATAAACCACTTTTATTAAACTTGGCAAAAATCGTTAAAGAAGGTCTGTGTAAGTTTTAATCTATATGAAACCACAAACAACACATAATTATGTATACGGCACATTATTCCAATATGTAAATATATGGATATACATATGTGTATATAATGTATTTGACTGTTCTCTATGTCACTAATGTGAATTACGAGAAATAAAATTCTGTTCTGTTCTGTTCGGCACGTTAGAACGAGAATTTTATCTTATTAATGATGGTCAGAAAACATTTTAAGTGATAAGCTTCAAATAATGAGCACCACCTGTGGTCAATTTGTCTGAGATACAATTCTGTCCAATATAGTGAAATTAAACTGCAGACTTGCCGAAAGATATAAGTCAATTATTACCCCCATGAATCTAAAACATGCGGAACTGAAATTACAGGGTTGAAAATGTATGATTTTGCCATAGATGCAGTTACACCTTGCACCTATTGAAGTCAAATCAGTTCAATTGATAAAATAAATTGATATGATTTAAACGTATTTATTTCCGTATAAGGAACCGGATTGGTAAACAAATAAATAAATAAATTGATAAAATAAATTGATATATAACTGATACCAACTGTGAATGGTTTCAATGAACCAATTTTCTATCCAGTGAAATACACATGGATTTCAAGTAAGAATCAATATTTGGAGACTAATAACTGTATTTTATACCTCTCATGTGGTGAACCACTCAAGTACATGTATGTAAACAAGTAGGACAAAATTGGTTCTAATTAATAATGATTTATTAACTCATGATTGTTCCCTTCAATCAGACAATCTATGCATAAATTTTGAATTTAAGTCAGTATAGTGATTTAATATCCAAGGAATGAACCTAACTCTTGTTTGTGAAGCGAGGAAAATTCGTTTCCATCGAAATAACACGGTAAACACAATTTCAAAATCTGAGGTTCTTCGTTTGTTGAATTATACACTTTTCAAATATTAAAGTGCATAAAAAATTTGTGAAATCGGTGAAAATATTGTTTTATTTAATGTAAATCAAAATGAAAAAGACACGACTATTGTAAATGTTCACCTGTCCGGAAACAAACGTGGAGACGTTAATTGACTGCTTAGCAGCATCAAGTTTAAAATATTTGAGTAGACAAGCTATATATGTCGATTTATTCTCAGTGATTTAAACTAAATTATTTCATGATATTTTTCTCACAATCCCTAAAACATATTTATTCAGACAGATAAATCATGTTTTTATGTAATGAGTTTTTACCGATAAAATTCTAAAAAAGGGAAATATTTATTTCCGACCCTTCATTTCGAACACTTCGATAAAGCATTCCTGTTGTTTGGAAAAGATCTATCAACGATATCATTTACCAATTAATTGTCTGTAGACAGAATGAAGAAAGTTAAAAACTGCCACTTTACAGCTAAATGGTTAACCAATGCTCAACCCTGAATGGTATTATTGCAATTTTGATTTGTTTCAATGGATCACTTTCAAATGAATGATCGATAATCAACAAATTAGAGCATATATGTACAATGTTTAATCGCCGGTGTCTCTGTCAATATATCTTCAAGATCTCCTGGGATTTAACTGTGAGTTGTGATAACAGAATTGTCTTAGGTTAATTCAGTGTTAAATTATACTACATCTATCTTTGTTTATCGTCTCTGTTTTTCTGTCTAGCTCATTCTCCTGTTTCATGCTTTCTTAGGAAGGTACATTGATTGAATCAACATGACCTGATGTGCACTTCCATCAGACCAAGTAAACTCTGACACTTCAAAGTACAAAGACGGACACCAAGGCCTCATGTGTGTTGTTTAATAACCTTATAATATTCCATTACTTTGAGACCTTCATTTCGCAAAGAAGCACAGGAAATGTCCAAAACTTTAAGGTGTTCCTTTTATCCAGTTTATACATTATCTGTCATTATGCAGTAATCGTCTAAGTTGTTGTTGTTGGACAGATGTTATACACTGTCGGCCAAAAGAAACTCCTACTTGATTTTCCTTAAAATAAAAAATGAAATAATTTCTGAAATATAATAAATGGTGGTCTCCACGTTATGTTGAAAAAATATTTAATATGAAAGTCCATTGAAATCATGGAAAAAGTCTGATTCAAGTCAATGACATTCATGAAAACCACGACCAATTAAGACCGCTATTTCCAGTTGATTCATTTGCGCACCATAACCACGTACATCTGACAATTTCTCTTGTCTTATTTGAATAATCTGAAATTTAAATATATTATGCAGAAATCGTTCAACTTCATAATGATATAATATTGCTAAACTGTTTATTATAGTTTTTACGAAATCTGATATGATATCTGGTAGGGGTTTCTTTTAGCCAACATTGTTACAGTTAGCATATGTAACCACACAATGTGTCGGTTAAACTTTCATGTATCCACTCTGATCTAACCATCAACCAACCCAATCATATTATTCACTCAATATATAATTAGCAATCCAGTGTACATCACCTTGTTTATTGTACATAAACTATATATATTCTCCTCCTAACATATTCGTGTATCAATTGCTTGATAATGTTAGTATCTACACTAAAACATTCATTGCAGTAAAGAAGTTGACTGTCCATATATCTTGGTTTTCTTCAGTTTATAAGGGATTGTTTTACATGTTTTGTGTCTCTATCGATTTATAACAGCAACAAATTGTATAACATTTCGTAGCCGAGCGGAGTGTTGTTGTACAAAATGTGTTGGTGTTATACTTCGATAGAGGCACAACAAATGTAAAATAATCATAATAATTACAAAATCAACGACTTTTCCTTTAACTATTTACACAAATCTAATATATTTGTCATTTTTCAGGGGAGACAGTAGCATGTTACACGCAACAATACATGGCTGAACCAAAATTGAGGAATCTTTGGTCTAAAATACCAGAAGATTTAATTTCTTTTCCCTTTGCATTCACATGCATACAATACAGTTCGTTTTTTCTTCATTCTGCATTTTTGGATCAACCCTCATTAGCATATCACGCGACGCTCAAACATGGCTACTGTTAGAGAAGCGCTGTAAGCAAACACACTTGAGGACTTGTATCTATTAAAATGAAGTGTTGCCAGTGAAGTTAATTGTCTCATTCAGAAAAGAAATGTATATATTTCAGTTATCGACATACATGTGAAGACTATATTGCATATTCTTCTTTTTTTTCCAAGAACATGTTTCGCTCAGGTCACAAGGTACGAATGCATGAGGTTATGGTTGCACATTTTATGTGCATTCATCGAGAATTGGCAGCAGGTTTTCGAGAGCTCTCGTTCAATTGGAATTGTGGAAGTTAGTGTAACAAAATCATTTATACATAACACTGTCAGTGTATTTAAGTTTTTATTAAATATGCTACAATAAGCCCCAGTTGTACATTAACTATCTGAGATCTATATTTCCCATATCAATAGTAAGAAAACGTCCATGGATATGATATTGGACAATCACATATATAGTATACAGCATATGCAGCTCTGTTCTGTAAGTTCGACTTGTCAAAGTTCTTCAGAAAAGATTGGATAGTATAAGACACTAATTCCTACTCTGTGTAACATGGTCAAAATCAGATATAAATATATAAATAGTGTACACAAACGATACCTGATATCACAATAAACATGTTAATCATTGACACTTATTAATCTTGACAATTCATCAGGTTATCATGAAGTCACATTTCTTACGTGAAGTTTGCCTTTGAAGCAAATATAATTATACGTCAGAAAAAATGTCTGTGTCTGGACATCAAAAAAAAATCTATCACAATACAATAATTAATCTATACAAAATCAAATGATTGTATGATCAAATGGAACATGATAACTGTAAGATCTCCAGAGTTTGTATGCTATATCGACCCAGTCATTTATTTATAAGTACACATGTAATGATACTACTGTTATAATCTTTAATTTTTTTTTACATACAAGGCTTAATTCGTTAGTATTTTATATATATAAGCGTTATCTTAGTAACCATTTCAGGTTATTCTTATATTCAAGAAGAAACAATATCTGTATACAAAATCATAAGGGAAAGAAATCCATCATTGTTGTATGTGTCAAACTCCTTCATAAAGTATTTCAATAAAATTGAACTCTTTATAATAAACGTAATATAATAATCATATACATAATATATTCATTTAATGATGTGTACTAAATAGCCCTTTATTTACCTTTTTTGACTCATTGTATAAAAAATGCACTATATTAGCCAGGATGACCTTGAAATTTGGTCATTGCATGAAAGATTTGAGTCCAAGCAATTCGAGGAAAGAAAGGTGTCCTGTGTTCATTACTATCTTAGTGTCGTTCTTTTGAAGGATTTACTTATTTCCTGTTGTTGTTGCCCCCGGAAATTGAAGGGATGTAATGTTCTCTCCAAGATCTTGACCTTATCCCAGAAGTTGACGAACACTCATTCATTGCTACTCATTCAGATTCTCCACTGAAAGTATATCACATGATAAGAAATTAAAATTAAAAACCATAAAGATAAGTGGTATATCCATTAAAACGTTTAGAGCTGCTTATGAGAAAATTCGAAAAAAAAAAAAACAAACAACGAACCTCTCCTTTTCTGTGTTTGACATAAACTGTGAGATTTTACCGAAAGTTCAAACATTGTTTGGTCACATTTTGCTAGTATAAACTATAATTTATTCTTCTATAACACCTCAAATGATTACTGCATTATGGAAGATAATGTATAAAATGGATAAAAGGAACACCTTAAAGGCACAAGTGCACGCTTTTCGGATTCGAATAAGCTATTTAATGTCATACGAGGGCATAATAACTCACTTTAGCTTCCTTTTGGTGCAATAAAATATTGATTATTCTTTACAATTGACCTGCAGTCAATAATTAAAAATTGAGACGGCCGAAGGGATATCACAAATAGTAAGAGTCGCTGATGTGCAAAATGAAAAATTTAGAGTGTGAAAACGGCTGAACTAGGATTTCATTCAGCTCTTGCATATACTTTATTCTCTTAACTGAAAACAAAGATTGCACAGTCTTCATTAAGGATTATCTGTACTATAAGTATTGTTTTGACATTAACTGCCGTTTTTGATCTTCGGGTTGTGTGCAATTTTTTAATGGTTTAAACATATTTATTCAAGGAAAAACGGGATTAGCAAACAAGCAGAGAACTGCTTATGTTAATGCTGCTCCCTATCAAGTTTATACAGATGTGACAGTGACGTACACATGGACATAATACAATAAACATATCAATTCGATATACAGATGCATAAAGGAAACGTGATTATTACAATGAAACGTTTGAAGGCTAAGACAATAATACTTGCAAGGTTATGTCATCATATCAGCAAGGCAACGCAGTCAAATAGAAGTAGAGGTTATCTGAATACCGGGAATCTCTTGGATTCTATAATGTAATTTTGTACAGACTTTAATAACTCTAGGTTTACCTGATCAGTTGAGCCCGAATGACCATATAAAATGGAGGATAAATCAAAACCTTTTGTATAGAAATATGCATGTGATCTTATGTGATCGTAATTAGGACAGATGAGGAAGAAATGGAGCGCGTCTTCAGTGTGATGCCCACAAATGCATTCTGGGCTATTAGATGTAAACCTTAAAAATCTGTCTCGATTTAGATCGCTGCACCCAAGCCGAAGACGCGAATGAATTATTTGGCAAAATCTTGGCCCATAGAATAAATCGAAGTGAAATTTAATGGTGTTTTCTACTTTAAGTTTACTTTTGAATTCGCCTAAAGTATTGGCGTTTTTTATATCTGAAGGGAGGGAATTCCAAATATTTATGGTGTCTGGGAGAAATGACGTGGAGTAGAGATTTGTCCTACATTTTATGGTTTGTAGGTCAGAATTATTTCTCAAATTATATCCACTTAACGATGAGACATTTTCTGTAACTAGGCTGGATAAGAAATCGGGAACTAGCTTGTTAACCATTTTATAAAAGAGGTATAATTTTTGTCGATGTCTTCTATTTTCTAATGAAGAGATATTTGTCTCTGAATATAATTTCTCGTGACTTGTGCCACGAACGGCTCCGCAAATAGTTCTAATGGCATCTAAGTTTAATTTTTCCAACAGGAGTGCTTGTTCCTTTGTACAATTATCCCATATATGAGAGGAGTAGTCAAATATTGGTAGAATAAAGGATTTATACATTGTTTGCAGTGTTTTCCTGTTTAAGCGGTATTTAAAGCTTCTTAGGCAGTTAATCATTGGACTGACTTTATTGATGATATTTTCGATTTGACTGTGCCACATACAGTCTTTTTGGAGAGTTATTCCCAGATGTCGATGAGATTTTTTTAATATGGCTGATATTGTAGTTCATGCGGATTTAATGCAACGTTTCATTAATTACTTCCTGTCTTTTAAAGTCAATTTCTAAACCTGAATACGTACATATTTTCCAGGTAACTAATATGATACATTACCTGAGAGTAGATCGTTTGTAATATCGAGACATGTGCATTATCTGTGCATTATTTATATTTTAAAACAATTGGCGTACAATAGTGCCTTTAAGGTTTTGTAACATTTCCTGTGAACATGCTTCTTGGAGAAATGAAAGGTCTCAAAGTAGTGGATTATTACACAACACACTCTCATGAGGCCTTGATGTCTGTCTACATAATTTGAAATATCAGAGGTTACTTGGTCTGATTGAAGTGCACATCAGGTCATGTTGACTCAATCAATGTACCTTCCTAGGGAAACATGAAACAAGAAAATGAACCAGACAGAAAAACAGAGATCATAAACAAAGATAGATGGAGAATGGAATAACTCTGAGAAAATTTGATTATCAACTCGCAGTCAAAACCTTGGAAGATCTTGAAGAGATGTGGATAGAAACACCAGAATAAAGGTTATTTAGACATTAATTTACATAGCTATATTCAAGTCTTTTTAAAAATTGTGGTTCTAATTTGATTGATATGTATCATTTATTTAAAAATGATCCATTGAAACATATGTTGACATCAAATCGAAAGTACAATGACATCATTCAGGGCTGAGCATTAATTAACCATTTAGCTGTCACCTTGCCTGTCTATAGAAACTTGATGGGTAAACGATACTTTTGATAGATGTGTTTTTATATCTACATCTATTATATCACAATGTATGAAATGAAGGGTCGGAGATAGAAATCTCTATTTTTTTCTAATTTTATCAGTAAACATTCACTCGGGCCTATAAACTTCTCTACTCAAATAACTTTGTGCCAGTTTGCCAATATGCTGTGTATTAACGTGCTTGATGTTTACGGACAGATACAACTATACAGTAGTTTTGTCTGCCATTTTTATTTTCAAAAAAATTAAACAAAGGCGTTTTCACTAAATCCAATGCATTTTTTTGCACTATAATATTTAAAAAATGTATATGTGAACAAACCAACAATGTTCACCAAACAAGGAGTCAGTTGCATTGTTCATAATAAGAAGACGTTTTAAATTGCAACTTCTTTCTTTTATTTATAATAAGAAGACGTTTTAAACTGCAATCTTCTTTCTTTTATTTCCATGGCAACAAGTTGTGCTTGCATTGCATATCAAGAGTCAGGTTCATTTCTTGATATTAACCCCTTTACTGATTTAGAATCACAATCTATGTTTCTGTTTCCTGGTCGATGGAAGGGAACATTCATGAGTTAATAAATCGTAGTTGATTAGAACCAATTCTGTTCCACAAACTAGTCTTACTAATTTACATTAATGTGGTTGAGAGTTTACAATTATCAATTCTCGTCTTGAGAGCATGAGAGGCATAACATACAGATACCTGTTTCCAAATAATGATTCTTACTTGAAAATTTAAAAAGTATTTCACTGGATGGAAATTTGGTTCATTGGGACCAATTACGGTGTGTCACTTAATAAATAGCTATATATGGATTTATTTAATTTCTCTGCATGGCATGATTTGATTAGCTGATTTCAAAAGGTGTTAGGTATAACCGCATCTATAACCAAATCATTCACGGGAACCATGCTATTTCAGTTCAGAAATTATGCCTTAATTTAAGTTAAAATGGACGTTATAGCTTTCTGCAATCTGTATTTCAATTTCCATTTAACTATTTTAGACGGACCTGAATCACGGGCAAATATAATTGCCCAAAGGAGGTGTACAGAAAGTGAAGCCTGTTACTTAGAAGGTATTCTTATCATTAATAAGATTAAATTATTGTTCTAACGTGCCTTATATATCTGAAAAAGAATCAGATTATGTAAGTGTATACATCCTTTACTTTTGAAATACTGGTCTTTGTCTTTATATCCAAAAGCTTCCACAACAATAATTTGACCATTTATTATACATAATGCAACTTTTTATAGAGCACTATCATAATAACACGTCTGTGGCGTAATATAATATGATAAGATAATAGCTTATAACAACACAAGAGAGGTTTTGTCATGCTGATAATGTGTTAATGGCAAAATAAGATATAAGATAATGGAAGATCTAAGGAATTTACATTAAAGAGTGTTGTTTATGTCAGACTTGTTGTCAAACCATGTTCCATGGTATTACAAGGTCCTTCTGCATGCATGCATGTATATGTTGCTAATATGGTATGTTGTGTCTCCTTTGTTTGTTTTGTTGACAGTGTGAGATTCGACAACAAATTTTCCGCTTAAAATAATAACCTTGATCTATAATTAGATGGGAAAACATAATCAGTATGATTTCTCCATTTATTTTGGGTCGAACACATCTGCGAAAAAAAGAGCCACTGTCTCTAATCAAAATGTAATCTTCTAGGTGAGAGGTACAACAAATAGGAGGCACTTTAAATGGAGACGATGAAAGGGGCCTTAAGGTCCTTACCCCTCTGACCTATCTTTGAGGCCTGAGATAAAATCCCCTACAAATAAAGACACTCTTGTCGATTTAATCACTGCTTGATCACTGCTGTTTCCTATAAATTACCTCCTTTTGAATAGTACATAACATCTCAGGATGAAAATAGCTTTTCAGGTCATGACCTCTGTGACCTCTATTTGGGGTCGCACGATAGCGAAATCTACAATTTAGAATCCCAATTGGCCAAGGAGTCTGTACATGAAATTTCACCGGACACCATGCCATGCCAAGAGCCCATCGGGCCTCTCAGGCCAGATGAGCTAAAAATTAAGTGGATATATCTTTCAATGACAGATTTTTGTCAATCAGCATTCCAAATGACACTTTAAAAAATTATTCGTTCATCACATTCAATTTTTATGTTAATTACATACATACACATATGCCTTGCCTAACATAGAGAAAACATGAAAACATTTGACTATTAAACAAGAGGACGTCTTCTGTCATCTCATCTGTATTGTCTCAATGTCGTTCTTGATAATGAAGGATTTCCGTATTTCCTGTTCTTTTCACCCCTGGTGATTGAAAGGATTTAATGGTCTCTCAATGATCTTGAGCCTATCTCAGAAGTTGACAAAAGTCATTTCTTTGCACTGACTCATTGACAACAGGTCTTAAAATTTGGTAACCACTGTTTACCACTATTGGTAATAAGGTTGAAATTTGAATAATAATCTCTCATGACACTGACAGCTAAGTAACTTAATTATTCATGTAAGAATGAAGATAAATTTAATGGATATCACTTCTTTATTCTGCATAGGTTACAAACTTATCTTCTGAATAATTTTCGTGCAGGTAGAACTGTCTCTGTGTAGAATAAAGAAGTTGTATATCAATTAATTTTGTCTTCATGTTTCAACTCCCCAACTTCTAGAAGGGTCCTTGTCAAAATGGACATACGAATAAATGGTCACACAATGTGAAAGTCAAAATGGCCACAGCCCCCTTTGTCAAAATGGCCATACCAAAATGTCAAAATTGCCATAGAAGAAGTTAAAATGGCCATACAGTGAAAAATTCCCTTAGATATCATCAGTACAATGTATCATGATACTTAGAACTGCCATATCAGAGGATGTTATCTTAATTAGGTTATTCCATGTCATATTATTTCGACAACCTATTGTTGCCAACTTAGTGACAGAAACTAATTTCTTATACCAACTACATATGTAAAAATCGGCTATGTCAGATATAGTCCATTTAATTACTTGAAGACGATGAATTCGTAATCCAAACCAACTTCTACTTGAAGTCAAGCTTCCATCGTTGATCTCAGTTTTCTCCTCTTTTTCATCACTGTCAAACTCCGTAAGTGTGTTAAATTCTGATCAAACAAATATTGTCTCCAGAATAGCACAGTTATAGCTGATACACAGATCACATGTTACATAACGGTATATGACCGTATGTTTATGACATCTTTTGGTGAATAAAACAAAGCTCTAAAAGTCGAAATAATATTGAATACTTGCTTACTGTTATCAAATTTCCAATATATTATATTTATAAGATTGATTGATATTGCTTCTCCTTTTAATGAAATTCAGTTGTATGTGCACTATAGGAATCATTCAGTAAATAAGTATTGTTTTGATTACATATTGCTTCATTTTGAATCTCTCTACGGTGCAAGAACGGATTACTATATAATTAACAAAATATTGATCTCACCATAGACTATTGTCAAACATGGTACATCAGAGTACATGTAAATACTCGGTGTCTTCAGACAGACACTGATTAGGTATCGTAGATATTGATCTATTAAGTATGTCTGCAGCCCTCATTGATAATTGATGTTATTCTCTCAATCCGCTTCTCTTTCTCCAAAGTTTTGGAGTAAAGTAACGATAACTAATGAAGCACTAAGGCTAAGTTGTGACTGGAACTAGATGACGGTACTAAACTGTTTTTAAAGACGTAAAAAACATAGTCAATAGAATTACAATTTCATAACATCGTAATGTATATTGTTCTGGTTAATTGGTGACAGTTATTGTTTTAAGTTTGACGTGTACGCGTATGAAGGCTACAGCCTTTCCTCAAAACATTTGCTGATTATTATTTTCGATTAGATTTATTATTCAAAATAGTTATTCAGAAAATACTAAAAAACACCTAATGATATACTGTCATTAAGTCAAACAAGAACTGGTTGATACTTTAGTGACATTTACTGGAATTATTTAGAAATTCAATATTTGAAGAACGACCAACTTATCAACAGCCGGACACATTAAGCTATATTCCAGGCAAATGTTTTAAAGGAATATTAGGAGTAACATATTACGATGATACATAAACTTCAATACAGTTCATATGTAGTTTTGTTGTGGTTAAATAATTGTTTAATGTGGAATTTTTGTTCCTTTTAAATGAAACACGATATCGATTATGCTTAATTCAGATAAATATTGTTTAAGTGTTACTTACTATATCTGTCTTTGTATATGCCGCTGTAATCATTCACACCTAATGGTACAAAAGGTCTGTTCTGATTCTCTGAAATACAACACTGGCAACAAGTCATTGTTGGATAAATTGATAAATGGTTCTGATGTTATTGCATATGGTGAAAGAACATTTTTGATAAACCTTTTAGGACTTCTGATACCATTTTTCAATAGATTGAGACACTTTTGCATACACAAATTGGTGATTGCTGAATAAGAATTGAGGTTAAAGAAAGTCAGGAATAAAGCTTGACATGTTATTAAGTTTTCTTTTATTGTAAAGCAGGGGAGTATGGCGTTGTCTAAGAAACGGTGTTCATTTAATTGGAAGAAAAAGTTAGGACATCTATCACTGTCAATACAGTTTATGAGGATGAAAATTGAAAATTCGAGAATGTATTCATTTCACACAGAAAGTAAGAATGAATTGTTAGCAGCATACAAAGAGTGTCTATGTTGATATGTTAAAACTGTCTACCTTGTTATCACATCATTCCATGTTAATGTTCTTCAATGAGGCAACCACACATGACTTATTGATATATATTGTATACACCTTTTTATTAAAAGTATTTCTGCTGCATCTAGTAGATTTGCGAACGCCTCGTAAACAGGATTTCTTCACACACTATTCATACACTATTCCATGCACATACATTATTTGGTTTATATCTCAATGAAGGAATCTCAGGTAAGCTATTACATTCTATTGATAGGTAAGCCACGCTGCTAACCGAAACAACAAATCTTATGTAATCCTGTGTGAATAGAGTATAAAAGTGCCTAAACACTTTATGATCAAGTCCTGGATTCATGTGTTTGCCATTCTATGATGAACACATCACCCACCCCTTATCCTTGGTCAATCAGGGTTGCATGCTACGAAACTCTACATATATTATCTCTGGGACTTTTCATCAGGAACAACATGTTTGTTTCCTACCAAAGAACTTACCCCTTTCAGTGCGACTCGCACATTCTCTATCACTAGTTAATTTAGGTCTTGATGCCATTCACGAGTTTCATACACATGCTATTAAACGGGACCGAGTTTAGTATTTTATTTATTACTCAATGATGTAAACAGCACTGAATTGCTAGAAAATCGTCGTTAGTGACGCTCACTTGCAAATAGCCACGGCTAACATTGTGACGTCAACAAATAAATCGACTATGACGTCACGCGCCGATTATGACGTTACGGCAGCGCACGGTGGTATCACACATGTGTGTAACCAACTCATTGTTATCTAATGAGTGATCTCAACAGGGTTGAGTAATAACTAAGTATAGGGACATTTCCCTCACTATAATCAACTAACTCAAGTTTTCGCTCAATGAACGTAAACTTGGAGTGTAAAGAAATGACAATCAATCATATGTTTTTTGTAAGATTACATTTTATTAGCAATGGCTGACAGAAAACTAATATGAAATCACTATTCATGACAAATACAATATCTTATAGAATGTTTGCATTGAACTTTTGACACATTGACGTGTGTATGAATAGAAAATGATGATAGATGACATCAGAACATCAACATTCAAGTATTCTCCAACTAGAAAGGGGAGTAGTATTGTCAAATAAACGACTAGGAATTTCAATGAAACTGGAGAAAGAGCAACGGAATTCACAAATGCCAATAAGTGTATACAGGCACTCAATATGAACTTTACTCAGGTTAAATATAATGAGATTGACATAAACTATCTGTGATAAATACATTATTAAAGTCATTTTTATTCTTTTTTCATGAATCAATCTCAATGTGTATTCAATGTTTTCTAAAACTACTTTCTTAATATAACTTCCCAACAAGTCAAGTCGATCAACTTTAAGCAATTTGTTAAAAAATAGGTTAGCGTGGTCCAAGGAATCAATTATAGAATCTGATGCAAGCAGTTTATTCAAATATTGTGTGAAGGAAATTACCAAACCATCACAATTTATTCTGTGAACAAGTGAAAAACGTTGTTTTCATTTATTGCAAAGAATAAATCTTAAATGTATTCAGATCAATGTGTAATTTTCGATGATAACACATCGATCGTATCATTTTCACAAACAAAATTGAATGAATGAATTTATTAACCTTTATGTAGTGATATTGATCCTGACATGAAAGAGAAAATCAAATGAGAAATGGATGTTTACCCAGTCTCTTTGTAACAAATATAGATCTCTCAAGACGTTTTTGTCGAGGTAACATTCGGAAATGAGATTGCCCCTTTTGGCTGATGTTACAGAAATACGTTCTAGAATAAGGAAAAAGTCAAAAAGTTTATTTTCATAAATGATAAGATGATTCTGAAAAACACTCATCAGGTTTTGAATGATACATTATTTAAGGTTGACAATTTAATTTGTGGAGATGACATAGAAAAGAGCTAATCCACATTGGTAAATATATTCATGCCCCTTTTTAACTACGAGCCGCATTATCACAAATAGCCATGAATAGGTGATATTTAAAACTCCTCTCTGAGTGTTAGCTCTCAATATATCAGTCAAATCACTTGAACTACCTTTGAGAGGCCATTTCAATGTGAACATCTTACAATGACCACTTGATAGAAATATAATCGCATTGCTAAACCAAATCATGTACATTCGTTTTAGAATTTTTTAAAACTTAATTAAGACTTGTTATTTCGCCCTTGGTAACATTTATTTACTTTTTGCGAGAGCACTATATTTCAGTCAGAACGGCGTGCAACAGCGCCTTTAATATTCTACTGTTTGAGATGTTTTTGACACTGCCAATGATGGTTGTCTTCGTCTGGTGTGCTTCTCCAAATCCAAGTACTAAACTCGATGCACTGATTAAGTGAACGAGAGAATAGAGTTGAAACACATATCACTGACTTAACAATGTATTGACGGTACAGCTCAATAATTATCTATCAAGCCAGCACTAGCTACACGTGCCATCATACAAGCTAAAAACATGTGGTTCGAACTCATTCACCAGCTCACAAACTGAGGGAAATACAAAATAAGACTATGTGTCACCTCTGCTGCTTCCTACTTAAACAGCCTTCCTATCTCTGTGAACTCAGCACTGTCATTGACCATTCCTCAAAACCCATCTCTTTAAACGTTACACTGCCTAGTGTGGTGGACTAAATCTAACTTACACATAAGCTCTTGAACATTATTAACTGCGTGGAAGGCTGCAGTACACGAATGGCCGTATAAGCAGTATTATTATATAAGATTGACTTGTCAAAAGTACCTGCATTGCATAACCATGACTTTAAATGAAAATAAGTGTGGTCAAAGAAACATATTTGCATATGTTATTAAAATGGGTCATCATTGACGCGCCTTCACTGCAAATAATCTATGGGGGATGCCAGATGAATCTTGAGGGGGTGATGACACCTTGTGTGTCACGGGTACATCATACGGGGATACTAGTTCTTGGCATCTCACATATAGATGTTATCTGAAGATGGATCATGAATGAATGGTAGTACCTGGAACCCCCAAGATACCTCACGTATTGACCATGAAATATATATGTGATATATAATAGATCCTTATTTAACTGAATGTAACCTTTTTTTATTATGAAAATGAAAATGAAATATGTTTATCCAGTTAATTGGTTATGGTGTTTATGTTAATAAATATTATTATATAGTTGCAACTTGGCTGTCTTGAGCAGACTTTTTGTCATTCATGAGCCATCCTCTTTGGCTTCTTACACACATAATTTGATAAAGTTGCCCTTGAGATGACTATCTTACTGTTTCTAATGCGTTTGTTAAATTCACAGTTTACAGTTTCATTTGTTTTGCTGCCTCATGTAGGTCTATATAAATTAATCTCCTTCTCAACAGCTTTACTGGACAAAACATCCCTGAAGATGGGCAGCACGCCGGTGCCGTCGTTCCGATGGACGAGAGCAGTCCACTCATCACACCCCCCTCACAGTCCCAATCACATCGGAGCTATCTCAGACACCCAGTGGCTCAATGGAGTGGTCAGTTTGCAACTGAATTGTGATTCAAGAGATAATACTGAGTAAACCCCAATACAATTTAGTGATTATATCTTTAATTTCAATATTTCAGACAGCAACAGAAAGCAGGGGCTTGTACATGGGAATCGTATGTCACATAGACAGATCCTCTTTATCCTTTATTCTTGGACCTGTTAGATGAACCTTGATGAATGATGTTTGACTTCCTGTTGTCCCAGACTGTTCACTTACAACGTTATTATACATGCATTGGATGATTAGATCAATCAATTTCCGTTTCTACAGATAGAGTATTGCAAAACGTTGGTTCTAATTCCTTCAAAAGAATTTCTCATGCCCTAGGTTGTTGTTTTCGACTTTTGACTGTGAATCGAGAGGGTCGATTTCGAATCCATAAACATACACATGCAACTGCTTCATATACATTTCGTTATGTGCAGAATATTTTACTGTTACTCACTGGTAAACAACTTATCTGGATGAAACTCGGCTTAAATTGAAATAAACCTTTTCTGAATGTCGCCTTCTAAGAATGCTAAACCTCAACTCTGTCAGTTATAAGTTCTATGGTGAGCTACACATGTAATTAAAAGCAACCTCAATTAGCTTCGTTTCTTATTCACAAAGTAGGCATTATTGTTGAAGTTTCAGAAATTCACAACAATATCAAATGATATAAACATTCAATCCATTATAAATACCAAATGTATTGTTTTCTATGGTGAGTAACGTTTTCAGAATCGTTGACAACCTATTTTATGACTAACAATTAAGTAAGTAAATGTGTTTGAGAACAATAGCAAAAACATAATCGTGTTGGTAATAGATACATGAAGACACAAGTGTTATTTACAAAATATCATCAAGCCATCGCCTACGAGGGTCGGTTTTCATTTCATTTCTTAACTAGATTATTTAAAAATGACAATTTTTCAAGCAATTTAATCTTTGAAATTGAGACAGGAGGATACTAGATATATTTACCAGCTGCAAGTTTGATGTATACATTTAATTTTTTCAGAGATAATCAAATGCAAAAAATGGTGACAATAATAACAAACAAATATAACGTGAGATAGATTTGATTTATGTTGTGCATGTTTTGTTTCGTAAATATGACAGGTGCTTTGTAAATCATCTAGTCTTTTTATTGATAGAAACTCATTTGCGTCATACTAAATGTAACCAATTGTAATTCAAATACATTGCTAATACATCACTCCGGCATATTGTGGTACATAGGCAGGGTGTTATTCACTATGCTTGGAAGTAAAAGTTGATAAAAGTTCTCCTAGGTTGTTGCATCTTGGGATTCCATCATGACTGGACAGAAAGATATGAGGTTTATATAGGTCTCACCTAATATGGTGTAAATTATTGTTACAACTTTTAAAAAACGCTCCTTCTTTAAGTAATGAGAGACAAAGCATGATAAAATAAGATATTTACGATAACTACAATGACAATTAAAAAAACGTTCCAGTTATAGAGAATAATGTATAACGAAATAAGTCATCCATTCGTGAACACACGCTATCATGTGTACAGAAAAAAGAGAAAATGAACAACTAGGTGTGTGCAGTACGTATCACTAATACTAAGTATAATCAAATAAAAGGTAATACTGAGAGCTTTGTTTAAGATAAACAACTGTGAAAGTAATGATAACTATGTGATCTATCCGAGCAACATAAGCAATGATAGATTTAGCAAATGTATTAACACATATTTCTGATTTCGAGTGTTAACCAAATGCCGCTTGAAGCAAGAGCATTAGAGTAACACAGCGGTGGATAATATGAAAATATCTTTACTTATGATGTTAAATTCTAGGAAATTATGTTCAGTGAATACCTGTCAGCCGATGATTGTGGTTATTTTTCCAATTCAATTCCACAACCTAATTGTATGAAGTAAAATTCTTTGCAGGATGCAAAGTTGGTGAGCCCTTGCAGTGGGTAATTGTTTAACGCAACTTGGGCAATATTGCAGCCATTAGCGTCGATGTGAAGGATTCGAACCTGAACCTCTTGATTCACAGTCCAAAGCAATAATCATAGCGTCTAACTTGACTCAGGACTCGAATACAACAATCCAGTTCCAATAGTAAGTGTTTTAAAGGAAGCAGAACCACAGGATTCGATTAAATAATGGAAACGGATTGATCCAACTATACTATAAGTACATGTACACTAACGCTGGTATTGGTTAGTCTGGTACAACAGGAAATCAAAGATCATTCATCAAAGTACATCTTGCAGGTCCGAGAAGAAATGATCTGTCTGTTTGACATAATATAAGACCTAGATTTCTGTTGCTGTCTGAGATATGGAAATAAGAGAATGTATCACTAAAGTTTATATATGTTTGCTCAGTATCATTTCTTGAATATCACTTCATTCGCACGAAGTGACACGCATTTAGGCGTCTCAAGAGCAACTCTTTTAAATTATTTGCGAAAGAAGCCCACGAGGATGGCTCATAAACGAGAAAAGACTGCTGCAAGCCAACCAAGTTGAAACTGTAAAAGAATATTTATTGCCATATACACCAAAACCTATTAAGTGGATAAACATTATTCATTTGTATTTGCAAAAAAGCCAACAAGAGGGATGGCTTATTCCTCCTGATCCATTAGTTGAAATATCAGTTTTAGCAGTAAATATTTGAACAACAGTGTGTGAATAATGTATGCAAGCATGCAGTTAATATTTTTTATGATTTCTCATAACCATGATAAGACTATGATAAACAAGAGCCATTAAAACGTGACCAAATTTGAAAGTTCTTTTTTAAAAATTAGGCATTGCAGATATCAAGCTGTTAACAACTCCATGTGATGATTAGTAAACAAACAAGCTAGGCCTTTCAGTTTTTGGGTTCTGCCCCTGAAATGCATTTTCTAAGTTGCGTTTCCGTGGAGACCACCACAATGAACATATCTAGAAAATTTAAAACCCATAAAGGCACAACTATATCTGTTGAGTGAGTGAGTGAGTTATTGTTTAACGCCGCTTCGGCAGTATTGCAGCCATTAGCGGCGAGATATTTAATTTATTTGCCAAATTAAAAAAGAAAATTGCAATTGAAAAACAGAACACGGCACTAAGGCCGCAAAAACATCGGCATATTATCACAAGTTGAATAAAGCTGATAATGAAAAGTTAAAATTTACAATTTGTCAATAAGGTGTATAGCCTTTAGAAAATCTAATACACGATGCTCACCGAAATGAGTAAAAACTTGACTGATTGAAATAGAAGGATAAACTGTTTCCCTGATATGTGCAGAGTACCAATATATCTGTTGATTAGTCAACACAAGTTTTGTTTAGATAGGTCTAAGAGTGGTCGAGTTCTGCTCCGAAACGATGTGATCACGAACAGATGGACAGACGGAGCTAACTGTATCCTCCCGCATTATATGGAGGGTGATATAAGGCCACATTCAATTACACAAGGATATCTCGGATAGATCACATCGATTATTAAGTAGTTGATGTCTCACTATAATAACCTACCTCACATGGGTCACACGAGCAGCGTGTGAGATACCAGAATGGTAGTCAATGTATGCATAGGATTTTAGAGACCACCATTTTCTGTCTGTGAGATACCAGGTACTTCCATCCAGTCATAGTCTTTCTATAAGATACCAGGCACCATCAACTCATCATGGTGTATCTGTGGTATACCAGCTCTAGGTACATTCATAGCGTGTGGGTTATATGTGATATACCAGCTCTAGGTACTTTCATGCCCTATGGTTTATCTGTGATATACCAGCTCTAGGTACTTTCATGCCCTATGGTTTACCTGTGATATACCAGCTCTAGGTACTTTCATAGCGTGTGGGTTATATGTGATATACCAGCTCTAGGTACTTTCATGCCCTATGGTTTATCTGTGAGATACCAGCTCTAGGTACTTTCATAGCGTGTGGGTTATATGTGATATACCAGCTCTAGGTACTTTCATGCCCTATGGTTTATCTGTGATGTACCAGCTCTAGGTACTTTCATGCCCTATGGTTTACCTGTGATATACCAGCTCTAGGTACTTTCATAGCGTGTGGGTTATATGTGATATACCAGCTCTAGGTACTTTCATGCCCTATGGTTTATCTGTGAGATACCAGCTCTAGGTACTTTCATAGCGTGTGGGTTATATGTGATAAACCAGCTCTAGGTACTTTCATGCCCTATGGTTTACCTGTGATATACCAGCTCTAGGTACTTTCATAGCGTGTGGGTTATATGTGATATACCAGCTCTAGGTACTTTCATGCCCTATGGTTTATCTGTGAGATACCAGCTCTAGGTACTTTCATAGCGTGTGGGTTATATGTGATATACCAGCTCTAGGTACTTTCATGCCCTATGGTTTATCTGTGATATACCAGCTCTAGGTACTTTCATGCCCTATGGTTTACCTGTGATATACCAGCTCTAGGTACTTTCATAGCGTGTGGGTTATATTATTATGTGATATACCAGCTCTAGGTACTTTCATGCCCTATGGTTTATCTGTGAGATACCAGCTCTAGGTACTTTCATAGCGTGTGGGTTATATGTGATATACCAGCTCTAGGTACTTTCATGCCCTATGGTTTATCTGTGATATACCAGCTCTAGGTACTTTCATGCCCTATGGTTTACCTGTGATATACCAGCTCTAGGTACTTTCATAGCGTGTGGGTTATATGTGATAAACCAGCTCTAGGTACTTTCATGCCCTATGGTTTATCTGTGAGATACCAGCTCTAGGTACTTTCATAGCGTGTGGGTTATATGTGATATACCAGCTCTAGGTACTTTCATGCCCTATGGTTTATCTGTGATATACCAGCTCTAGGTACTTTCATGCCCTATGGTTTATCTGTGATATACCAGCTCTAGGTACTTTCATGCCCTATGGTTTACCTGTGATATGCCAGCTCTAGGTACATTCATGCCCTGTGGTTTATCTGTGATATACCAGCTCTAGGTACTTTCATGCCCTATGGTTTATCTGTGATATGCCAGCTCTAGGTACATTCATGCCCTGTGGTTTATCTGTGATATACCAGCTCTAGGTACTTTCATGCCCTATGGTTTATCTGTGATATACCAGCTCTAGGTACTTTCATGCCCTATGGTTTATCTGTGATATACCAGCTCTAGGTACATTCATGCCCTGTGGTTTATCTGTGATATACCAGCTCTAGGTACATTCATGCCCTATGATTTATCTGTGATATACCAGCTCTAGGTACTTTCATGCCCTATGGTTTATCTGTGATATACCAGCTCTAGGTACATTCATGCCCTATGGTTTATCTGTGATATACCAGCTCTAGGTACTTTCATGCCCTATGGTTTATCTTTGATATACCAGCTCTAGGTACATTCATGCCCTGTGGTTTATATGTGAGATACCAGCTCTAGGTACATTTATGCCCTGTGGTTTATCTGTGAGATACCAGCTCTAGGTACATTCATGCCCTGTGGTTTATCTGTGAGATACCAGCTCTTGGTACATTCATGCCCTATGGTTTATCTGTGAGATACCAGCTCTAGGTACTTTCATAGCGTGTGGGTTATATGTGATATACCAGCTCTAGGTACTTTCATGCCCTATGGTTTATCTGTGATATACCAGCTCTAGGTACTTTCATGCCCTATGGTTTACCTGTGATATACCAGGTCTAGGTACTTTCATAGCGTGTGGGTTATATGTGATATACCAGCTCTAGGTACTTTCATGCCCTATGGTTTATCTGTGATATACCAGCTCTAGGTACTTTCATGCCCTATGGTTTACCTGTGATATACCAGCTCTAGGTACTTTCATAGCGTGTGGGTTATATGTGATATACCAGCTCTAGGTACTTTCATGCCCTATGGTTTATCTGTGAGATACCAGCTCTAGGTACTTTCATAGCGTGTGGGTTATATGTGATATACCAGCTCTAGGTACTTTCATGCCCTATGGTTTATCTGTGATGTACCAGCTCTAGGTACTTTCATGCCCTATGGTTTACCTGTGATATACCAGCTCTAGGTACTTTCATAGCGTGTGGGTTATATGTGATATACCAGCTCTAGGTACTTTCATGCCCTATGGTTTATCTGTGAGATACCAGCTCTAGGTACTTTCATAGCGTGTGGGTTATATGTGATAAACCAGCTCTAGGTACTTTCATGCCCTATGGTTTACCTGTGATATACCAGCTCTAGGTACTTTCATAGCGTGTGGGTTATATGTGATATACCAGCTCTAGGTACTTTCATGCCCTATGGTTTATCTGTGAGATACCAGCTCTAGGTACTTTCATAGCGTGTGGGTTATATGTGATATACCAGCTCTAGGTACTTTCATGCCCTATGGTTTATCTGTGATATACCAGCTCTAGGTACTTTCATGCCCTATGGTTTACCTGTGATATACCAGCTCTAGGTACTTTCATAGCGTGTGGGTTATATTATTATGTGATATACCAGCTCTAGGTACTTTCATGCCCTATGGTTTATCTGTGAGATACCAGCTCTAGGTACTTTCATAGTGTGTGGGTTATATGTGATATACCAGCTCTAGGTACTTTCATGCCCTATGGTTTATCTGTGATATACCAGCTCTAGGTACTTTCATGCCCTATGGTTTACCTGTGATATACCAGCTCTAGGTACTTTCATAGCGTGTGGGTTATATGTGATATACCAGCTCTAGGTACTTTCATGCCCTATGGTTTATCTGTGAGATACCAGCTCTAGGTACTTTCATAGCGTGTGGGTTATATGTGATATACCAGCTCTAGGTACTTTCATGCCCTATGGTTTACCTGTGATATACCAGCTCTAGGTACATTCATGCCCTGTGGTTTATCTGTGATATACCAGCTCTAGGTACTTTCATGCCCTATGGTTTATCTGTGATATACCAGCTCTAGGTACATTCATGCCCTGTGGTTTATCTGTGATATACCAGCTCTAGGTACATTCATGCCCTATGATTTATCTGTGATATACCAGCTCTAGGTACTTTCATGCCCTATGGTTTATCTGTGATATACCAGCTCTAGGTACATTCATGCCCTATGGTTTATCTGTGATATACCAGCTCTAGGTACTTTCATGCCCTATGGTTTATCTTTGATATACCAGCTCTAGGTACATTCATGCCCTGTGGTTTATATGTGAGATACCAGCTCTAGGTACATTTATGCCCTGTGGTTTATCTGTGAGATACCAGCTCTAGGTACATTCATGCCCTGTGGTTTATCTGTAAGATACCAGCTCTTGGTACATTCATGCCCTGTGGTATATCTGTGAGATACCAGCTCTAGGTACATTCATGCCCTGTGGTTTATCTGTGAGATACCAGCTCTAGGTACTTTCATGCCCTGTGGTATATCTGTGAGATACCAGTTCTAGGTACATGCATGCCCTGTGGTTTATCTGTGAGATATATGGTGCCCCTCATCGTCTATAATAACACTAATGTGATACGTTTAAGGTGAATGTTAATATGTGTTTAACTAAGTATATTAAAAAAGAACTACTCAATCAAATACCAGTTTGCAAATGTTTTGCTGAAAGTCCATCTGGACCCCAAAACCTTCAAACTCCTACACACCGAACCCAGCGATGATACCACTATACCATGACGTCGATATTGATAAAAATAATATTTACGCTTAAGGTCCTTTTTTAAGCTTGATAAAGCATTAACCCTCAGGTTTTATGAGATTTAAAACCTTTGCCCTCGGGATAAATCACATTGAAGGTAACACTAATACCTCATTTGTCGATTTGTCTATATTGATATCATCACACCAAATGGTTCTTTAATAATAATTACTTAGTGCCCTTTTGTCCAGGCAAACATGTCATGCTAATTAGTTGTTTTGAAAGCATAGCTTAACTAAATAACATTAAAATGGGTGCTAACAAATCAACGTCTGGTAGTTTATCAACCGACATGAAGGAAAATCACGTTCTAGTTATTTACAAATTGGCTTTTCAGCGTTTCGGTGCAGACACTGACCCGATCGACTTCAAACAAGTGATATAACTAGTTAACTAAATTTAAATTTCAAATCTCTACTAAGGCTTCACGAAGGAATAAGAAACTAGATTAACAACTCCTGGCAGGCGACAGAATGTCTTGATACACGAGTTATCTATGAGGTAAGTCAGCTTAGCTAACAACATTAGGCAGATGTACAGACGCTTCTCCAGAGATTATCTGCCTCTGGCGTTGTTTATTTCAGAAACGATCAAAGCAGAAACCCCTAAATATTCACTCCTCGATAAGCAACAGTTCATCAATTCATATAATTGAAAACAATTTTACGTCCGGCGTCGTGCTTAACGTAAACTGCAGTAAAAAGCATTCTTAGAGTACATGGTCATATAGAAAAGATGCCCAAACAACGTGGGAGGAGCTATGATTTTTCCAGTAACATTGTTTGAACCTATACTTGCAAATGTGATTATTTTCGTTAGGGTGGAAACATCTAAACTTAACATTGATATGTATTGATACTAATGTTAGGTACACATAATGCTCGCATAAAGTTTTCTGAGGAACTTCTATTCTTTGAATCATAAGATTTTTTTGACTATTTATAATTTGATTTGAAGTTAAGCCTAAAGGTATATGTCTATGACAGACCTGCAATACTATATTAAAGGAAAGTCCTTGTTAATAGTAAATATTGCTTGTATATGCCAATCTGGCTTTTATATAGTAACATTGCTTTAATATGGTAATGTTGTTTTTACATATTAATATTGCTTTTATATAGTAATATTGCCGTTATATATTACTATTGCTTTTATAAAGTAAAAGTGCAGGGCCTACATATGGAAATCCCTTTCTAAACGATAAACACCTACGTTGTCTATGGTAATCATATATGTAAGAATGAATTGAGATGTTTTTATTTTAAAGAATGCAACACAACATGCAATTTAATGAATGTAAACTAATTAGAACTGGAATGTATTAAGCAAATGACAGCAGATACATTCCTTCTCTGTGAACCTTTAAAGGAGCAAGTTCAATTGTATTGTTTTGTTTTTACAAAGAATGTAATGTAGTGTCCAATATAATAAACACTACGAAGTTGACAGTGTTTATAAATAAATGTATGTCAACAGCGTATTAACCCAGGGGCCCTATAACACATTAAAGGGGCAGTAGCACGTTTTTTCGCTCAAATACGTTGATGAAAAGTATTTGAAAAATTATTTCACCAATAGTAAAACACCCTTCTCTTTTCGGAAAATAAAGTTTAAAATGAGTGTACATGTTTTGGTAAAGCCATGGGAATCGTTTTTGTAATACAAAATAATAAATTGTGTTCACAATAAAATGGCCGCCATGCAATTTTTGCTTTATACGCAACATAGTTTATACCACTACAGATAATTGGTTTGTGTAATAAGATATTTTACCCTCTAAAGTTAATTTAAATGACAAAAACTATCATTATAAATGGTAAATTTGAGAAAATAAAACGTGCTACTGCCCCTTTAAGATTATTAAGACTCCCTGTTTAGCCTAATTAAAAAGTGGTGAAACGACTAATTGAAAATGCAATGCACTGACTATCTGTCATGTTATTATGTATGTCCGTGAAACAATGATATAAAATAGATCTACTGACTAACACTGGGACATAGTATTACCATATTTCAGTACAGAATGATACAGCCAACAGACACCTGACCTACTCAATATTTCACTCGGTGAAGCATAGACGTGTGTGATAGAAGTCTCTTGCATGACTGATTCCAATCTATCGAAAGGATCATATCAACAAAAGTATTAGACAAAGTCATACCTATATTATTCTTAAAACCCCTGGGGTAACTATGCAGTGCCTTATATTATAGATGTGCTCACAAAAGCTGTATGAAGACGATCGATCCTACAAGGCATATCTTATGCATCATTGACATAACCCATAAGGTTGTTGAAGCCACATACAGATTTTAAGGTGAAGTTAGCATGTGAAATGAATAACTCTATTGGAAAATTACTTTTAAATCAAATACCAATCAGCAAATGTTTTGCCAAAAGGTTGTCTCAAAACAGGAAACCTCCATACTCCTGCACACCAAACCAAGCGATCATATTACTATACCACGCCATCCATTCTGTTTGGCGTTGGTTCTTCATTCCATCTTATACCTATGGCCTTAACCTTTAGCCTGCTGGATTGTTTTAGGCTAACACCCACTGTCATCTGGATTATTTTCAGCTGAAGCGCCGTAAAATGAACACCGTTACGAAAATTGAAATTTATCAAAAAGTAAACAAGTATTCTGTGCAAAATTTCACACACTTATGGAAAAATGACCAGGCTAAAGAAATATGTAATTTTTATATAAATACTCCAAGAAATAATAACGAAATGAGCGGTGTAAGTGTAAAGTATTAGTTTTTCAACAAAATCTCGTTTTTTAAAATCTGAGTGGATTTATAAATTCTTATCAAACAAAATATGAAAACAAAAAATACACCATAAATTCAGATTTTACGAGAGCTGTGATGTAACTGAATCTTCACACTTGATTTCTGTGTTATATGATTGCTCTAATAAACACGCCGGTAAATTATCTAACATCGAATATCATCGCTTTAAAATTAAAACGTAATTTTTTATTAGTGATTTGTTGACTTTTGTCAAAATTATTCAAGTGCGATTTTCTCAACATCCATAGTAATGAAAAAGCTGATACGTCAACACATTTATGAACATTACATGTCAGCGATATTGGTAACTTTTTATCACAGTTGGAATTATAGTTTTCGAATGGCAAGACATTTCTCGTGCTCATGTCACCAAAATGGTCATTTTCAATGCAATATGGCGGACTTCGCTAACTTGAATGAATGGGAGTAATTTCTTGAAAATAATTGGTTTAAAAATAAAATTGGTTCATGTCGTAGATAAAAGAGAACTTAAAGTTTTACAGTTTATGTTTTTTAAATCATTGACGTAAATATTGTATCAACGATATACACTGAAAAAAACGGACAAAATGTAGCTGAAAAAATGTGCGCGCTCAAGGGGCAAGTTTCAAAAAATGTAAACTTACTGGAAAATGTTCAACTCGTCATTCATTACATTCATTTTGAATAAATAAATAATTGCAACATTTTAAAGAAGTGTTCAGGCGATAATGTGGCCAAATTTGTACCTTTTCTACGTATATTTATTAAAATGATGGCAAACGAAAATGAGATCACCCCCGGATGTGACGTCGACACGGAAGTCATACCATGATTACTCCCCTTTGGAAGCAAGACGGAAGTTACTTCAAGACAAATATCGAGTCCAGACTTTCGTAAAAGAAGTTCAGTATCTTACCTCCAATAATGGCATTCCATCATTAATCGTTGCACACACATTAACACAGCGAGTACTTCGATTTCATCAATACGAGCGGCAGACGACAGATGTGGGCAGACGTGACAGGTGCGCGAATGACAGTGACGAGAGGAAGCGTGTCAGTTACGTCGAGATCACGATAACAAACACACATTCTTAATTTATTAAGTAATTTGTTTACAAAGATATAAATATAAAGTAAAATTATCTGAACAAATTCAAATCGTTAATTTTGATTATACGAAAATAAAATATTTATATTTTTACTCATGTTTAATTTTATTTTTATAATTTCATATATATGAATGACATAATTAATTATTGAAAGAAATTCAGAAAATAAGTTTTGATCATGTATCCTCTTATCACAGGGGCGTAGCTGCCATAATGACAATAAAGGCAATTGTTTAGATATACACATTAATTTTTAAAACAGTTAAATAATATAATTTTCCAACGTTCACATTTAGGATTAAGTCTATAAGGCACATAGACATAAATATTATATATGTAACTCAATTAAATTTTGCTTTATACAATACATTAATCATATTTGGTGCACTTAACCTCTAATAATGAACAGACAAGTTATCTATTTACAGATGCTCACCATGAAGGTAACTGTTGCTCAAAGCAGGTGGCTAATGATTTTATTAATGATTAGCATATATAACAATAGAACTGACTTCTAATATAATATATTTTTCACTCATCTGAGGGAAATCCTTGACTATTTAAAATATTCAGCCTTGTTAAAACACATATACAAAATGCCTTAGATACGCCCCTGCTTGAGGATGAGTTTATCTCAACTCTGTTAGAGCAGGGCTCGACAAATACAAATATGACAAATACTGTTGTCAATTGGCCAAACTTACTATTAACTTTTTCAGATGTCACCTACATAACTTAGCTCATGTTTAATTACACATTTTGTAAGTAAAATTGCTAATATTGTATTAGGCTAACTTGCTATACAAAAAATAACTATGCATGCTATATGTTTTTATATTGAACAATCATCTGTATTCAAAATATTATTTAAGTTAATTTACTTATAAATAATAATAATAAATAATAATAATGAAGGTTTTGCTTAATAAATATATTTGGGGAAAATCACTCTAAACCATAGTCTTTTGCATTGACCAATGTGACCAGTAATTATAACTTTATTTGTTGAGCCTGGCAGAGATGTTAAATTAGCTGAAATATGAAATTCATGTTAGTGTCATGTTAATGGTCAGGAATTGCATATATTGAAAAAAAAGCTGGTTATATCTTACACTATTAGACCTGAAATGAAAACAAAGATGTCAATTTTGCTGAAATAAAAATATCAATTTGTCAATCAGGGAAAACACATACTGAAAATGTAGTATTGACCTGAAATTGAAAGTCATGCATTGCAATGATAATGAAAGAAATAAATACTCTGGAATGAAAGCTGTTAGGAGGAAAGGATGTCACCATCAACAAGTCAAGCAGAGATCGCAGGTCGCCATGACCACACTTATCTCCTAATGTTGAATAATGAATTTTCCACACTCATTCTACAGAGAGACTAACAAACTGACGACAAAGAAATCCAATTATATATTTAATAAATAAAACTGAACACAAAGAGTTTTATATTATTTATTGTAATAAATAAACATAGACCCAATCCAGTAGACTGAACGAGTTACACTTTTACCATTAACATTAACCCATGTCATGCTGTAATAAAACAATCATGTTAGCAAACAGGAATCACACATACTGAAAAAGGCTGGTTATGTCAAACTTGAAGAACCTGAAATTGAAAAGTTTGCATTTAAAGACAATGAAAGAAATAAATACTCTGGAAAGAAGATGTTAGATGAAATGCAATATTGATCCATTAACATTCTTTTATTAAATGTTAGTGTCGAGGAAAGACGTCTCGTACACTAGCTTAGAACCTAGTTGTAGCAATACCTACTGGTTGCACCTACTCGTGAAGGTCGGTTGAGCACTTCACCTTGTAGTTGACGAGGGTGTGGTACCTCTCGAAGCAGGGCACTGGACAGAGGGGGACCTGGCAGCTCTTGCAGAGGTAGGCGCTTGTGTGACGCTTGTCTTGTCTGTCAGAACAAACCACACAATCTGAATATGCAAACCTACCAGTTGGTGTCTTTTTTACCTTCCCCAAGAAATGGCGCTCAGTAAGTCTCAGGGGTCGCTCAAGGCTGGCTGATGGTCTCCCTGGTCGTCCTCCACCCCGTCTCTCGTAGCCGAACAGAAGTCCTGTAGCGAGGATGAGCCTGAATCTCTCAGCATGGAATCTCCTGTCAGGATGTCTAGCCTTGAAGATGATAACTGCATTGCTAAAACAAATTTCAAGCAAATACAAAAACACCTTCTTCCACCACTTACAGCACCGGTGAAGCACCTGGTAGTACTGGAGCTGTTTGTCTGCTCGGTCCACACCCCCCATGTACTGGCTGTATAGTTGGATGGCCTTCGGCTTGCTGACTTGACGGCGGTAAGGCGGCGTTCGGGTTCTAACCTCATTCCTGAAACAGGTACCATTATGTATAGTGGTTAGGACATTTACCTTCCTTCTGTCAGCCCAGGTGATGAAGAGCAGCTTGTCGTCACGGTACAGGGAGGGGTCGTCTCCGGCTCTAGGTCTGGCATCCTTCACCGGCTGCGGGACTTCTTGTCGGTTTGTCCGCAGGGTACCACACGCTCCCATTCCATTTTCAGCCAACTCCTTAAACAATTTAGGGGACGAGAAGAAGTTGTCCATATACACATGGTGGCCGGTTAGATATAGCGGATCACACATATTTTTAACAACTGTATGAGCTAACCCATACTCCCTGCCACCTGCAGGCTTACCAGTGTAGACATCCCAGTTCCACACATAACCATTCCTGCTGTCTGCCAAACACCAGGCCTTAATACCCCACTTATTGGGCTTACTCGGCATGTACTGCTTGATAGCAGTCCTACCCTTGAAAGCGATCATGCTCTCGTCTACTGATACCTCTCTTCCTGGGTAGTAGAACCTCTGCCAGTTCGAAACAAGAAGATCCATCAGGGGGCGAATCTTGAACAGCTTGTCGTGTCGTTCATCCTCCTTGGGGAAATCAAGAGCATTGTTATTTAGGTGAAAGAACATATGGATTTGTAAAAATCTGTCACGAGACATTATTGCTTTAAAACCCTTGCATTCAAGCAGAGGGTCACTTGACCAGTAGGATTCATAAGAGGGCTTCTTAGACAAACCCATTACCATAAGTATGGAAAGAAATGCACGCATGTCGGCATTACTCACCTCCTTCCATGTTCTTGCTCTGGCGTAGGGTGCCATGTCCTCTCCCTTGTCAGCAATATACTCACGTGCGTAACGGTTGGTCTCCCTCACGAGCAAGTCTAGGACTTCATCTGAAAAAAACAACTCAAAACACCCTATTTCACTCACGTCCTCTGGTACTTCCCTGGGGCCTGTGTCCTCGTCGAAGTCGACCAGCCAGTCCATCTTCATAGCATTGACAGTAGGGTCTTCCAGAAGTATCTCATCAACATCGTCGTCACTATCAATTGCAGCATCATCTTCAACAAATTCTTCAAAACCGTAAAATTCATCGTCGCTCTCCGAATCCGCATTTCCAAAAATTTCCACAAATTCGTCCATCGTTACAGTACAGTACCGAAATTAATTGACAAAAATATTATTACTGATATTATATAATCAAATGTCAACGTAGACTAGATACAAGAATTATGATATCAATATACGATTAATTAAGATTTATAAAGATTATTAATTTCAATCTGCAAAAGAGAAATATTTATCAATACTATGAAAGATAAATCCTTCACGAAGCGATTCCTGCAAAAAACTTCTCAATTAGTGCCCACAAAATACAGCTTTTCCTCACAATAGCGTAGATAACCTGCAACAAACAAATGCAAGATTAAAATGGCTGAAAGTTTATCGTAATATTAAATTATTTGGCGGGAATACCTATTTATAAAATTCCATATTTGGCACTCAACATAAACGATTACTGATAGCCTGCCAATCACTTGATTTTCACGATTTTCCTCGGTCAATGACAGCACGATGCTACGAAAACCACGCCCACTTGTCACTCACGTTTCCACGCCCACATCTGTCAATCAAAATCACGTGCTTGGTCTACGAAGTTGAAAAGACGAAGTTACAATATCTTCCAGTTTTAGTGAAGTGAACATTTTCCATATATGCATATTTTATATTTGGCCTTTTTATGCATTAGGAGGTCTATTTTTAATGAAGAAATTCACATGTCACACGGTAATGTTCACAACCCGAAGTTCATCGCATTCCGTGAGACGTTACAAGCCTATCGACAAATATTAGACAGAAATCTATAATTATTTATTTTATTCCAAGAAAATTATGTTTCATAGGATATCGGTTTTTCCTTTTACAAAAACAAATTGTATAGTGTTATTATTATTTTTTTTTTTTATCAAGGTGTCAGCTTTTAAAAAAATAATATATGCAATCGAACTGTTGTAATCTTGCGATGCAGTTTACCTACAGTAACAACCTTCATGCAATTTGCAATGCATATTTGCAAACAATCGAACAAGCAAGACACGTTATAAAATTACTAATAGTTGTTTATAAATAAAACATAAATCGGTATATAAACACATATGTTTACTTGTTATATGACCAACTATGACCGTAAAGGTATTGCTATCATAACAATTAGTTTTCCCCATAATAGCTTTGACAGTAACTATGTTTACACTGTTCAGGCAGCGAGTACAACGGGTCAATGAGTTTAATTTCAAGTATCCAGTAATTTTCCAGCTCAAAAAGATTCATCTGAATATATTTTATAAAGAAATATGACAATGCAACCTGTGTGTGTCATAATATTTCGATCTCGTGTCATGCAAAGGATATTGTACCTCGGCACCTCTGATCGGAATCGGCCATGAAGTTCGTAATGGCGTCGTGTTGTCCCGTGTTGTTTATCAACAAGAATTGTAGGTAAATCTAAATATTGTTACTACCATTTCTTGATTTAACAGAAGATATAATAGTAAATAAATGTTTCATGTCTTTCCTTGCACTCGATGATCATTATCGCATTTCAATGATTTTTTAATCGTTAGGGATATGAAAAAGACGTTGCAAGTTTCTAACGGTTTTATAACTTCAGCGAGATGGAAGAAAATCACTGTTGACAGTTAGAATTTTCCTTGATAAAACATTGCAACGATATTATTATGACTCAGACTGACTAAGATTGGTTATTGTGCAAATTGAAAAAACACAATTATGAATTGTCACTGCATCAGATTTACTTTATTTATCATTGTTTGGAATCCGTCCTCTCTCCAACTTCTTCACATGTGACAATTTTCACCGGAAGTTTTCTCTCGCATCGACTGAATTTTTCCACGGACTCGTGTAAGATGAATAACGAATTTTATTACAAGTATGACATATCAGTGGAATGGATTTTTAGTGTAGAATCCTTCTGTTGCATTTTAAATCGACAGATCACTCGTTGGACATCTGTAATTGTCTTGTTTTATAAGAGGTCAGGGGTCAAGGCTTTCTGCACGCGACATGGCAGGGTTTGCTGCCTTTAGACGACAGGGAGATGCAGTAAATGGCAGTGATCCCTGCCTAGAGCGTGCTGGATCTTAAACAAACAGTGATATTTTACCGACGACCCTCCTTTCGCGTAATCAATTAGAACAGGCAAACTATTATTTACGTTTGAAGTCGTACGTTTGAAGTCGTTTTGTCTGTTTGGTAAAACATAAACCCTCGAGTTTTTATGAAATGTTTAACCCTTACCCTTAGACTCGGAGCTGACGCCCCCGTGTTTGTCCCTCGCATTGTGTTCCCTAATGCAGCTTTCTACCATTACCAGTCATACATACGGCTCCTTGCAACTGTCACAATCCATTTTCTGAAGGACATTTAGGATTTCCTTCTGCTTAAACATCAGCCAACAGTGATATGAGTGAAATTCAATTGAATGAATACTCTAGCGACTGTGGACTAGGACTGCCAGGGCAGTATTGACGGTCTTCAGACTGCTGCATTGTAGCCAGAGCAATCTTTCCATCATGTCAACGTTTTACATCATGTTGAAGAGATCAGAGCTTTCCGCTAGCTCCTGACAAGGTGCACGTCGCCAAAAGCAGACCAGGCTTTAGAACGATGGAAATGTTGAATTATAAAAATGTTACCCCTGCTACGAATATTATAAGCTTTATTTATTTGAAGGCAAGGTTATTGCGTAACTTTTAAAACAAGTTGCAAGTCTCTAAGTGGATATTTAGAAAAGATACAATGAAAATAGTGAAAAGATGCAAGGTTTCCGCAACCTCTTGCTTAGGAGCATGCCGCCAAAAGCTGACCTTCGAAGGGAAACAAAGGAAATGCATTATAATAAAGAAACCACGTGACCTACGATTTCGTCTTGATTTACTTTTTTTGTCACAAAGACATCAGCTATCGTTTAAACTAAGTTGCAAGTCTCTAGTTCTATTTTGAAAATTTTGCCCATGTTAAGAATTAAAATTCTGAAAAAAGAAAATTTTTCGACATTTCTACAGATCGGAAATTACTGTACACAATCAATTTTATTATGGATTCCTGAACATGACATATGTGTCTTCCTTCCCTTAAAAAGTGATAAAGTTTCCTGGATATATGTGTGTTGTCTGCCCTCGAGGTTTGCAATTTTTCAAATTTTCTCATTTTCAGACAATTTTGAAGGCTCACTGTGAAAAAGTATAGATATAGATTTTGCATTTTCTGTTTTGTATAACTTTTAGTACAATGCATTAGCTACTATCTTTGACAGTTTCAGCTCTGTAGTACCAGTGTGTTCAGAGGAGAAGATTTTGTGAGATGGGTAGTGTTGGAAATGCTGAAATTGCAAGTCACGTGACCTACACCTTTTTCATGATTTACTCTTTTGCTTGAAAGATAATTGCGCATCTTTTAAAAAGTCTCTTAGTGCTTTTTGAAAGAAAATTCCCATGTTAAAAATCGAAATTTAAAGGGGCTGAAGCTCACAAACGAAAACCGAAAGTCTAGATGTGTTGCAATTTGTATCAATTTCAGCCCAGAGGCTATCATCTGTTAAAGTGTCATGGATCTCGCTTCAATGGTTTAGGCTGTGCAGCTGGCACAAAATCGATACAAATAAAAAAAAAGTATAAGGAAATTCGAATAATAATAATAATCTGAAGACCTCATAAATTAATTAACTACTTCACAGAAAGCTACTAAAGCACAACACTTAGGACATCCAGGCACTAAAGCGCTGAATCCGTATTGAGATTTGCGTGTTTTATTATTTCAAAATACTTTGACCTATTTTTTTTTATCAAAAACGACAGTAGCAAATGCAACCAAATTTTGCATCACCGTAGCCTTTGACCTGGACTCGCAAGAATAAGCTTTTGGGCCGTATCGGAACAGCCATTAAAGGTCCAGTTCGAATCTAAACTTCGATTTTTAACATAGGAAAATTTTTAAAAATGCACTTAGTGACTTGCAATATATTTTTTTTAAAATATGGGCATTGACAATGCAAGCAGAAAAGTTAATCATGACGATTTCGTTGGTCACATGGTTTTGCCGCCAGTTTGATTTTAGACACTTTTCAACATTTCCCGACCCCATGCACCTTTGACAACCTTCTCTGAAGATGCCGGTATTAGAAAGCTCATAATGTAGCTGAGGCTTTGCACACAAAATTGACCTCACAAAATTAGCAAATTCGCTATACTTTTGGCACAGTGTGTATTTGAAATCTGGTGATTTTTCCCAAAAATGCAAACGTCAAGGGGATATACATGATATTTTCAGGAGAGTAGGATTGGACTAAGGTCTTTATGAATCATAAAATCGCCCGCGTACAGTCAATTCTGGCCAAAATTAGCTTACAATTGCTAAAATAAATCAACAATCGCGTTTTTGGTGAGTTTTTTTTTGTAAATTCATAACTTAATAACCATACCTTGTAGAATGTTGTTTAATATCTCACCAGACAGACAAAACATTTTCCGTAATACTAAAATTTAAATTAATTAAATAGTGTTCATGACCAAAGAGTTACGGGTATTTTAATTTGAACAGTTTCTGTCCTCCTTCTTAAATGACAATAGCCACGACTGTAGTGTGTCTTTGTTCTGTTATAGTTAAACAATACAAAATCATAGCACGTTGTTTAATATCTCGTGAGAATGGGAAAGCATAACTCTAAAGATGGAAATCATAATTAGTTTGATTATAAACATAACCAATGCGCTATACTATTGATCAATTGTGACTTTCATTTTGTACTGTAAACAAAGGGGGTAAATCCTACTTTCGTTTTACATGCTGGACAGGTAGAGGCTGCTGTAGCTAAACGCCTTTACATATCTTCATGCAACTCTCAGGCATGACTGCTGATATATTGTATTTAATAGGACATTAATCATTTATTCGCTGAACCCTTTTATCGTTACTTGTGACTATATTTACAATTGATATCTGGTCAGAATTATCATGAAGACGTGATTTTTAAAAATGAAGACTATGTTTTACGATTTCAAGATATTTGGTGTGGTGTATCGGGTTCACAAACTTCAAGGATGATTTAGATTAATTAGTTTTTAATCTTCATAAAACAAAACATGCCTTTCGGCCATGACAGCTCATCCAAATATACCTTGGGGCAGGGAGCAGTTATTTACTTCCGCTCCGAGGGACCATTAATTAACAACATCATCTCAAGTACGCGGTTGACTGTTATACTCGACATTTGGAAACCTGTTTGTTTTCAAATATGAACATGTCAATCACCGAAAGGAATCCCATATCATAGGAATGAATTTAAAAGATCTCCAGTGTCATCAGTTAAGTTTTTATACTTTGATATAGCAGTGTGAAAACATATTTCATCAGTCACACAGTCAAAACATGTTGGAAACCAGATCTTTGAATTAGTGTTATTATTGTGATTGTATTGTTAATTGTGATAGAAGAAAGCAGTGTAAATCATTGTTAGAGCATAGTTTGTGTTTCCTGTTGGCTATCACTTGTCTGGAAAACGTTAATCATCAATAATTGTAAAAGTAACATATTGAAAATATGTAAGAGAAGGCATGAAGTATAAGTTTGATATTCAAGCTAATTTTCATTCACCAATAGATGTGCATTAAATGCGGTCACACCATCTTCTCTTTTTCATGATGTGAGTTGTGTACTCATGATCAACTATTGATGTAACTATGATACAACCAACATGTTGTGACAAAACGTTACATCGACTATGGACTATGGATAAATGGCAAACACCAGGATATGTCTGGAAAGTAACTCTAGCACAAGCTTTACCACAAGTACGTACTATTTGGGACCAGGGCTGTATTGTTTTCAAGTATTAATTTCAAGCTATTTCAGAACTAGACGCATTTGTCTTACATTAATTGATATAAGAAATCGGCTTCTGTCAAGAAGATCCTAAGTATAGATTGGTAGAAATATTTTTAAAATTGAAACATTTCCATCTTTCCAAAGTCCTGACACCAATGATAATATTATCTTCAAATATGATCTTGTTTACGCGTATTTATTTTAGTGATTTCAGAAGTTGTGAACTTGACCTTTGACCTTATACATGAACACTTCAAAATAAATTTCTCATCAGTATTAGTATGAAGTTATGCAAATGAGTCCTTAAAACCTTCTTGGACAAGTATTTAAGCCAATACACAAATCGGCTGCGGCACAAATACTGATAGCAAGTGTAAATACTTTTTCAATAGCTTACTCAGTTAAGCAGTTATGATCCTATGAACTAAGCTGAAAATGGCGATTTTTGAAAAGGACATATTCAATGTCGAAATTCATTTAGCTTTCAAATAAGCTATCACACATAGCTGTATGTTTTACCGTGATTTAGGAGAAAATTTTTGAAGACGCGTACCCTCAAAACCGCGAAAAAAAATATTTTTACCTAATCGATGGGGAATGTTGTTGCCCATATTTTGGTGAAAGTTTTATGAAGTTATCCTTGATAGTTTTCGAGTTATTAGGGTTTGAAGTGTCGAGTTCAAGAGCAGATAACTCAAGAAAGAAGTCGAACATTCAAAAAGTGGCTCGACACAAAACCAGTTTAACTCTTATCAGCTCTGCGAATTGCATGTAACTCGCTTCAGCCGTTAAAAGGAAATCCTGCGGACAAAATTCGTTGCAAATAATGAATAATAAAAACATGATAATAAAAATCCGTCTTCGTGACTTTGTCTTGAAGACCTAATAAAACATCACTTAAATTATGATACTGCCGAAGTAGCTTATAACTAGCATACACGATATTTTGATTCTTTGCATGAAAATGTAAAAAATTGGCTGGAATTATTACGGTCAACGTGGTTAATATTGTTTTACACAATATTAAGTAATGTAATGTATGTGGTTATTATATTAGATCATATATTAGGAGGTTAATGTAAATACTTTATGAAAGTTTGACACACAAATTAGTGTTGGTTGCTCTACATTATGATTTTGTGTAGAATGTAAGTCTTCCTTAATAACTTACATAGAAAGGGGATGAAAATGACTACTGTACATATATTCTAATACTTGTTCTAAACAGAAGTATTCGATTTGCGGGTAATAAATGTTGGATGGTAACAATGTGCAGGCATTCACGGTCCAAATGGTTAGATTGTGTTACTTGTCCCCCAAAACCAGGGGATAGATCAAGGCCAAAATTTAATCAAGTGACTGAAACGTAGGTCAAATGGTCGTGCCATGTTGGACAAAATTAAATTTACTTGTAATATAATGGCCCAATTTCATTTTCAATGGTCCCAATGTGTTCCTTGCCCATAAAACGTTGAAATAGACGTTTAGATCATCAACTTTGAGCGAATAGTTACGGACCTGTGGTCATTTGGAGGAGTCGGCAGCCATTTTTGTTGCAATATTGGATTTTTGTATTCCATAATAGAGAAACGCCATTTTGTATGATCTTAATGTGTTCGTTGCCACCAAAACCTTGGGATAGACACCAATATCATCACATTTGAGTTGATGAATACAGAGTAATGATCATTTTGAGACGCCATCTTGAAGAACAAACACCTTTCCGGGGGTTCTTCTTTGGTAAACTTTTAGTTTGTTATGAAGAACACTAAACCAGAATCAATTGAGAAACCTTTTGTAGCAATTATTTTTGGGTTAAACAGTATTTTGACCTGACTACATTTGCAAGACTCGATGTTAATCAGCCGTGCAGAATCTTTCTCCTACAATTATATTTAAGCTCAAACAATTAAGATATCACAATCCTGAAATTCGGTTTCGTCTATTTTTGGCGGTGGTACAATGTCTTTAGCTAAATCGATTATATTATGTTTTGAGCTGGTGGAAAAAGTGTTTAGAATAACATCATATTGATTTTATTGTGTTTATAAACACTATGGTTTTACTCAATTATGGCTGAATGTGGTTCCCAGCATGCCTACCTAAAATATGTACGTCAATAACCACATTACGCCTGAGGTTCCATACCATAAAATAAATCCAATTTAAAGCACAAAGGACTCATCAAGATACAATTGAAAGAAACCTATTTTGCATGTTTGTGTGATTTGAACATAGATTCAAAACCGTTTATATTAAATGTGAAGGCTCACGCTGACACCTTCGATGCCGAATGATAACATCAGGTAGCAGATCTACACTCAACCGAAAAAGAAATCACCATAACAAAATAAAGATACCACGACTGCTACATATATAGATCATGCTTTGGGAGCCTACCAAACTAAATTTGAAATTTCAAAACATTATGTGTTCCTCTTTCTGAGAAACACATGTTTTAAGAAATCGCAGTTTTGAATCTCAATAACTTGACTAGAATAGAGTCAAAAGGGCCTATTTGGCTTGTTTAATGACGTCCAATATAAAAACGCGTCAACAAATTTAGTCCAAGAAGGTTATAAATGTTGACAACTTCTTTTATAAATTAAATTTCCACATTTTATGAATTTCTAAGTGTCAATATTCTGTCCAAACACCATTTAGTAAATAGCGATTTTAAGTGTACTTGAATCAACATAAAAATAAAAGTATTATATTCTGATGTACGAAGTTATGGGTAAATCTTAACATCATCGACTTTCTCCAGCGGAGGTATTTTTTCAACCGTTGAAAGGATGGTGGCGTTTCTTTTGCAGTTTAGTGTATGTTCAAATCACAGAAAGTAAAGACACAATTGGCTTATCTCGTAATTGATTATTTCATTACATTTGTACTTAAACGTACCGGAGAAAAGTAATCAAATTCTATTTGATGAACTTATCATTTGATTTAATGAACATTTATTATTGTATTTTGTCCAGAAATTTATGATATTTACTGGTGCATAAATACTCTAATTATATTTGTTTTAAGCACATTTTATCGTTTTTTGTTTTAATACTTTTTAAATATAACAGTGGTTTGCTTTTAAAGTACATGTAATCATGATAAAAAGAAAGTCCTACATATATGACTTAATGATCACCTGGTGAAGCTCAAAGATGAATAGGTGTAGAGAATAGATAGAACTGCATTTGTATAACCATCACGTAACTGTCCTTGTACACTATTTATATATTTATATCTGCTGTTGATTATGTTACAAAAAATACGAATTAACGTCTTATCATATTCTATATGTACTGAAGGAATACTTTCAAGTTGACTTGACACAGCCGTATATGTTATAAATATTAACGATCACTGTCTGGTCATTTCGACACAGCATATAGCAAACACGATATCTATAAAGCCTGACATTTGAATGCTTTCATCTTCCATCATTATAAACAATTTTGATTATTCCTACACTCTTATGAAACCACCTCAAAAGTTCTAGGTGAACCAGAAGTTATTATTATTATTATTGTGAAGTATTAAACTAAAATGACTTACAAACTCAAATGAATGAGTTGATAAGATACATCGTAATAAGATTAGCAACATGATATCTGAGATATAAGATATATTGGCTTATCTAACACCAACCCAACAGACACTATTTTTTGCTATCGATATGGGAAGTAAGAATTTGAAATGGTTAATCTACAGCTGACGCTGATTGTAGCATATTTAAGTACAACTTAGATAAAGTGCAGATGTAATTTCATGAATGATAGACTTAAACTAACGAATGGCACCAATTGATTAACTAATTCGAGTTTAAAAGGGAAGTATAATGCACCATCCTATTTGACGTTAAGTCAGTAATGGAATAACTTGATTTGACAACAACTCTGACGTAAACAACAATCTTTAATGTAAATTCCTCAGATCTTATTTTGCCATTAACACATTTTCAAAATGCCAAAACCTATCTTCTATTGTTATAACCAATTAGCTTAGTTATGAAAGTGCTCTACACATAGTTCCATTATGTATTTTCCAAAGAAGAAATTGCCCAACTATTGTTGTTGAATATATAGGGTAATTAATTTAAAAGGTATCTAATCTTATTTATGATTTTGATAATTTTAAAGTGATAGTTGTTAGAGTTTCTAATCTCACATTCAGTGTTGCAGAAGACATTATATTAAGTTCCGCCTAACATAGTTGAATTGATATGTAGATTTTCCGTAAGCTATAACGTCAATCTTTATGAAGACAAACAAGCGCTGAACTGAAATTGCAAGGTTCCCTTGAATGATTTGGTAATAGATGTCATACCTAACACCTACTTAAATTAAATCAATAATACAGAAAAGTTAAATAGATTGACATATAGCTATCGATCAACTGACACAACGAGTACATGTACTTGGTTTAAATGAACCAATTTTTAACGAATGTACATATGTAATATTCATTAAATTCCAATAGACAATATTTTAGGGAGACTGATATATGTCATTTATGTCTTTCATGCAGTGAATTTAAAAAGGAACAGAATCAATGATTGTAAACACTTACTCAAACTATCGTAGATAGAGCAGAGGTTGCTAGTACGTAGGAAGGGTGGGTTTGCAGAATATAGGCGGCTGCATAGGTCTTTTTACATGATAAATACAGAGAGATTGATGAGGATGTCAAATGCATGAATATAAACAACGTATTGGTTTAATATCTGGTAGTATCTAGTTCCAGAATGAAATTAAAAATGCATCTAAGCTCATTTACGGTAAAACGACATTGATTTATGAGGAAAATTCTCAATAGTCAAAACTTTATGTTTTAGGTATCATGTCATATTTATAACATTATTTCATACTTCTCTCTAATAAATCAGGATCAGATTACATGACACATGACCGTAATGATGGAGGAAGTGATTCAAGTGAACTCTATTTGGCAACTTCTCTTGTTGCTATAACTTGAATTGAGTGAATAAATTAAAGCGGAATACCCATTTCTGTTTTTCTGTCTGACTCATGTTCTTGTTTCTTGTTTCTTATTTCTTGTTTCCCTAGAAAGTACATTGATTGAGTCAACATGACATGTCGCCCACTTCCATCAGACCAAGTAACCTCTGACACTTCAAAGAATAGAGATCCACGCCAAAATCTCATGAGAGTGTGTGTGTAAGAACCTTTGTAATAGTCTCTTACTTTGAACCCTTTCATTTCGCCCTGAGGTATGTGCTCAGAACATGTCAAAAAGATTCCAAGTGTTCCTTATATCAATGCTATCTATAATCTTCTATAATGAGGTATTTGTATTATAGGTAATGTACAGAAGATGTTACAATTTATGTGACCAAACAATGTATTGGTTGCACTTTCATGCATATCCACTCTGACAGGCAGATATCAAACTTAAATTTATACCAACAAACATGTGTAACAGTGAACCAAACGGATAACTAAATATACATTAAAGGTGCGTTCAATGTGTTTCATAAAATTTGATTTGGCTTTAATACGTGCCAAAATACCATAAGTACTGATTTAACGTTGACTCAACCTGAATTCCCAATCACAAAATATATCAAACTGACTCGTTTCCAATTAAAATCGTACAAAATCAGTATACATGTGCAGAAATTACAGTCCCGTCTCCATGCGCAGTAGCTATATTACCTATTTAGCATTATCAATCCACATTTGTCTTTTTGTCTGTTTACAAAATTACACTTGACTAATTGATGCACGTCAATGGCGATGCGTTGTCCTGTTTTTGATCAGAAATCACTACTTTTACATTTATATTATCACTATAATGAGTCAACTATGATCAACATGGTAATTTTTAGCAACAGTCAGTACTTCTCAATAAAATAACACCATTTATAACGTTTGGGATATTTGGCTCCCAACGTCGCAATGGATGTACCTTTAATGATGTGTTGTCGTTAGAATTTGAAGATAAACAATTGTACATAAAGGGACATTCAGTGTGTAGTTGGAGTCACATGTATCAAACATGTAAAATTGTGTTTTTTAACGAGAAGAACTTACTGTTAGCATTGAATGCTAGTGAATTAAGTATAGGGACGATATACTCAACCGAAAAAGAAACGTCACCTTAGAAAATCTACGAGTGATAAACATGACTGAAACAGAGATACATCATGTCTCCAGAAGCAAACTATACTAAATTTGACGTTTCAAAACATTATTTGTTCGTATTTCTCAGAAAAGGCGTTTTAAGAATTCAACAAATTTGTTTTCGAATCTCCTTATTTAGACGAAATCAGAAAACCAAAGGGGGCATTTTTGGTTTATTTCATGACTACCGTCAATGCGTAAACAAATTATTTATGTCGACAACATCTTTAGTTAATTGAATTTATAGATTTTTTAAATTTTTCAGTTAAATGACAAACATTCTGGCGAAAAAAATATAAACAATATAAAAATAAAAGTATTATAATTTGATGTTTGAAATAGCTGATACCTCTTTACAAATCATCTCCAAATATAAAGCAATTATAATCGACTTAAAAACCTGTTAGTTGGAATTTACAGAGACCAACCCTAACAGACCTTAACATCACATGAAATGTGTCCGGTTCGGAACAATTAACAAATTAAAATTTCAAAATGTTTTCTCGGGTATGAACCCTAATGCAACTTTCTGTAAAACAATTCGAGCTATTGTCAGTCAAACATACGGCTCCTACCATTTCTCATATTTCATTTTCCAAAGGACATTTGAGGATTTCATTCTGCTTTAAAATCAGCCAACGGTTGCATGAGTGAAATGTTATTTGTGATTAATATTCACTTAATCCTCTATTGGCGGTCTCTTAACTTCAGACATTCTTGTATTTGAAGAAACAGTTTGTAGTTAAGAAACATAACATCATTTCACAAAGAAACAAAACATGTGCGATAGCGCATTGTATTTCAATATAGCATTCAATTTATTTTGTACATGATATCATTTTTTAAAAGTGATTTGGTCCATGTTTTACAATTTCAAGATATTTCGAAACCTATTTGTTTTCAAATATAAACATGTCAATCACTGACTGAGATTCCAACAGAAATGAATTTTAAAGGTCTCACGTGTCATGACTTCAATTCTCATTTCTCTGATGTAAAAGTTTGAAAAATATTGTATCAGTCACACGCTCGAAAAAAGTTGGAAACCAGTAATTACATCTCATAGATCTGAGAACAAGCAGCTCCTTGTTGTCCCTCGAGTTCGTACTAAACGATTTGGCCAAAGATCATTTAGTCATGCTGCTGCAATGGCCTGGAAAGTCTTCCTGTAGAAATAAGACTCTGTCATGACTATTCTTCATTCTGCTGTTATCTCAAGACCCATTTCTACAGACTTGCCTACTCCAAATAAACTCTCACCACGTTTTCTTCCTATGTGCGCCTTGAGCATGCACTGCGCATGGAAAGGCGCCTTATAAATAGACTATTATTATTATTATTATTATTATTATTATTATTATTTAATTACCGTATCTTTGAAGTGGAGTTCTTATTTATAGGGTCAACACAACATATTGGATTTGAAAGAAAATAAGGCTATTCTAGTCTTCTACTCCCTAGTATGGTCTTGAAGATATATGTTGAAAGTATTCAAGGAAAGCTTTAGAATGGAAGTCATTGGATGTACTAATAATTTTTGTGAAAATGTTAACTGGCTTAATATATTTACTAAACCATTTAAAACTACACTAGATCCAAAATTAAGATTGTTGCAGAACAGCCTGCTTCACAGAATTTTACCTGTAAATACCCATTTAAATGAAGCTTGTTGCAAGTAATGTATGCACTTTCTGTGGGGCTGAGTATGAATCTATTGTTCATCTTTTTGGGATTTGTAGAGAAATTAAGAATTTTTGGCAAAAATTTTCACAATGGCTTGAATTGAACTGTGGACACACATGTATTATATATCTTCAATGTGATTTGATCCTTTTTGAGTCTTCACCCACTTTTCATACAGATGACACTTGACACTATCTGGAAAACATTATTTATCAACATTTGAAAAAGATAACACATTGAAAATCCATGTGAAATCTGAAAATATTGATGAAATCCTATCCCAAACACTTTGGTTGAATCATAACTTGCAAATGGTGATCAAGTAATCTGATGTATTGATGAGGGATTTTTTGAAAGATTGGAAGAATTATTGTATAAAAATCCATGTGAATTCTGAAAATATTGATGAAATCCTATCCCAAACGCTTTAGTTGAATCAAAACTTCAAAAATCCAATTTCTACATTCAAAACTGGGCAAGGTAAGATGAGGACATGTGGAACAATGGAAGTTTCAGCTGCTATAATGATCTGAAGGTACATTATGGCTTTAAAGGTACTTTAATTATGTACATGTTTAAATCCAATACCTGATTGTTGGGAATATACCATAAGGCAATCTAGATATATTCCTATGTTTGACTTACATATATCTCATTGTCATTTAGGTTTATTGAAATCCTTTTAAGGATTTAGAATATATCATGACATTTTGATTTCCAATGGAGATGTTTGTCTTAAATAGCAAGCATTTTTTGTGCATGTGAACTTTGACTGGAATAAGATTTTCATGATTTACAAAAAAATAGCTTGAAGGATGTCAAACTACTTTACTTTTAATACCAGTTTTTACATGGTATTATTTATACTAAAAAATTATTCAAAATGAAACAAGCTTATATTTGACAACTTAGCATGCTGTTTCTGTAATGCGTTAAATGAAAATGCTGTCATGTTTATTGGGAATGTTGAGATATACAAACTTTTTGGAATGGTTTTGAATTTGGTTTAATGATATGCATTGCATTACAGAATTAGGATAAGAAAATACCTCGTTTGGTTGGGAACAATTGACATACATTGATAGACTATTGAATCATATAATATTATTTGCAAAATATTATATTCCTTTATGTTGTATTATTTCAAAGCTAAAACGGTATTTGGTTATTTTAAAATATATTTTCAATGTGGAAAGAAGTAATTACAAGTAAAAGTATTAAGCTTCATATTCATGATAGAAAATGGTCTTCTATATTCCCAATCCTATGATATACTACCCACCTTGGAAACATATTGTCTAAATGTGACTGACTACACTATGAAATGATGTATCGCCATGCATTCTTGGGAACAATAAAAAAACAATAAAAAAGAGGATAGATTGGTCATAATGATATACATGTAAACATTGAAATATCCCAACACCGATGATATCTTCTAATGTAACAATTTCCAATCGTACAGTTTATGGGATAGAAAGAGAGTTTTGCCAATCTTTTTCGCATCTTTTCAAAAGCAGGTCTTAAACTCTGTTAATGGATATACCACTTATCATTTTATTATTATTATTATAGTTTCTCATCCTATGATACATTTTCGATAAGGCCTGGAGTACCTTATTCAGAAACAGTGAATGGCAACTTCTGAGATAGGGTGGAGATCGAGATTAATATTGAGCAATTTGTGTAGGCCTATAGATCTAGGCCCTAGTGTAATCTAACTAATCAAGACACAACCTCTGGTTAGCATGCATCCTATCTGCGGTTCATGAGTTGGAACTCTAATTGTACTTGCTTCTTCGTGCTGCTGTTACATTCTTCTACTTTATCACATGACCTGCTTGTACCACCGTTGTGTTTGATTTCAAGTGGCACACTAACTGTGGATCAGCTTTGAGGCTTCGTTCGAATATAATGATGTTTAAGCTCAATCAATTTTGACGTCACAATCCTGAAATTCAGTGTATGTCCTTGTACACTATGCATATATTTATATTTACTTACGATTGTGTTACAAGAATACGAATTCACTTATTATCATGACCTTTTAGTACTGAAGGAATTCTTTTAATTTAATTTAATTTTATTTTAATTTTGACGTCACAATCCTGAAATTCAGTGTATGTCCTTGTACACTTTGCATATATTTATATTTGCTTACGATTGTGTTACAAGAATACGAATTCACTTATTATCATAACCTTTTAGGACTGAAGGAATTCTTTTAAGTCGACTTATAGAACACAACTGTATATGTTACAGATATTAACGATCAATATATGGTCATTTCGACACAGCATATAGCAGACACGATATTTATAAAGCCTGACATTTCAATGCTGTCATCTGTCATCATTATAACCAATTTTGAATATTTCTACAATCTTATGATACCACCTCAAAAGTTCTGGCTTAACCAGAAGTTTTGCTATAGTGAACTTTTAAACTAACATGTCTTATACACTAAAACTAATGGGTTGATAAGATACATTATGCACAGTAATAAAAAAAAATATCAACATTATCTATGAGTTGTATGTAATACTGGACTACTGTAATACATAACCAATCCCATTAAATTATATTTTACTATCGTATGGTAAGAACAAATCTTAGATAATTGATCCTAAGCTGTTCGCTGATTGTAGCATATTTAATACAAAATTAAGTAAAGTGAAGGTGTAATTTCATGAATGATTAACTGAAACTAATGAATGGCACCAATTGATGAAATGATTAGTGTTGAAATTGGAAGTGTATTCTACCACAGTTGATTTCAAATATAATGTATATGAGAATCGATAAAATTATTTTACCATGCTATCAACATCTATCCAACATCCAAACGCTCTAATACCAAAGAAATGTGTGAACTAGTTGACGTTGACTCTGACGTAACTTGGTGAGAAAACAAGTATGACATAAACAACAGTTTGCAATGTAAATTTCTTAGATCTTCCATTACCGTATATCATATTTTGCCATCAACACATTTTCCAAATATTGTTTTTACCCATTACCTAATCACAATCTATTACGCCACTGACTGGTTGTAATGAAAGTGCTCTACACATAGTTGCAGTATGTATTACCAAAGGAAAATTGCCTGTCTACTACTGTCAATGAAGCAGTTACAATTTCAAACTTCAAACATTGTTTGTTTGTTAAGGTACACCGTTGAAATACTCCGACAGAAATGATCCTGGTTAATAAAGATCGTCTTTTCAGTGATTGAGATTTGATTTCACATAGCTTTCAGGATTCAATCCCGACAAACACGTACATTTAGAGGCAGAAACCTGTCTTGAAGAGACTGTTTCCTACAAAGAACTATCTATATCCGATCCTTCACTTAGTAATAAATTGTAACATGATTTCGGTGTATCCTTGATTCTGATTGGTTGATTTGCCTATGTTGAATGACAATGAATACCCGCAAATTACTTGGGGCGAATCACCGCGAACATATACATCGTGTTCACAAGATTCGGCCCGACTCAAAATTTATGTTTTCTATTTCTCTTAATATGTGCTCCTTACTCAAATTTGACAGGTGGCATTGTCATTTTCTAACTTGTGTATAGCAGTATAGCTCACAAATAACTCTCAAAATTAATTAGTTTCAAATAACTAAAATGTTTCCAACCAGTAAAATTTGACGCCTTCTTCCATGCTGCTGTGTTTAACCGAATGCCGTTGCCATGGCATGACGTCATAGTGATCAACCGTTTTGACGTCACAATGCTAGCGTCACTGTCACAATGGGTTAGGGCAAGTTTAAGATTTTTGTTCCTAGGTCTTTTACTGTGTTGATGTCGTAGATAAATGTTTATCGCCATCTAAAAGGATACGTGAATATTGTGATTTGAACATAGTTGAGTGACACTGTTTGAGCTTATGTGTAAATTGTTGCTAATGTACATATTACGCCGCGTATTTACATTTGTTTTGAACTGACCACACCTCTTACAAAAATGGAACAGTCGCAAAGTCCTTTTCACTCAGAGATAGGTACACAAAAAGAGAGTTCGCTTCAAAACGCCTGATAACTAACGGTCATGTTACAATATCGATAAATAGTTGCGTTTGTAAAATTTCCGGGATTCATTGCTATTCAACACCCGCAAATTTCAGCGTTTAAAACCTCCGGCATAAATCATACCTGAAAAGTAGAAAAATATATCTCTATTATTATTATATACCCATGTAAACTGAAGATAGTAATACAGGGGTGCAATACGGTTTCTGTGGTCGATTTCCGTATCGCACGGTGAATTCCGTATTGCACGGCTGACGGTTCTACTTTCTCTAATTTCGGCACTTCTCGGAAGTTTCCGTACTTTTCAATGGTTTCCCAATTCGATCTCTGGAATTCATGTTTTAATAACACTGCTAGTTATTTTTCAGTTGATTAAAGAGCCAGCTTGGATTTAGTTCAAATATTAACAACACAAGCAGGGAAAATGTTACTCAAATTATCATTAACAAGGCTCAAAGCTCAAAGCTCAAATTTCAGCGTTTAAAACCTCCGGCTGACGCCATCTGTTTTAAACTAAATGTGCGGGTGTTGAATAGCAATGAATCTCGGAAAGTTTACAAACGCAACTATTTATCTTATAAATCATCAAGTGTCTAAAGACTGAAGTCCTAGAAAGTTACAAACAGTCACGTGATAGCGAAATGGTCACCCCAAATGATATCATTGCAATTATTTTTCTAAGGTTATCTGAATAACAACTATTTAATCAAATAAGAAAATGAATGTACAATCAAAGTTTTAAAACACCCCTTAAATATCACTCTGTGAGTTACTGCCTAAAATGTTAAATTGTATTTGCCTTTAATACATGCCAACATACAATATGTGCTGATAACAATTCACATATTTTCACTCAACTTGCATATTCATCCCCAATCGCCAAATATATAATAATTACTAATTTCAAATTAAAGTCGAGCAACATCATTATATAAGTGCAGAAACCGAAACTGCATGTTCCATTTATATGCACAGTAGATATATTAAACATTATCAACTTAAAGTTTTCTTACAGTCTGTTGTAAATAAGTTTCCAAAATAACGTTTGACCAATTGACGCGCGCCATACGCAGTGCATAGTCCGGTTTTCGATCGGACATCGATACCTTTACCTTTATATCGTCGGTATACTGAGTCGACTAAAATCAAAATGGCAATTATCGGCAACAGTAAGTACTTCTCGATACAATAGCACAATTTATAACATTTAGCATATGTGACCCCAAACAAAACAATGGATGTACCTTTAAGAACCTTAAGAATTAGTGGTTTTCTGTCCAGATCTCTTCAACATATCCCGAGTTGTGCTAACCACATTGTCTTAGTGTAATTCAATGTTAAATTATCCTCAATCTATCTCTGTTTTCCCGTCTCAGTTATTCTGTCTGGTTCATGCTCTTGGTTCATATTTACCGAGGAAGATACATAAATTAAATCAACGTGACCTGATGCACACTTCCTTCAGACCAAGTAACCTCTGATGCTTCAATTTACATAGACAGGCACGACAGTCTCATGATAATGCTTTGTGTAATAATCGTCGTAGTATTCCATTATTTGGGGCCCTTTCATTTGGCATGTTATCGGGAAATGTCAAAACATTTTAAAGGTAGGGTTCTGTTGCCATCTTGGATATTTTGCATATATGAAATGAAAACACGCTATATTGTACCCAATTTTGCAACCTTTTGATAACTCAAGACATACACTGATAGAGTATTCACATAGTACCACATAACATGTAATAAAACTAATAAACAAGTTGCTGTTATGCTGTAGCGAAGTTTCTCAGTGCCGATTGTTTTCATTGTTCTCATTGTTTTATTTTTCAATAAATGTGCGCTTGTGATTATCTAGATGTGAAATATAAAGTCATCAAAATGTTATCTTCATTGGTATATTTCAATTTCACTGTGTTTTAATCTTGTATTAATAACATATATGTGTAAACAGGAATATCCTCCCGAATTTCGTTTCCACAACAAATACCCCGATAGAACCCTCCTTTTAAGTTGTTCCTCTGTTATCCATAAGCGTCCATAATAAAGTAATCTTATGTGTTGAATAGATGATGTAATAGTTTACACTTGAAAATGTGAACGAACATTGTATCAGTTAAATGTTCATGTATAAACTTTGATCACAGTTATTAAATTCAAATACACTAAACGCAAAAGAAACGTCAACATACAAAATGCAAGATAATTCAATTAACGAGTGAAAAGCATGCCTGAAACTGAAATGCATCATGTCTTCAGAAGCGAACTCAATTAAATTTGAAATTTCAAAACATTATCCGTTCTTATCCGTTCTGAGAAACACACGTTTTAATAATTGGTCATTTCGAATCTCCTCAAGTAGACCACATAGATAGGAGAGTCAAAAGGGGCTTTTTTGGTTTGTTTTATGACGGCCTACAGTAAAGACACGTCAACAAATTTAAGTCCAAGAAGGTTATTTATGTTGAAATCATCCTTTATAAATTATTGTATTGACATGTTATGAATTTTACAGTTAAATGCCAAATATTCTGGCCAAAAACCATTTTGAAAAAGGGATTCAACACCCCAAGTGTACTTGAACTGCCATAAAAGTAAAATTATTATACTCTGATGTATGAAATTGCGGGTACCACTTTTCAAATAAAGTCTCGTTACAAAGCATTCAAAATGGACTTTCTCCTGAAGCAATTTTTCTTATGTTACACTGTTGAAAATATGGTGACGTTTGTTTTGCGGTTGAGTGTACACTGTTAACAATACGAATAAACAAGAAAATATTCATTATGATCAGGGATGTCATGATAACCATTGGTTTCTTCAGTATATAAGTACATAAGGCCGTAAGGATCATAGTCCAAGGAAAATATACTTTGCAAGGCAGTTTACAATATAATCATTATCACTTTTACATAGTATGTTACATTTCTGTAGATGAAGATCTAACAAATAATATGGAAGAGTACATTTTCTTATATCTGCATAAAACGGATGCTGTAATAAAAATTTAAATTCAGATTCTTGCACAGGTACAAAACAGAAAGAACACAATCTATCTTCTGGTTGAATATTACATTTCCTGCCTACTTTACTCATTAAAGTATGATTTGAGCAGCGGAATCTACAGAGTGCAATGCGATAAACAAAACTATTTAGTTTTGATAAATAATTTTCATATATGTGAGACCTAATATGTTTACAAAACTAAGAATACTGCCGGACATTCTCATTACATTAGATATACTTTTCATTTCATTTTGAGAAGAAGATTGAACATTTGTTAAATGATATGTAGAAAAGGGGAATGTAACTCTGGCTAGAGTCAATGAAACCAGATGCACTTCCAGTAGCAACTGTATTTAACCATGAATGAGTCATACACAAAACTTGCTTCAATTTCAGTGTGATAGAAGAACTGGGATGATGAATATTTCCCCGCAAATTCATTGATAAATAGAGGATAGGTTTTTTGTTTGCTTTCACTTATCTGGAAAACATAATTCATTGATATTTTAAAAAAGTAACATGTAAATCACAATCTGTACATTATTTAATGTAATATCTGCTGTTTCATGCATATGCATATATATCTTAAATTTTTGGAGAAAATAAAGATGATATATATATCTTTTCTCTTAGGCAGTCTCTTCATTTGTGACAATGGTACAGCCAATATTTTGTGATAGGTAGTTGAATCGACTATGACAATTGTGAGTTATGGAAATGGGACAAAAACAGGATATGTCTGAAAAGTAAACCTTACCACAAGGATACATTATTTGAACCAGGAATGTGTCATTTTCAAGTATTAATTTCAATATATTTTAGAACTACACACATTTATTGATATAAGAAATCGGCTTCTGCAAAGAAGTTCCTACCACTTATCATAATGATTTTTAAAATTTTAATATCACATTCCATGATAAACGTTTTATAAGGACTGAAGTAGCTGATTCAGCTACAATGAGTGTATGTTTGTCAACTTCTGAGATGGGGTCATGATCTTGGCGAGAGCATTAAATCCCGTCAATTTCCGGAGGGAACAACAACAGGAAATTGATAAATCCTTCAATATCTAGAATGACACTGAGACAGTCAAGAACACTCAACACTTCCACTCCTCAAATTACTTGAAATCAAATGTAATAATCCTTGTTTGTAATTTGAAATGCAATCAAAACATAACTATGAAGCATATGTATATGACAGGGATACATGATAGTTTGATTATTTGTATATGATAACAAAATTGATACATTTGGATGATTATGGCCATCATGGCTAAAAAGTACAATTAAAAAAGCGACTCAAGAAAGTTAGGTCATGTTAATCTATATCGGCTATTTTTTAACATTATTGTTAACTACTGAACTCAAATAAGCCCAAATGGGTTGATAAAATGCTATAGCATTTTAATAATACGGTTAGTATATCAGCACGGTTTGAAAATCCGTATCAATATCAGCCCAGGCAATATTTAGACAGGCGCGCTAACATAATCATGGCAACATCACATGCGACGTTCCTTACAAATCAATGATGTTGACGATGTTAATGTTTATTCATTTCTTCATTCATTTAACATAATTAACTCTATTTATAATTGGTAAATTGTATGGTGGCATGGCTCACTATAGTTTTCATAAAGTTATATCTTACAAATATATGTTTCTTTTCTCATCATAATGCTCGTCAATATTTTTCCACGTTATTAACTTTACCTGTTTTCAGTTTTTTTTTAAATAAACTAAAATGTGTTTTATGATAAAATGGTTAAATGTCACACCCCATCTCAGCCTAGAACTTAATAAGGACTCGGCCCTGCGGCTGCTGATATTGGAGTTTCGGGCTGAAATGAGGTATGATATGACAAATGTCATGTTATAACCTCAAATAATTAGAAATGGTGAATATTAACATGATCTATTAATTGATTATCCACAATCAGTTCCACTGACATTATTGTTTTCTATCGATATTGAACGTATCTGAAAGAATCTCAATTGTTATTCTACAGCTGGCGCTGATTGTAGTTAATTTATTTATCATTTTAATAAACCGAAAGTATACGTGTATACATGATTAACTGAAACAAGTAATGATGCCAAGATATGAATGGTAATGAGAACAGACTACTTTTTGACGTTAAGACAGTGATGAAATCATTTGAATTTTGTTTTACAGGAATTAGGTTGATGATATTATTATAAGTTGATCGTGTAAGCCTTTAGATATACATTACCAGGGGACACCTATTTGATTCAAAGACGGTAATGAAATAACTCGGTTTGACAACGAGTCTGACATAAACAACAACCTAAATGCCATTGTCTTAGATCTTCAACTATCTTGTTTTTTCATTTTGCCATTAACACATTTAAAAATTCGCCAAAACCTGTTCTTTTGTTATAACCCATTATCTTATCACCGTCTATTACGGTACAGCAGCGTTATTATACACGTGTTCTACAAATATTTGAATTATATATTACAGAAGGAAGCAGAACAAAATCGAAACATCTGAAACCTTTTTGTTTTATTCCGGAAAAGATCAGTCGACTTTATGACTGCATATGGATACGATGACCCTCTTTCAGGTGCTCTTACATAATTACATCCTTGGACTTTATTCCATATATATTTAGGGTAATTTGGAATAAGTGTCTAATCTTATTGATTCGGATACTTTTAATGTGATAATCATTAGAGTTTCACATCGATCGTTCAATTTTTGCAGAAAGACCTTATAAGCCTATCATGCAATGTTGAAACACAAAAATAACCAAAACAGTTCAACTATTTAGACCTTATTTTCGAACTTTACCTGTAATAAAAGTTTGTCTGAAATAGGTAGATTGAAATTGGAATGCAGATTTGCCAAAAGTTATAATGTCAACAATAACCTACATAAAGGGAAAAAGCACTGAACGAAAGTGCATGGCCCCCTAGAATTATTTTTAAATAGATGCAATCATTCCAAGCACCTATTGAAAATAAATCACTCGTGCAAAGAATTGAAATAGATCGAGATATAACTATCAATCAACAGACACAAAGATCACTTGGTTGCAAAGAACCAATTTTCAAACGAGTCTAATACTCATCAAAATTCCAATTAACAATCTTTATTTGGAAACTGATATATTATATATTATAACTCTCTAAAGTGAAATTGAATAGGAACTAGAAATAGAACAAATATGGTTATGTAGAACACAGAAGGCTGCATATATCTTTTCAATGATAAATACAGTCAGATTGATGAATATTTCCAATACTCTGTCGACATATCTGGACCTGAATATTAACAGCAAATATGTCTGGTTGTCATGTCGTATTATCTAGTACCAGACTAAAATAAAATGTGCCCAGAATACCAGAGACGGTTGAATTGTATTGATTTGTACGACACAAGTGTCTAAATAAAGTCCAGAAATGTTTGTATTACCGTTGTATCATGATGTAATAGTATTGATTAAATCTAACATACCTTGCTGCTCAACTATGATCGATACCATATATCATATTTAACCATGATTGATTATTATGTGGATGTGTACTTCGATCAAGAATATGGAATGTGAAACAGACAAAACAATAAACATATTTGTCATTAGAAATCTTTATAGTTCATAGTCACCAAGATATGAATCTTACTATTGTTATGCAAATTAAAGCAAACAAAAAGTGTTGCCGTGGAAACAAAGGTGAAAATTTAAAATTTTAAATATTAATTATTATGAACAATATACCTCCATTGGTTAACATTGTTTGTTTTTAAGTCAAATCGTTGCAAAAATCATAGTGCAAGAAAGTGTTTCTGTCCAGATCTGTTCAGGATATCCCAAGATTGTAAGTTTTGCTCACCCCATTGTCTTATAGGAATTCAATGACAAATTATCCTCCATCTATCTTTGTTTACCCATCGCTGTTTTCTGTCTGGTTCATTCTCTTTCTTTCATGTTTTTCTATTTCCTAGGAAGGTACATTGATTGAATCAACATGACCTGATGTGCACTTCTATCAGACCAAGTTACCTCTGACACTTTAAAGTACAAAGACGGACACTAAGTTCTCATGAGAATGTGTTGTGTTATAACAATACTCCATTACCCTTAGCCCTTTCATTTCCTAATAACGTATGTCCTCAGTCAATTAAAAATATCCTTTCATCTTATCCTCAAGTGTTCCATAATCTTCCAATTGCAAAATGAAGTAATCATTCTGTAGTTTTCAACATTTAATTTAATGTAACCTCTTAATGCAATCAACTCAATTGTTTTATGTCGGTGTGTGGGCTTTTTATATACAATTATATCTCAATTTTGTTGAGATGAAAATAAAATTCCACAAGTAAATTATTACATTACTGATGAATAAACAAATTTTTTATGAGCATGCACTTCGCTTAAGTAATTAGAACAATTTACAAGGGCACGTCTTCACTTGCTAGTTATATAAAAAAAGTGATATTTAACAACCAGATTATCTGACCAGACACTTTAATGTATCTTTTCTCGTATCACATTGTAAGCATAACATTCAAACAAAACATGCGTAACGTTTTCAATCACCAAGTTCAAACATCTTACAAATAATATCAACATTCACACCTCTGATATTACAACCTATTGGGAGCTATTAAACTGAACTTGGTAAGACGAGGACACTGTGAATATTGCGAATAAACAAATGATCAGTTAAAGCACGATGCCATTAGAAGAAGGTAGAACTAACAATTTAACATACTGTTAACATTGATATATTAGCAATGATTTGATACAGTTCTTTAATACATTGGATTTAGTACTATGATAATTTACAGATATCATTGGTGATGCATACACATACATTATTGACATCACTTGAAATATACCAGGTCGGAAAGATGAAAAATAATTAAAATAATTTGACGTCTCCATTCAAATCCCATAAATTAAATTATTGTTAACTCAAAGCAGTTTCACACATGTGGCCCATGATGACTGTTAAATGTTTCTTATGACATTTTCTTATTGACATTTGGGGGATAGTTCTGATTTAAATCAACCACCGTCGGCATGAGTGGAATATCTGCCTTTCATTATCGTTGACAAAATCCTCTCACATTTTATGGAAGTTGAAGATCTCTAAAAACATTCAAATGTCAAAATATAACCTTTCCTTTGCATTCAACAACAAAGTTCTATTTTTTAGACTTTGCCATTTGAGTCAAATGCTACGGTTTGTTATTGGCACATATGCAAAATATCATTTGCAAACCTATTGTAGGACATCTACTTTACTTGGATATCCTGCGAGACAGTTTGTGACATTCAGTGCATTTGACTTCAACTTATATCAAATCACTCTAGTGTAATAAATAATTACTAAGAAACTATTTTGAAAGACTTCATTATTTTATGAGTCTTTACAAAACCCTCACACCAAATCAAGCTTTTCCTTAGAAAAATGTTTGTATTTGCTCTGTAAGGGTTGTTACGAAATTGAAATGTAGGCTGTCAGGTTTTTTTGAGACTTTGAACATTGCTTATATTGTGGTGACATGGATCCTATACTAACGTATATAAAATATGAACGTCTTGAAGTTTTATTTCCTCAAACAAATCTCACAACATTGTTATTAACATTTTACAACATGCACTTTTACCATTTACCTGTTAAACAGTTTTCCTTCAAACTGTTTCTCTGATTTATACAAACTTCTGTACTCTCTATCAACGTTTGTTTTCCTTTTCAAGAAGCATGAAAACATTTATCATATTTCATGTAATATGTTTTGCTACACATATTGATGTGAATGAAGAAAGAGTTTGTTATGTTATATGGAAAAAGTTAAGCCATTATCCCTAAACATCACGTCTACAAACGCTTAAACACGATAAATCAGCTCACATTTTATAGAAATAAAACTTCGTCCTTTATATTGAAAGGTCAAAAGATTTCTGGCACTCTCATTTTCAATTAGCTGATACGCCTGAGACGCAGAAGATATCGCATTATAAACAGTGCACACAAATGACAAACGATGAGCGTTTGCGGAATTATGTTGAAGAGGGTCTTTCATATAATTTTCAATTCCCTGTGAATGCTTCTTTAATTTTACATTCACTATCGGAGTTTCAACTACAAAACCATTGGTTGGTGACATTCAGAAAGTTGGTCATTTTAACATTGCGTTTTATTTGTTCTATCATATAACATGCCTCTAGGGGCAATATATACTTTGTATGATGTGAATCATTAGATGCATGACAGGCCAGGAAATAGTATATGTTATTGCTATATTTCACTTATTATTAGTGATAAACACATGAGATTGGGTTCGCGTCAGAGCTTATCAGCAGACCGTACAGAAATTCACCATTGTCACCTATTTAGGTAACACAAAGTTGGAAGTAGCATAACACTATGTACAAAGTTTTGTCTCTGTCTGGCAAAGATTTCTAGCACCTCTAGTTTCTTAAAAAATAGAGCCATGGGCTCTGTAGCTCATCAGGGTTTACATTGTTTAATGATGAAGACTGAAATACATTTTTAGGTCATGGCTTGAGGCCCTAATTTGGGGCACCACAGGGTCACCATATCTCCAATTTAGAATCCCCATTGGCGAAAGAGTATGCACACAATATAACAGCCTTCTAGGTCTCTTTGTTTTGGAGTAGAGGAAGTATATTTTTAGGTCATGGCATGTGAGGCCTTTATTTGGGGCCCCAGGGTCTCTAACTCTACAATTGAGAATCCCCATTAGCTAAAGAGTCTGCACACAATATTACAGCCTTCTAGGTACATTTGTTCTGGAGAAGATGGAAATAGGTTTTTAGGTCATTGCCTGAGAGGCCTTTATTTGGGGTCCCAGGCCAGGGTCATTAAATCTACAATTAAGAATCCCACTTGACAAACGAGTCTGTACAAAACTTTTCAGCTCTCCAGAACAGGAGAAGAAGATGAAAATAGGTTTTTAAGGTTGTGACCCCTGTGACCCCAATTGAGGTTACGGGGTCACGAAATCTACAATTTAGAATCCCCATTGGCCATGAAGTCGGCATACAACTTTTCAGCTTTCTAGACCTTTTGGAACTGGAGAAGAAGATGAAAATAGGTTTGTAAGGATGTGACCCCGGTGACCCCATTTGGGGTCATAGAGTCACGAAATCTACAATTTAGAATCCCCATTGGCCAAGGAGTCTGCACACAACTTTTCAGGTTTCTAGACCTTTTGGAACTTGAGAAGAAGATGAAAATAGGTTTTTAAGGATGTGACCCTGGTGACCCCATTTGGGGTCACGGGGTCACGAAATCTACTGATGAGCTAAAAAGTCAAAAAAGGTTTGCGGAAGTCCATGTTTGAGGGGGATCAAGCCCAAGTAAACAGGTTTTAGCCTCCAACTATTCTGCTTTAGGCTACAATGTTGGAGGGGAAATAAAACATGAAAAGTTTACGGATGATTGACGATATGCATGTACGCCAGACAGACGCCAAGGGACTGCCCATGCCAGAAGCCCCCCGGGCGTATAGGCCAAATGAGAAAACGTATTATTCAGTCAAATTATTTCAAATTTACAACTATATTAATCATTGGTGAAACGTGTTATTTAGAAAATATAATTTGAATTTACAATTTTGTTAATCACTGTTTAAGATGTGTTATTCAGAAAAAAGCAATTTAAAATAATTTAAATCGCTAAAAAAAGAGAATTATTTCGTGATTATTCTCCATATGCGTTTCCAGACGAAAAAAACAATAGGGCAGATTAAAGGTTAAACTGATAGCATAAAATCGAATTTAATATCAATGCTTAACTTTTACAATATACAATACAACGCTCTATACATGTACATGTAGATTTATTTGACCTTAAGCACCATTTACAGCACAACAGTCTTGATAACATGTATTTGTTTTATTTCAATCACCATTGGCAACTTTATGCCAAACAAAGTAATCCCCAACAAGCATACATTTTGGTTTTTCGATTATAATTTAAGATCACTACAAGATACAACACCCTGTTCTGTCAATATGCATGAAGACATGGTCCATTTATATTCTCAACTGCTTTGTCTTTGTCTAGTTCATCTTTAATTGCTCGTTTATAAAAAAAAAAACAACAGCCGTTGCCCTTTTCAATATGTTAACATTGCTAATTATCGGGGATGAACTTATTTCCGAATGCTGCACTCTCAGATGAAATTGAATTACAGCCACAATGCCGATTTGATTGAAAATTTAGACCAGCAAAGCACCAATTGTCCCGCGCCCGTAGCTACATGTAAGCTATTAGGCCGCATTCTGACGAAGGATTTTATATAGTACATTGTTGATTGCTATAAACAATTGTGTTATTGGGAGCCACATTCAACATACGTTATAATGGTATTATTTCATCGAGACTGACTGTTGCTGAAAATTACCATTTTGATGATAGTCAACTCACTATGGATCTTAAAAATGTGACAACGTGACAAAGCAAGGCCACTTACTGGCGTCAGTTATCAGAAATATTATTGACAATAAACAAAAACGCAAATTTGGTTTGATAATGTTTAATAGCTATAGACCATATAGACGTAAATGGGATGCGTAGATGCGGTGTCTGCACATGTATAATATTGTTTGCTGATATCCATTGGAAACTAGGAATTATGATATATTTGGCGATTGGGGACGAATATGCAAGTTTTGTGAAATTATTTGAAGTTAAATCAGCAAATGAATTAACCAGAAGTTTTGAACTTTACAGTGAACTAATGAACCAAAATGAGTCTATCTGTCTTCCATACTAAACTGAATGGATTCATAAGATTAATTATACAAAGTAATCAATAAAAAATTAACAGTATCGATCCCATAGACACTTTTCTGTCTATTGATATGGGAAAGAAACAATCTGATAGAGTTAATCTACAACTTATTGTAGCATATTTAATCATAGCTTGATAAATAAATGGTATGTTCATAAATTATTAATTGCAATAAGATGAATGGCACCAATTAACGAAATAACTCGAGTAGAATTTGTACCACGGTTAATTACAAGCATTAGGTTAGTGAGGATCTTATTGGTTTCCCATGTTAGCATAATATATGCAATGCAAAAGCCCTAATACCATTGAACAACTTTTTGACATCAATGTGGTAATGACAGTGATTTGACATGAACAACAAGCTTTAATGAAAAATTCTTAGATTTCCCATAACCCTATATCCTATTTTGCCATTGACACATTTTCAAAATACCAAAAGCTCTCTATCTATTGTTATAACCCATTATCTTAAATCATCTATCACGCCACAAATGTAGAAAAAGGTACATTACGTATTTTCGAAGAAGGCAGAAAATGTCGAAATAACTGCCGTTCAAGCCTTTTTTGTATTCAGGAAAGGATCAGTAAATTGGACAGAGCATGTTATAGTCTATGGACACGAACATCTTCCCCCGAATGTTCTTATATGGTTGCATCCTCTGATTCTCTTCCATATTACATTTAATGATTTTAATACTGTTAAAGTGATAATCATTAGATGTTGCCAAATGCATTACAAACTTCTCCAGAAAAATATTTCTGCCAGAAACACCTAATTTTGGTCAATTTGTCGGTGTCAAGATTCTGTCTAAATTAGTTCAATTGACATTGAAATGCAGATTTTCCAAAAGCTATTACGACAATCACAATTTACATGAAGTGCTGAACTGAAATTACATGATTTAGTTATAGATGCAGTCATACAATGTATCTAGCACTTATGAGATTAAATCGATCGTAAAGAGAACTTAAATAGATCGACATATTAGTATCAATCAACTAACCTGAAGAGTACTCAGTTTCAATAAACCAATTTTCCAAAGAATGTAATACTCATCAAATTCCAATAAACAAGTTTTGTTGAAAGACTGACATCTGTCATTTATATCTTTCTTGCATCCTCGTTGAAGAGGAACATAATCGATAATGTTAAACACCTACTTATACCATCGTAGTTTGAGTTTACTTCGACTAGTATGTAGAAACAAGCGATTCTTTAGAACAATAAGAAATTGTAAACCACGATGCCATCAGAAGAAGGTATAAATAGCAATTTAATAAACTGTTAACATTGACATATTAGCATCATTTTAATACAGTTCTTTCATACATTAAATTACTATGAATGATAATAGACCATTTAGAACTACGTTAAGACATACACATAGACATCACTTGAAATATGTCGGGTCGTAAAAATGACAAATAATTAAAAGAATTTGAAATATGAGATCTCCATTCGAATCCCCAATATTTAATTATTGTCAATTCTGATCGGGCTCACACATATGGCTCATGCCGACTGTCACAGGCGTCTTATTGCATTTTCTTAATGACAGTTGGTGGATTTTCATTTACGAAATCCTCTTACGTTTTCTGGAAATTGAATATCTCCCAATACATTGAAATGTCGAAATACTTTTCTTTTATTCGTCTGTGTCTATTCAAATTTAAAACTTTAATATTGATGTTACTAAGGTGATAATTTGTTATTGGCACACATGTTACGGTTTGTTATCAGTACACATGCTACGGTTTGTTATGAACACACATGCTACGTTTTTTTATGAACACACATACTACGGTTTGTTATGAACACACATACACACATATGGACAGACATGATACGGTTTGTAATTGACACACACGCTACTGTTTGTGATTAACATATATGTTACAGTTTGTTATGAACACACATGCTACGGTTTGTTAAGGACACACATGCTATGGTTTGTTATAGACATACATGCTACGGTTTGTTATTGACGCACATACTACGGTTTGTTATTAACACACATGCAACGGTTTGTAATGGACTCAAATGCTACGGTTTGTTATGAACACACATGCTATGGTTTGCAACGGTCACACATGCTGCGTTTGTTATGAACACACATGCTACGGTTTGTAATGGACACACGATTCAAGATTCTTTATTATCCATAAGACCACCAATGGTGTATAAGATAACATTACAATGAAATAGATACAATACAGTAGTGGACAAGATGGTTAGTTAAACAATACAACAATATACATGCATGATTTGAAGGGGAAGGTGCTCATGAAACATATCTTAAGATGATATTTATAAATTTAGCCAAGGATTTAAGTTCTGTTATTTTCTTCGTTGAGAAAAGTAATCCGAATGAGTGTTTAGTGCGGTTTATAAGATATTTAGATGGCAAAGTGTTCTTTCTTAGGGACTCAAGGATGCTACAATGGAAAATATAATGTAATTCATCTGCAACTGATGTTGAATTACACAATTGACAGGTTCTATTTTCTTTTGGTATATTTTTCCAGCGACCTTTTTCAACTGGTAATTTATGATTCGTTGTCCTAAATTTTATTAAGGGATATGCGATATATTTTGGAAGATAAAGGTAGTGCTCAAAAGATAGTGATGTTTTGTAATACTTATAATAAAAGCCTTTAGAACTGCTATCAATAGAACTGTGACATGACTGGTAGAATGGATCACTAAGGATCGTCTCTATTGTAGAAACTAGCCACTGCCTGTCATAAAGATTCGGAAACAACAAAACATATGAGAGGCCACAGTTATGTAATATTGACTCAATGTGTTTTAACCAAGATAATTGAAAGTTATCAAATTCATCTGAAGTGATTACGTTTAGAATATCAGAAGATAGTTTATTGGTTTCAGATACCTGTTTATGCCAGAAGTGTATCATTCTTTTGTTTATCAAAATGTCTATCGGTTTTCGACCGAGCTCACCATATACCATAAAACTTGGCGTTGACATTTTGAGTCCTGCTGCCAATATCAAGAATTTCAAATGTACTTTTTCTAAAATATTTATATTTGAGTAACCCCAGAATTCGGCTCCATATAACAATATTGGGAGGACCATTACATCAAAGGCCTTGATAGTGCAGTCTAGCGGTAAATCCAAATTACGGGCATTTCTTAAAAGAATATACATACACTTCGTAGCATTCAAAGCTAAAGATTTCAAACCAAGATTGAACTTCCTATTTTTGTGAAATACAAATCCCAGATAACAATAATTATCAACAATGTCAATTTCCTTATCATTGATTAAAAACGATAATTTATTAACTCTTCTCTTGCCACTTCCAAATATAACTATCTTGGTCTTATTAACATTGATATCGAGTTTCCATTTATCGCAATATGCTTTGAATGAGTTAAGTGAGTGTTGTAGAGATTTGGGGTCTGTTGTAAACAGGACTGTGTCGTCCGCATACAAAAGCAACAACAGTTTCATATACAGATAAACATTATCATTATCATTCAGACCAGTAACGTTCACCCCTTTACATTTATCTTGTTTCATCCACGCTTCAATATCTTTGAGATACATACAGAATAATAGGGGCGACAGATTTTCTCCTTGTCGAACCCCGGAATGACTGGGGGAAAAGTCTGATATATCATCATTTAGTTGTATCCATGATTTGATATTCTGATACATATTTTTAACAAGGCACAGAAATCTTCCAGTAATACCACTATTATATAATTTAGTCCAAAGTCAAAGTCTCCAGACATTGTCGAATGCTTTTGAGAAATCTATGAATGCACAGTTAGTTTCTGTTTACTAAATTTCAGTTTATCGGTCACTAGTGTCATTATATACATAGTATCAATTGTCGAGTATCCAGCTCTAAAACCTGCTTGACAGTTGGATAAGATCGAATTTGACTCTAAATATTCCGTAAGTCTAGAATTCAAGACACCTGTGAAAAAATTACCAAGACAACTCAGGATTGTTATTGGTCGATATGAGTTAGTGTCAGTTTTGGCACCTTTACCTTTATAAAACGGTCGTATAACACCTCTAAGCCATTCTTCAGGAATAATACCCGTAGCAATAATCAAGTTAAAGAGGTTTACTAAACAAGGGCCTAGTATATGTATTAAGTCAATGATGTAGTCATTTTCGATTTGATCTAACCCCGCAGCTTTATTTCTTTTTTTGAAACTTTTAATAATTCATCTTGTGTGAAATCTTTATTCAATATATCATTATCCAATTCAGTTTCTTCGTTTAGGTAGCCGGCATCTCCTGGATGTCGATTAGAGTTTAAGTGTTCATAGAATGTATAGAATTCATCTAGGCTTGCATGCTGCAGTTTCATAATACAGGATTAACGATGTGTTTATAATATTTTTGTATTTGCATCTTCATTTCATTATGGTCAATTTACTCACTTTACAAAATTTAAGTGAAAGGAAGAGCATTTCAACAGTTTAAAGTGTATATTTAAGGATCCAAAATGATGTTCTATATTTATCATAAACCACTTCTTAGGCAAACTATTTTAAAAACAATAGTTGCTCAAATTTACTGGATGAGGATCCGCGCATTTATACGACGACGGTTGCTCGCCTAGCACAATTGATGATTTCATATCTGAATAATAACTTTATGTTCTCAATGATCAGCCCAGAAAAGCTTTAAGTGATAGTTTCTCAAGTGCGTTATCACAATGAAAACAATACATTCGCTTGATATAATTTAATTCAAAAGAAATGAACATTGGAAACAGCATTCAGGATTCCCTACGCCGTGCTTCTTTCAAATGACGTAACCATGGAAATGACGTCAAAGCCATATGCGGTTGTGACACAATGACGCAGCATCGCTAGGGAAGCCTTCGGAAACGCTTTCCGATTCACTTAGCATGGGGCATTTTGACGTATTGATGGTTATATGAGTGTCTATTGTCCTACATGTGTTGTAAATATATTATGTCTTAATCTAAGCTAATAATTTAATCATGTGAAAGGTTATTTATCAGTGTTATGAAACACACATATGAATTGGAAAAACATTGTTGCGTACGGAAGGTTCCGAGAAGTGCCGGAGAAAGTAGCACCGTCAGTCGTGCAATATGGAATTCATCGGTATCTTAAGTTTACATGGATACATAAGTCGGTTCCCTTTCATATCAAGTATATGTCACTCGTGGAACTTTTTTTTTGTCTCTTGCCAATGCTCGAGACAAAGTAAAATTGTTTCAATCGAGACATAGAGTTGAGAAGAAAGGGAAACCTTGTTAGACCTCCTACAAATATCAAACTTTTGAATATTTTCTCCAGCAAAACTCATAAAAATTAAATTCACATTTCAAAACTTTCGCGACTCAGTATTAATGTGAATGAAGAAAGTGTACAATGTTCTATTGCATGGAACAAGTTAAACCATCTTTTCTAAACATGACGTCTACTAACGTGCTTTAAGATGGCAATCATTCATGTTATCAGCTCACGTTTTATGGAAATATGACATCCTTTATATTGAAAGGTCAACAGATTTCTGGCACTTTTACTTTATATTCAAGTAGCACGGACGCCTGAGAGATTTTCGCCGAAGATTTCACATTATAAGATTGAGGACCATAACGTGCTATATGGAGGAGTGTGTTCGGAATCATTTTGAAAAACATTTCACATTATTAGAATTGGAGCACCTTTAGTATCCCTCACCGTAAGAAAGGTCACGTGGTACATCTGTAACTACATCCGTAAATACATGTACCTGCCTTCGGCAGGAAGTGCTTACTGCCTTCGGCAGTAAGCTGCGTACGCAGCTTACTCTATATATAGAGAAGCACGCGACAGCGGGCTGATCTCCGTAAGGAGACATTTTAGGCCAAAATAGAGGTCATTTTCGTGTTAATTGGCAAAAGTTTAATTTAAAACTTCGTCTAAAAGACGAGAGTTTTAAACACAGATTTTTAAATTAGACGAAAACATCTATCCAATCGTTTGTAATTAAAAGGAAATCCCAATGGTCAATTCAATCTCACGTGTGGAATGTCACGTACCTTGCAAATAAGGAAGTGACAGGATATGACGTTGTGTGACGCAATACATCATGTCACCTTGGAGATGCGTCCCCAGATCAATGCTGATTGGATAATCCGTGTCGCATCATTGTTTGTAAACAAACGCCGAACGCTGATTGCCATTATTAGCTTGACTCTCAAAGTGACAGCTAGTAAATTTGTGCTTTGGAGTCGCTATGGCAGGACTGGATGATTCGTTGGTGGATTTTGTTGTTGATAGTCGTGTGTGGCGTACGGGACCGTTACTAGATAACGTGGAACCAGAGCGGAAAACCAGGAAGAGGAAAGTGCCTGTAGGTTTAGGAAAGCAGACGGAGCGTCTTCCATTACTGCCGGATTGTACCTCGACTAGCTGGGTAAGTTCGTATGGGAGAGATTGTAAAGTTGCTTCACGTGCTATAATTTTTGAGTGGCTCTTGTTCAATGTGTTTGTGACGATTCGAGCCACGCTTGCGTGGTGTATGAATCGTGGGTTACTTCGTAACAGTGCTACTTGTGACAAGTGTCATAGTTCTATGACACTTTCACAGGATTTTGGGGTTAAGAAGAGTAGTGACAGCATTTATTGGGTCTGTCGTAGGTCTGTTGATGGTGTTCGACACCAATCGTATAAATCAATTCGAGCTGGAAGTTGGTTTGCTAATGGTAACATTAGTATTATGGAAAGCTTGAAATTGATTTATCATTGGAGTCGGAATCGTACTCAAATGGATGCCCAGATTGAGTATGGTTTTTCCTCATCAACAACTTGTGACGGGTACAATTTTTGCCGTGAGGTGTGTGATAAATCGGTAAACGGTAGATTGGAAAGGATAGGAGGGCCAGGTGTCATTGTTGAAATTGATGAGTCAAAGTTTGGTAAGCGAAAGTATCATAGAGGTCATGTTGTCGAAGGCCAGTGGGTGTTCGGCGGTGTTGAGAGAGAGGCTAGACACAAGATCTTTATGATACCAGTAGCTAAAAGAGATACTGAAACTTTGATCCCATTAATCAAACAATGGATTTTACCTGGTTCCATAATCATTTCCGATTGCTGGAAACCCTACTACCGTTTAGATAACGATCCGGATTATACACACCTCACTGTCAATCACTCTGAAAACTTCAAAGATCCGACCACAGGTGCACATACAAACACAATTGAAGGGGCGTGGCTTCATGCCAAACGCTCAATGAACAAGTATGGTACAGTGAAAGGACTTTTTCAATCTTACCTTAACGAACATATCTGGCGAGTCAAGGTAGAACGGAGTGATGGGGATGTTTGTCATGCTTTCCTTAACGAAGTAGCACGACAATATCCTCTTGATAATCTTCCTGGTGCTATCCCTCTGCAGTGACCATATCCCGCCCACCGACTTGAAACTGATGAAGCCCTCGAACATCTGCCACGTTTGGTTCTCACCAAACACCATCACGCATGTTTTTGATAAGTAGATGTTGAAACTATACTTACATTAACATGCGTGTCGTGCTTGGTTGAATTACGTCACAAAGCATCAAAGGACAAACCAAAAAATAAAATAAAAATAAAATAAAAGAATGTTCCCCTTCCCCTGCATTAAATAAGGGGGCCAGCCCCCCTAAAAAAACCCTTGTTAATCTAATAAATGCAGAAAATTAACCTTTAAAAATACCAAAAAATGAACCAACATAAAAAACGTAAAGAAAATGAAGCATTCTACAAAAAACAGAATCCGAAATACAATATATCTGTATAATAAACAACACAACACAATTAATTCTTTATTCCCGTATATGTAAACAAAAAAAGGCATGATGAATTCTGTATTTCCGAATATGTAAACAAACAACATAACAGTGTAACGGTTATATAAGGTCAGTGTGGCCTGTGTCGGCATGACGACGCAATCGAGGTACTCAAAGTGTTACATTTGTAGAACAGTTGCAACGTCACAGTACGGGGAAGGGAGAAGGGAAGTGACGTCACGTATTTAGGTCAACGTTCTGAATCGAACAACTAGTGAACTAGAAATTGGAATGATTTCTCATGCTCTTATATGGTGAGGGATTCTAAAGTCAGGCCTTAGAATTCCCTTTTTAAAAATGCTACCTTCATTTTACATTAACTTTAGGATGATCAACTAGAAAGTTGGTTGTTGGAGAAATCTAGTTATTGCAATATTTATTTGTTTTGTCATATGTGTCATATATATATCATATGTCTCCAGGAGCTATAAACACTTAGTGTGAGGTGAACCATCAGATGCATGACACACCGGGAAATGGTGTTTATTATTGTTACATGTATTTCATATGATATTTGGTTTGTTTGACAGCTTATTAACACAGCACCATGATTGAACCGATCAATCAATTATTGCTCCTGAAGGTGTCATCTATTGAAGTTACATCAAGTTTGAAGTAGCATAATGGAATTACAAATCGTAGTAGTAAACAAGGATATTTTTCCAAAAAAAATTCCCAGCACTACCAGCTTCTGGAAAGAAGTCAAAAGAACCAAGGATCAAGGCAAACTGAACAGGTTTTAGTCTCAAAGTATTATGCTTTAAGGTTGCAGCAGTCATGGACGTCGAACATGTGAAAAGGTTACAGACGATGGGCGCCGGATTACAGACATTGGTTGATGGACGAAATAAGCCCAACAGATGCCGGGGACTCCATTGCACATTGCATCTGCCCTTAAAGGCCTGATTAGTACACGTGTTATGCAGAAAAAACCTATTTGGAATGTATAATTATGTTCAACACTGTTTGAACGTGTTATTCGGAAAAAAAATATTTTAAATTTCGAATTGTATTATTTCGTGAAGATTATCAATATGCATAATTGTTGGTAGTGTAAAGTGTTGATCCTCTCAGTAAAAACGCTAAAGGTTAGACTGATAGCATTTTATCGAATTCCATCCTCGGTTACCCATGGTTTTATATATGCTCCGTTACTCTCCACTATATCACCCATGCGAAACCTTATCTGGAGAATCTGTACTAAAATCACCCACCCTTGGCCGGCGTGAGCCAATCAAACTGCTACGCAGCTTGGACCTGCGAACCAATGACAATTCATATCACTTCGTTTCAAAGCAAGCGAGGTCATTGTGTTAGCCATCCGTCACCGGTTATCTCCCTTGACCATTTCCGTCTTATCCCATTGAGCATTTTCTTTGGTTACTGACTTCGTCATGCTGGCCAAGGGCGGGTAATTTGAGAACAGATTCTCCTGATAAGGTTTCCCATGGGTGATATAGTGGAGAGTAACGGAGCATATATAAAACCATGGGTAACCGAGGATGATCGAATTCATCATCAATAAAAAAATTATCTAAGATACAATACAACACTCCATGCAACGCAATATACAACACAACGTTATAAACAACATTAATGTTTAATGTTTAACCATTACAGGAACAACAATAATAAATTTGGGTTTAGCTTTTCAGTTTAACCACCATATTTACTTATGCCACGGACTGTTCTTGACAATATGCGTGATTACTGGTTCCATTTCACATTTTCAACTTCCTAACATAAAATGCGTGTTATAACTGATTGCTCGTTAATAAAATCATATCAGCCATTAGCGTTAGCTTAAATATTCTACATTGTTATATTTCCGATCTTTTCAATATGTTTTCTTTGCTAATTATCGGGGATGAACTTATTTCCGAATGCTGCAAAATTGAATTACTGACATAATGCCGATGTGATTGAAAAGTTTAGACCAGCAAAGCCCCAATTGTCCCCAGCTCGTAGCTAAGCTAATTAGCCGCATTCTGACGGCAGACATTTACATAGTAAATTATTTATTACTATAAACAATTTAAGTGCATCCATGTCAGATCCTTTATTACTGCACTAACATTAGGTATGTAAATACAAAAAAGTTTATTCTCGTTTAATGAGATGTATCTTTTTGGTACCTCTATCAATAAAAACAATATTCTGGTTGATAATCTTTTTGGAGTGAAGTTTAGACTTTTTGGAGTAATATAAATAACAATATGTATTAACTATATATCATGCAGAAGAAATATTAGTTTAGTTAAGTTGAAAGTAATCTCTTAGTTGAAAGATTGCTCAGTTTAAAATAACGTCGCTGATGCAACCAATCAGGATTCTCTATTTCTTGCCGAGAAAGTGCTCGATATTTAACAGAGGTTACGGAAGAAAATACGTTGTTAGTAACCTCTGTGAGAAGAGAATGCCCATTCACTGGATTCTTTTAATAATTTGCATATAGTTCCCGTAGAGATACGTGATCTTGACCTTCATTTCACAAATTTGGCGTATCATGTATTATCTCTTAAATCGTAAACAACTTCTTAGAAACCGGTAGGCATAGAAAACGGATGTTCAGAATAACAACGTTGTTACATGGAGATTAAGGTTTGATCGTTCGGCTTTGATCCCCCTCAAATATTGGCGTGTTATCGTGTCCACTATATTTCGACTCACCAGGAACTAGTCTTGCTACGAAGGTCATGTTTTGAAAATACGATCGTTGTCTGTATCACCATAAAGCAGGACAATAGTTCATCTTTCGTTATATACATTTGTAAGAACATTATGGACATAAAGTAATGGGTTTATCTTTCTGAAACAGTGGCTGACATTGTTCTTACAGCTTGCCATGCTATTGGTTATATTTATAAACAAGCTAATATAACACTATTTATGAATTTCATTGAACATTTGTATTGAAAATTAGGTCGAGAGAATAAGACACACTGACAGATACGCAGCAAATGGTGATTGGTGATTAAAATTGAGGATGAAGTACATTTGGAATGAAGATGAAACCGTTTAATGAAGTCTTCCACAATTGTTTAACAGGGATATGTGGCACTTTCGGGGAGCGCTTTATGACTGTCAATCGAATCGAAAGTAATAAAGACGTAGAAAATCCATCAATGTCCTCTACGGTTTATGAGTACATTGATTTGAATTCTGGGCACTGTTCCATCTGAGCTGACAGGGTAGTGTAATTTAGTATTTCAAATTGTGAGAAGAAAACATTGTTGTTGGATTATTCTTAGAAAGTTTCGAACTACCATTATTCACTTGTCACACTTTCACATTCCCAAACTGTTTAAAGGAGAAAACACTCCTTTGGGTTTGTTTTATAATCGATTTCATACATGCATGTAACCTTGGTTCCATTCAACAAACCAAATTTATTTTTCATCTCGTAAATTCTTTATTACTTTCTTGGGTCCAATAACAGCGTAATGGTCATATCTTCTATTGGCGTCTACAAATTATAACTATTCTTGATGCATATTGAAAACGGAAGTATTTTCTAAAATTGAAAGGAAAATAATTTCAAGTACAAATGATAGTCCTTCTGGTATTGACCTGTTCTGGTCCTTGAGTTTTTTCAGTAACCTCAAGTAGGAACTCGCCGTTCAGCCAGAAAGATGTAGTCATCAGTTCTAGCTGCACGAACTCGCCATTTAGTCAGAGAGAGGGAGTCTTCAGTTGAACTCGCCATTCAGCCAGAAAGAGCAATTCTCCAATTCGCGGTGTACGAACTCGCCATTCAGCCAGAAAGATATAGTCTTCAGTTCTGATATCCGCGAAGAAAGTAATAATTTATTGTTGTCAGTGGTATGACACTAAATAAGTAAGTGCTGACGACGCCTAATATAATATCACATTGACGTCATACCATTGTGCTAGTCTTGTCATGCAATCGCCGATGTTGTCAGTAACCTTAATTTAGCTCACTGATTGTCCTAAAATAAAAAGAAAAGTCACAGAGCCATTTTCACTCCAAAATGTTTCACTGGTATCATCAGGATGTATAACAGGTGTGACGTTATGAGGTCACGATGGCATTGACGTCACAATACAGCAGGCGGTAGAGTGACCCCAATGTACATGTAGGCCCAACAGAGTAAATATGTAAACATTATCAAACATTAAGTTTGGGTATTAATATTTTGATAAAATATTCTTTTTTAAACTGTCTCGCCATTCTTTCAAGTGTTTCTAATTTATAAAAAGGAAATATTTTAAATTTAATAAAACAGTTTTTTTGCACATGTGTCCTATTGGGCAATGAGTTGCATACAACGAGTTTTATAAACTTGTTATTTGTTGTTAATGTACCCGGGCTCTTTCTCTGAGGCACTCAGTTTGTCCTATATAGGTCGAGGTCGTGATGAACTTTCCTGGTCTTATCATTGATCAAATAGCTGAATGCAAAATGAGACGTAACGGGATTTACTATGTGAACATTAAATATGTAAAAATATATGTTACATGATCAGGCGTTTACAGAATGTCAAGAAATCAATCTGAGTTTTTCAGTTATAGAAAAAAACACATATTAAGTTTTGAAAAAAACGAGTTGTGGTACTCATATACTTCCTCTGGTTTTCACACTGTGGAACCATATATATATGTATCTGTAATTGCATTTTCAATATATGCAAATAGACTATCTATTTAGACCATGTATTTATGTTTAGGTGAGGAGATATTTTATTGTTCTTTGTGTCACGATTTCTAAAATAGCTAGAACGAAAACAAGTTGAAAAATGATACATAAGTTCGTGCGTCGGGCAAGCATTTTGGAGTGTTATTGCCGGGGTATCTAATTCAAAATGCTTTTTTATTTTAAAGATGGGCAATGACATTAAAACAAAAACAACATATGCGGGTCAAGTGGTTTAATAAGCGTTTTCTGTACGATTATGATACTCTCCTTGAAGTTTATACCGTGTTTCAAAAGAGTGGCAACGACATTGTAACCAAGATCGTAATCAAAATAGTATTATCGCAACCAATAGCTCTGTTCATTATCCGATGAATGCCCGTCTCGTTCATTATCTGACGAATGCCAGTCCTGTTCATTGTCTGATGAATGCCCGTCTCGTTCATTATCTGACGAATGCCAGTCCTGTTCATTGTCTGATGAATGCCCGTCTCGTTCATTATCTGACGAATGCCAGTCCTGTTCATTGTCTGATGAATGCCCGTCTCGTTCATTATCAGACGAATGCCAGTCCTGTTCATTGTCTGATGAATGCCCGTCTCGTTCATTATCTGACGAATGCCAGTCCTGTTCATTGTCTGATGAATGCCCGTCTTGTTCATTATCTGACGAATGCCAGTCCTGTTCATTGTCTGATGAATGCCCGTCTCGTTCATTACCTGACGAATGCCAGTCCTCTTCATTGTCTGATGAATGCCCGTCTCGTTCATTATCCGATGAATGCAAGGCATCTTCATTACCCGACGCCCGCAAGCTATTTGTTTTGAGGATTCCGCCAGGTCTCTTCAGTATGTGATGTTCGCCAGGTCTCGACCTCCTTCGATGTCCACCAGTTCCTGTCATTAATAATGTTTCCCCAGATAACAATCAGCTTTCATCTATACTGTTTTTTGTCGAATTTTAACGAGACGCCCAGGTGAAACCATTGCTTGAATTCAAAATACGAACGTATTTATAAGGTTAAAAAGTACTTTTACCTCATGTGTATGGTTATGGATCACACGCCTATCGTTTATCAATCAAACAAAGTCAAGCATAAAGTTCTTCCTTCCTACATTAACTTTATATAAGGTCACAAGGGCAAACATGCTTACGTCATATGAAAAGTCTCATCAAATTGAATGCACATCTATTAAATGCTTATCACTGATTTATTAGTGTTAAGGTATATGTAAATATACATGAATGCAAGAATGACACAATCCCTTAAATCAGGCTGCTCTATTCCTACGTCCTAAATCATCCGAAGTTTCTCACCAAATCAAATTAATTCATTTAAGAAACGTTTAGGTTAAATATGTAACCAAGTGAACATTCCCATAAAAGAACCAACTTTCTTTTTTAAAAATCATTTCTTAATTGACATTTGAATAAGCAACTACCTCAAAGTCAATACAGTTTGCATGTGAGAAATATCATTAAAACATAGTCATGTTTCACAAGAATCAAACTCATTGTCATAAGCATCATTTAAAACTAAAAATAAAAGTTAACATTTCTTATCCAAATAATCCAAAAAGTTTTAATTCATCAAAATAAATTTAAAGCACAATAAAAGGAAAACATAAAGGAAGTTAATTGTCCGAAATAAAAATCTACAGAGTGCCTTTTATTAATATTTTTAAATATAATATATGTCTCATCAAATTAAACTTTTAACAAAATAATAATTATTATCTAATTAGGAAAGCCAATTATCCACAACAGGGATAAATCCACACAAACATGGTCATTTCAAACCGTCGACTTTTAAACGTACCTGTCTGCTTAGTCCTTTGGACAATTTTCTGAAAAAAATAACGTGTTTTTATTTAGTTTGTAACAGTTAAATTATACTAAAAAGTTTCATGTCTGCAGAAGTCAAGGTTAGGAAATATTTTATTCAATATACCTAATATATCCAGTTTTTAGTTTGTATTACACTATTCCCAATAATGCAGCGTTCTTTAAAATCTCCTGTACTTGTTTGAACAAAATCACATTTGAAATTTCAAAAAATATATTGTTTGTCAACACTTTGATACATTACCCTTAACAGAGCCATTATCAAGGTAGTCCAAATTGAGTGTTGTTCCTCAGATATATTCAATCACTCATTTTCGATCTAAGTGTAGCGAACAAAGATGTCGTGCGGTAAATATAAATTGGCGTTAAATAAAAAGGCTAACAACACAAAAACACGATAGATAGTTTAATACAAAAATAATAAATAGATTGAAACATAGTAACACGTTGTGTCAAGCAAGGTAACCTACATTTTCCATTTTTGAAAATTAGCTTATAGTCTTTCTGAAAACAACTGCTTTTTTCTTAACTGGGCGAGATAGGAGAGGGAAATATGCCATTTCGCTTGTTTTATGACGTCTTACAGAAACGGATGGTCAAAGAGTTACAGTCCAAGAAGATACATTATAAAGAAAACATCATTTATTAATATATCCAAATGTTTATACATATTAAATCTGGAGATAAACCAATTTGTCAAATAGAAACCCTGTGCATTTTTTTGCAAATTATGTTTCTCAAATTTGCCATTTATTATTAAAGTTTATAATTTAATTGTTAGTTGGAAGGTTAAATATGACATTCCAAGACCCGAAAAGCCGCATCCATAGCAAACGGTTAACCGTATTGGAAGAAAATGTTGCGACGCATAAAGTGTGAAACTCTTGAATATCAGAGGTAGTTTTGTAGGTCTGATTCAAATTTGAGAGTTCAGACCGCAAGATGGTTGACCACTCCATCATGGTGTCATAATAAAAACTCTACTGTACTCTAAGTGATTAGGTATAGCTTCATCAGTCAGATCACTAGAACTACCTTCGAGCGGTCATTTTATTAAAATGGTCGCTCGAAAGGAAATGAATCATGTACATTCGTTTTGGAACTCTTTTTTTTTATTGAGACAGGCTTTTTATTAAGCTATTGTAACACTTATCTAGCTTTTCTTGAGATTTCTTTATTTCAGTAAGAACGGCGTGCTAAAGCGCCTTTAAGGTCTGGTTGATTGTGTAAACTAGATAATGTAGAAATGCGTGTCTTTATTTATGTTGAAGATATATACTACTCTTATTTCTACCTAACACTTGGCCTGTGATCACACAATGCAGATAAGATTATTTTGTTATGAAATAGTTAATTGTTTATCCAATATTGATCAAATGCTAGCATGTCTGACGCTGGTCCAGTGATCCCCTGCTTAATATAATATATAACAATAATGTAATAACGGATATTTATATCCACTAGTGCATGGTCAAGGCGATACAGACATTATTTCCCTGGTCTGACATACATGTCACCTCCAAAACAAAATTACCAGGTACCCATTTGTACTGCTGGGTGAACAGAGGCACATTCTGAATAAGGTTACTTACCAAAGGTGATACCATAATTATAAGTATCTTTACTCACGTATCAAGCAAGGAATCATCCTTCAAATTCTCAGTTTATCCAGCAATAAAGAGGGTTTCAAACTCATGTTGTTTGCAATAGAGCGAGTTACCCACCCATGCGAACCGCGCCATTGTTGCTGAACTTCTCTGGAATGCACAGGACAAGGTGCCACCAAACACTGGTCGTAACTGATCGAGTTCATAATTTTGCAAAATTCAATTATTGCTAGCCTAAAAATTCTGACTCTTTGTTGACTGAATCTGGCCTAAAGTACTGATGGAAATGCTTTTTCATATATATATATATATATATATATATATATATATATATATATATATATATATATATATATATATATGTGTGTGTGTGTGTGTAAATAGATATTAGAGAATTACATAATAATGTCGAAATAGCAACCTAGACCAAGAGCAACCTATTTAAGCATGTCTAGCATTTCACTGCATCAACGAACAAAAACATTTATTGACATTGAATATACAGATATATATGTATTATAATATTCGGAGTGTGTCTCCAAATTAAAAGTTAGTCAATACCAGTTGAAAATGCATAGTTGCATTTGCATTCAAAACCCATAACCCTTGAGAAAATAGTTACGAACCTCGCATTCTGCGTTGCGCCATCTGTTCAGCTGTTCTGCCCCCGAGTTTGTAAAGCTGCAACTATTCTTATCCTTGTCAAAGAAAAAGTTGCAGATTCCTTGTCGACTACAAACAGAAGCACAATGAATGATCCCCGGCGTGGTCCTGAAGACTGTTACCTGATTTCTTATTTGTTTCTTGTAGTGGTAAAAATGCACGTTGCCAATCACTAGCATTAAATAAGTCATAAACCAAAATAGGTTTAATACCATGATTTGACGACCTGAAATTGTAGAGTTATTACATTGTACCTTTCAACCATTGAAACTCCTCTTGAGTTTCCAAAATAACGAAATGGTCAATATGCATATTATTGACAACAACCCTCGTTTGTGGAATGGGCTTTACCTTGAGTAACTTTAGTCAGAAAAACGTAGATATTTCTTTACTGAACATTCATTATAACATGAGATCGTTAGATTTAAAAATAATCCACTTTAACGGGTTTACTCCACATCAAGTGACTGCTTGTTATATCAAACGTAACAAAATTCGCTGCGAAAATATTAAACATGTAAAGCTATGTGTTACTAGACATATCACCTCTCAAAACGTATACTGAAGAATTGATGTGATATGTGATCTATTTAAGGATTGCTTAACGTGTTTGTCGCCTTCAACGAAGTATAACATATTTATTGCTTTTATAATTCGATAGACATAGAACATGTAAATCAATCCTTATAATTACAAAACCACGCTTTCCTTAAAATATGTTCACACATTAAATTTACATCGAGGGGCAAATGAAACCATAAATTGTCGACTATACAATCTATTTCTGCCGGATAAAGTCGATTTTCAATGTCTGTGATGAGGATATATGTCATAAAGAGATACAAAAAATTTCATTTATGAATGTATGAAACTTAAAGTTAATATTTGGTCAAACAAACATGGGGCGCTGAAATTGCTATTTGAAAGTTTTTTTCGGGACACAATGTTTGGTATTTAAGGTCAAATTTTACGAAATATGAAGTTATGTTAGTACAAGATGTTGACTTTACATAGATGACGCATCGTCGCTGAAGGATGTAAAAAAACAAGGCAGAAAAAAACATTTCACTCTCTTAATGCGCCTGGACAAGGTGAAGAGTCCAAACGTCAAGACATTAACAGTTACTGACATGCCAAATCACAAGGGGTCCACACATGAAGTATCCAAGGCCTATCACTGACCAATCAAACGTTATAGCCAAAGTCTTCGGAAAGTGCTTCATTTGCGAAGGTCAATGTCACGATGTAAATCATATGACCTAATGTGAAAGTTTGAAAGTAACTTAGGCCTCTAACTGACCATATAAAAAGGTTTAGCAAAAGTTAAGGGTTTTCAAGAAAATGGACAGGTCGGAAACAATATACTTCCGGATTCTGATGAAAAACTTATTTTTTCAATATTTGAAGCTAACCATACAGTGCGTTTTAGCAGTATTAGAACATGTGAAGGTGTACATTTATTGGCTTCAAGGACACATCGTATAGTTGAACAATATATGCATTGACATCTGAGACATGAGACATTAAAACCATGATAAACATCGGTATCAACTAAATTTATGTCTTAAACGTTAGTAAATATATTCATATCTTAATATTCCATAAGCATATGTAACGACTGCATGTCTTAGCATTCCATAATATACTAATCGGCATCAAGTAATTATTTTGGGGGGGACAATTTTCAAAATGTAACATTGACATTATTATATGAATTTAAAGGCACTGTAGCACGTTTTTTGCATGTTATGTTTTCTCAAATTTATACAATATATTGGTACATGGGTAAAACTATCATTACACCGTATCCATGGAAACAGTTATTCGAATTTAAAAAAAATGGTGCAACGTATAAAGCGAGAGTGGCATGGACTTATTTAGTGTGAGGGGTAGATTTGTAGGTCTCATGCGAATTTGAGAGATGATGGACCTTTCCATCATTGTACAATATTCAAAACTCTACTTTCAGTGTTTAGGTATCGCTACATCAATCAGATCACTGAAACTACCGCCGAGTGGCCATGTTAATGTAAGGACCTTAAAATGGCTGCTCAATGGGAAATTGACCATCATGGCTTAACCGAATCATGAACATCATTTTAGAACTCTTTTTATTGATTCAGGGGTATCATTTAGCCATTGAAAAATGAAAATATTAAAATCTTTGCAAAATACAGTTTGTTAATGTTTTCCATTCAAGAAAAAGAGTTTAAAATCCCGATGAATGATTCTGCAATTCACGATGCAGCTCCTCAAAAGAAACCGACGTGTTCGGCCTCCATGTGATTCAGCAGTTCCAAAGAAGTAGGCTAAATGAAACCGTAAATTGGAGAAATGAAAATTATTATAGAAAGGGAACAAAGAAGCTATGAGTCAGATTGAAGGAAATCCTAATGTAAAGTCATTAATGTCACACCCTCAGTCCTTTTAAGCTGAGTTTGACTGCAAGAGGTTTTACCAAGGACAGCTGTCTCAAGAGCTTCTATCAATGAATTGTAAGTTCATTTGAGGTCACAAAGTGGAATTGTGGCAATCAATGAATACCCAGTTCAATATATTATAGTCTGTAGTATATGTTGACCATGTGTTAAAGTTTGTTTCCGAATTTACAATTAAACAGTTTGATTGATTCAACGTTGCATGATAGACAGAGGTAACAATTTACGATATATGATGAAGTATGATTTTACTGTAATCTTTAGAATATCAACTGTATCTGAAAAATATTCATGACAATGCTACAACGTAGTCAGGAGAATATAACGCTCCGCATGTATGTGCGTGCGTCCGTGCATCGGTCCGTCCGAAATTGTTTCCTTGGTTTTCGAAAACTATATGACTTGGACATCAAATATTGGGTATGGAAGGAATCTAATATATTGATATTGTGCCTTTCGGGAGTTTTAATACCACGGTTCAAAAAGTTTTTAGAATTCGGAATATATACGGGAAAATGTTTCGAACTCGTTTCCGGCGGATAATTCGAAAACTGTATAACTTGATAACTTTAAATGATATGGACATGATATGTGCTTTTTTTTTTATTAATTTCAACGCCAAGGTTATTTTTTTTTAAATATTTGACCGAAAAAATGACAAAATTATCGGTCAAAGCATAATTCGAAAACAATATGACATTACTAATACGGTATGGATACGTCCTACATGTATGTTTAGACCTGTGGCTTTAGGGGTTTCAACTGTGCAAATAATGATACCCCCGCCACGTTGTAGTCAGGAGGTTGTAGTCGGGAGGTTTCACAATTCACGTTCCGTTTTTCATCAGCATCACCTAGGGATAATCTTAATAATCAATATCAACTGCGATCCTGTCATAATGAATTAGGATAAGATGTTTAATTAAACGTTAGCTTCCAAGTTCAAGTGTTTGCCATTACAACTGCATGGCTTTATCAAGAACGATCATTGAAATGTCCGTGCGTATTAAGGCGTAATGCCTGCTGCTTGCTTTCTGATCACAAGTTTTGACCATGAAGCATAAATTGATGTCATCACTATGGGTTACCTCACATAGAATAAAATATACCGATAATGAAAATGTTCATCTGTAGCGAGGATTTGAAGTGGTACTGATACGATTGACAAGGGGCTTCAGTGTACAGTGTGCTTTATCAGCATTGCTTTAATCATATTAAAATTGCGAGAAACAGTCTAACAATTAGTCTTTGAAATTTAAGTTGATATACTTTTTTGAAAATTACAAAACGTTCATGATGGAAATGAACTTCCGATGTCTTTTCTGCTTAATATGGTATACATGATATATTTAAAATGACAGAATGGCCAGACAGTCTCTCAATCTCCTGTTGGCTGTATACTTTACGTCTACAATTGTGTGTTGTGCGGTCCATATATCTTGAGGTAATAACTACGTATCAGGTTTGAGTTATTGCCTTTAGTCATTAATCAATTTGATTCTATGGCAGTACGTTTTATCTTGACTTAGTAAAATGTTAGCAAATGGTTAGTTTTCTTTTAGGTAAGTATTGAGACGAACAGTTGATTTTAAGTTGAGTTGAACAGCTGTGTCTAACTCATGTGTCGCCAGCATATGCTATCTATAACTCTGGTGACTTTAAGTCATGTATTAGCAACTACTCCTCGTTTTACTAGTTCAATTTAAAACATCATGTAAAAAAAGTGTATGTTTCATCCTGTTTGAGATAAGCCACATGTTATACATACAAATGCCAACAGATCTTGGACTTGCTTGAATGTTGTTTAGACATCTAATTGAAATTCCATATTGACACCCGAAATGCAATTATTATTTTAGGTTTTCGTGTGATGAATTATGTTTAACAAAATTCAAGCACGGGTTAGGGTTTCATTTCAAGGAGAAACTATGAATGTTAAAACCTAATATAGCAGTAGTTCCATTGATTCAGTACTGTAAATAGATCAGTTGATGGATATCAATGTCTATTATAACAAGCGAGTGGACTACATAATGACAAAACCAAATTGACAGGGATACATAATAGATGAAAAAAACAACTTACAGTTTTATGATTTCAATGTGATGGTTTTGACAAAAGAGTTAAACGCCATTTCCAACTAGTAAATTAAATAAACATGCAAACTTAGTAAGGAATAGAACTTGTGACATCATTTTGAAAAAAAAGTATTAATATGGTTATACTAGTTTGTTGGAGTTGGCAAGATGGTACACACACATTTTCAGCTATATCATACAATGGATGTTGCATCTGAAATAATTAGTTGTAGGCAACATAACGCAGGGCCTGATTAATCCGGTATGATGTTTCATAAACAACTTGGGATACATTGAAAATATAGTTACACTTACTTTAAATAATAAAACTGAAACAAATAAAGAACTGAGGATATACATAGTTACCCTTTTCCCAAATGAATAACATGCAAGTTTAAATATCAGAAAGATTGACCAAAACGTTTTGACTGATAATCAAAGCATGTGTAAAGATTATTGATTTCAGACCACGGGTATTTGTACCAAATCCGGTACGGACTATTGACGAAGAGACGGACTTCGCCTCGAAAAGACCCCACTTTCGGTTTCACCCCGACATTAAGATGTGCATATTCAAAATTTAGTTGTCTCGCATTTAGCTTCAACTTACTATTAAGTTTGTTCCTAATCAGTATTTCAAATAGCAAGGTTCATGATCAGTTTACAAATACATGTTCTGCACAGACGTATCAGCAATTCCAGCTCCATGGCAATCTCTTTTTTTTTACAACCAAATAGGTTTAGAACACATTATGCATAAAGTTAATTACGTGAACAAAACCTTATTTACTATCAGCAATGAATATTTCACAATAATATTATTGACATTTTCTAAGATACGGTACATCTCTATGGTAAACATGCTTTCTTTCGTTGTTGTAAACATGACATTGTTAAGAGTCAGTTTGCAAGATGCTATGTGTACAGCATCAAGTTGGACGAATACACAAGAAAACGTATGTTTATTTTTCCGTTTCTTTCAAGAATGTTTAACCTAAATGTGTTTAGTTCAAAATGCAATTTCCAGTTGTTTCATTCTAACGCTAGCTACACAAGCTCAATATTGTAATAAATAAAATAAAACCGCGTCTTAAGTTCTTTCAAAGTGTTCTCAAAGCACAAGCTTAGTGTTAGTAACATGTTACCGTTTCTCCTGATCATAATTAACGTGTGTTGCTTATGTTTTATAAAGAACAATAATTTCCTTAGAATCCATAATTGATTTACAAAATTGTAATGTGCCGCCGACCTTTTATTCCACAACAAAGCATTGCAAAACACATGATGATTGAGGCTACTGTCTGCTGAAACAAACACTTGTTGATGAAATCATTTTTCAACACTATTATCGTATGTATAACATGCAATTCAGAACTTCACGTTCTTTACAACGTGCACAGATCATTCGTGTACGTTGCAACCTGCACAGATAAGCCAGAATATGTTTTTCTCAAATAATCTCCAATAAGTGATATCCTTATTATTACACAACAGCACTGCATAGTCATCAACTCTTTTTTATCCCATGATGTTGTCAAAAACGACAAAACATAACATGATGACTTAGTTAAATTTGAGATCAATCTGTAATCGTACCAAAATTTGTGCATGTCCCTTATCACTATGATATAAATTATGCAATAACTTACCAATGTAATCAGGGGGCGGGATAGCGCAGTGGTTAGCGCGTTAGGCTTCGGATCAAGAGGTCCGGGGGTTTCGAATCCCGCCAGGGGCACAGCCATTTTGTCTGCAGTAGAGATCTCTACATGTTCTACACGCAGTAAGGTTTGGGTGCAATGCTACACTGAATTTCAGCGTAGTACCACCCACGGTTCGCTAGTTAATCAGGGGGCGGGATAGCGCAGTGGTTAGCGCGTTCGGCTTCGGATCAAGAGGTCCGGGGTTCGAATCCCGCCAGGGGCACGGCAACTTTGTAGAGAACTGTTCTACACGCAGTCAGGTTTGGGTGCAATGCTACACTGAATTTCAGTGCAGTACCACCCATGGTTCGCTAGTTCCAGCCGATGCTCGCAGGTTTCACCGCAATGCATAACCACATGGCGTTGCGGGCTTTCTCCCTGCCATAATACTAGCAGCCGCGATATAAGTGAAATACTCTTGAAAGCGGCGTTAAACCCCAACTCACCTCACCTCACCTCGCTAGTTCCAGCCGATGCTCGCAGGTTTCACCGCAAAGCATAGCCACATAGCCACATGGCGTTGCGGGCTTTCTCCCTGCCAAAATACTAGCAGCCGCGATATAAGTGAAATACTCTTGAAAGCGGCGTTAAACCCCAACTCACCTCACCTCACCTCACCAATGTAATCAAATATAATAATAAATACAGTACCTTTGTAAGTTTTAATTTTAATGTTTTTAGACAAAGGGCAAGCCCAAACATGTACTCCAAAACGTCGTGGAATTTTCTCATTTAAAAAGTTGTTATCCAGAAAATGTACTTGTTATTATAAATGCCACATCTAAATGCCCTTCAAAGACTTGATGCTATTCGACTTATTCCCCAGATAAAAGTAGATTGGTATTATGAAATGCCTTAGCATCATGCATAACACAAGGGAAATTGGCATTTGTGAATTTGTAATATGTATATGTTCGATAGTTACTACTTAATCACGTTGTCGTAGAAAGTAAATGTACTTGTAATAATTTCTTTGTTGTTTTCCCATCAATGAATAAACTATATCCTGACATTTCGTGAAGCAAGAGCGATTTTCTCAATATTATCGTTTTTGATTGAGGTAACTTTTTATGAATACATAAACATTAAAATCTAGCATCCCGACCTATCAGAAACTGCTCAGGTCTCCACATAGTGAAGATTTAATTTCATTTCCAATTAACGACATAAACACTCCTGAAGAATCACCATGTGGAGCCAATAGGCTCATTATATCAGCAGGTCGAATGTACAACATACTGTACATAACTGTACATAACATATATTTAATGAAACTAAACTGAGATGCAAAAGAAAGTATATCACTTAGTTGCTTTCCATTAATTCAATATTTTAAAGAAATTAGATGCATCTGATTATGGCACGATACAATAACACATTTCGGCAGTAGTTTGAATGACGTTATTAGTGACTGTTTTACTTAAATATCATTATTTAAAGTAGACGGGGGTAAGAAATGAAATTTACACCAACAAGACCCCTACCATGTTCAAAATGTTGTAAATGTGTGCAGGACGAGGCACATTTATTGATTTTCACACAGAGTATGTCTTTTATGTCGATAAACAATTGTGTTTTGTCAAAATTAATTTGGGGAAATTAAAAAATTAATTTTTTAAATTTTAATTTAAAAAAAAAACAAAAACGCGTAGAGGTATTCTTTGACTGATTTAATGTTTTGGACTAATTTGCCAAACTAGTCAGTGTTTTAATACGACGTCGAAAATTCGAGATATGTAACTTTGAAAATTATACATATGATAAATATAACTGAGTTTTGCACCTCAGTTTATATGTTAAAATGTGAATTTATCTACGATAATATTGGTAAATGCATGTAAGAACTTGTTTCTTCGTAATAGATAGAGGACGAGTAGCAGTACATTATCGGGATATAAATGTACGGGTTTGAGAGGGTTGGGCGAGGCGTCCCGATAATGTACTGCTGCGAGTTCTCTATCTATCTTAGAGCACAGTCAAATGCTTGAGTCGTCAAGAAAATGTCTTAAAATGAATATATTTCAAATGAATTGTCAACAAATTTGGGAAACATTCTCTCGAACACAACATGAAAAACATTGACATTTCTCATTTTCATATGCAAATGTTAGGGACATTGACGTCATCATCAGCACTGTGAGCACTGAATTTCTTAAATTGTCCGAGGTGCATGAGGCGTACATTTTATATAAAGCGTACGAGTCGTGCTACAGCATAAGCGTCGTGCTTGAATCACGAACATGCATGATTTAAGCACGTTTTTATTCAGCAACATTGAGCAGTAATACATTTCATTGCCTATAAAGACTGGGTGGTTTTTAGAATGAATCAGTTCACACAATGGCTTCATCATGGACAGTCCAAGGACAAGTACTCTATTCATTCAGGAAAGGTAACTTTACTTTTTTACTCCTTACTTTTTAAAGTGTATATTTTTAAAATTCAAACTAAATTATATTAATTTGGTTTATTTAATAAAAGTTATTGTCTTTTGTATTTCAAATATTTTTTGTTGTTTGTTGAGCTGTATTTATCAATATGCGAGTTGTAATATCTATCGTTGCATATGCTTTTGTGCATTCCTTCTATATTGCATATGAATTATTTCAGGTTACTGCAGCAACGAAATTATTCTCGAACTGTCTATGGGAAAGAATGTAATGTCGTACTGGACATCGCTCGGACGCTGTGTGACAATATAGGGGTTTCATTGAGACGACAATGCAGCCTCCATCCTGTAACATCCCAAGAAGGTACTTTTATATCACTTTCTTCTCATTTTTTATGTCGTTCTATATAACGTCTGAATATTTTTTTTTAACATCGTGATTGAAAATATATAAAACATTGGTAACATGGTTTGATGCTTGTCGTTGTTTCACTTACTCATGATATAAATGAAATACACTTGAACATTCCCAATTGACCTCACATTACTTGCTTTAGTTACATGATTTTATTCTTCTTTTAGGAATATCAAGCTCCTTAACATAGAAGACCCCCATCGACGGAAACGACTTTTTCCTTTCGGAAAGGGAACAGAGCAGATCATTTGTCAATGTAATAAGTGTTTAATTGTGTATTATTCACATAAATAAAACAATCAGTTGACATTGTTTGTTGTTTTTATGGAAGTCTGTGAACCAGTTTTATGAGCATGATACCCGAACGCAACCAGACAACCGTACATCTATCGTAAATGTACTCCACGTGACCACAATACAATCATATGATTGGACGAAAGCATTTGACTGTGCTCTAATTCAAATTAGACTTATTGTCGATATGATGGAAGACATAGAAGACATATTCTTTATGCTCAAGGTTATTTCAACCGATGTCCTAGATTCCATGGGTTTAGATCTTCCTATTATTGATTATATTGATAATAAGTGAATCAATATAAATCGATCACAACATATAATGGTACGCAGCATATTAAACTACACCATGGACATTTTCCACATATTTACTTGACAATTATTCAGGATGTAAGAGACGCAGGTGCGTGTCTCCTACATGTAATCAACCTAGTGAAATAGAAGACCTCAGCTGTTAAGTCAAGTACCGACGCTAAGAGGATACAGAGTGGATCGGTAACACATTGTTCCATCTCTCCCAGGAATTTCAATGGCTTTTAATTCCAGCAGAAATCAATGTAGAAAAAACTATTGACAGACATTTCGTAATTACCTTTATTTCAGGCCGATGCTTTTTGTTTAATCAATCTGCTTACCTGACTTCGAATGCGTGACTTTTCGATCACACAGTCAATGCTCACCAAAATGCAAGAAAACTTTAGGTCACGCTAACTTTCATCCGAGAGAAAGAAACTGGAGTTCAACTTTAAAAAAAACCAGTTGTTTATTATTTGAATAAGAAGTTTTGTTTTAAAATAATTTTCCAGTAATATTGAAATACATTTTCTTATTAGAGGTATGACAATATGAAAGTAAAACTAGAATGTCAGTAGCCACAATGGGGAACACTTCCACTCATTTTTTTTGGCAATTTCCACTGTTTATAACAGTCACCAGGTAATAAACAATTTCCTGATAAAAAAACAGCAAAGTTTCATTTTTAATGGCTATGGCATACAACTCAATTTTCCTGACAGCACAAATTACTATTTGCTTAAAATATGTAATTGTACTCCTAACACCGAGCAAGTGATATGACTTTAGGAAACGTATGCGATTTTGATGTAAAAGGTACATGTCATACTTTCGATTGTCGTCGATTATATTCCCTTTAATTCACATAAACATTACCAAAAACCTCTTGCTGCTTTTGTGACGGCCAGGTACAATGACGTCATGAAACAATGTTTTATGACATCATAGACAACGAAATATACGCACTGAAACTCACACTGATACATTCCTTGCTGAGCAAAGGCGATAGATTCACATATCAATAATATGACACAACTTATGTTTTACCATATGGTACCGGTAAATAAATGTTCCACCTTCAACTCATTAAACATGTTTCTACAGTTGACTTGCATGCTAAAATTATTCACAGGCATTGAAAAGTTACCATCATATATTCGCTCCATACCAATGCAATCATCGTTTATGGATAGTTTTGTCCCCTCTCACGATGTTTAAAATGGAGAAAGAAATTGCTTGCTGAATTGATCATACTCTCTTTCCAAACCACAACTTGAACAAATCAGACTGAAATATGGCATCCACAAAAAATTGCTGTGGAAGCAACTATTCATGTTCAAACCCAAAACACATTAAATTGGAAATGAACTTTCGTGCTAAACCGCATCCATCCTCATTCACGCTGTATAACTGTGACAGGATCGCAATTGGTATCGATTATTCAGCTGAATCAACAATAGAAAGTTCAAAACATGCTGATCGAAATTGCGGATATGGAAATCCTACATTAAAAAAGTCAACAAACAACAAAGAATAATGGTAACGGAGTATCAGTAACACTATAAATCTGCTTCATTCTCATTGTAGTCACACCATGGTGACAGAATGGAATTTTGGTATTGATAGTTAGTTCCATTAAGCTCCTGAACACACTAACTTGAAAAGAACAATGGACAAGTGTGTATCAATTTAGAACTAATGTAGTAGCTAGTAGGTTTCATAAATCTCAATATATTCGAAAAACTCTCAATATGCCATATATGAATGAAGCAATATCACAATATTCATAAACTGTCACCAAACAAGGGATATTCGAATGTGCAGGGCGTGTATTCTCTATTTGGAATGGTGTTAGGTTCCCATTTACATGTAACATAACAGAAGTAAAGTAGATGTTACAGTTAAAATTATCGGATAAATGTGTCTTTTTAAGTTAGACTGATATGCTTCAAAATGTATTGCGGAATACATCCTATTCAAACGCAACGAAAAAGCAAGCAAGTGGGATGCATCGCAGCAACCAACCTCGGTGAAGGTTATTATGCTGGAGAAGGATTGTTAATCTTGGTCATTTCAAAAGAGTATTTTCTCAAATCTATTAAAACATCTGTTGATCCTGTATACCAAGGACAGGTACAGCCTGCGGAATACAGCGTGAATGAGGATGGATGTGGTTTTGTGTTTGAAAATGAATAATTGCTTCCACATAATTTTTTTGTGAGTGCCATATTTAATTCTGATATGTTCAATCAAGGACAAGTGTATGGATGGCAACTTCTTTATTCAGAGGGTGTTGATGAAGAAGATGTCATACATACACTTGTCTTTATTTGACTTCCAACTTTTAAAATGCCACTCAAAAATGATATGTACAACTTTCAATTTACTTGCTTGTATGAACAAGATGTGTTTGTTAAACACGGATGCCCCCGGATATACCAAAGTTGTGGCCAAGGTTAAAGTTTTCTGAATATTGTCCACTGCGGCAAGGTCAAGGTCACAAGGTCAAATATGATGAGCTCATCTGAAAGGTCTCATCACAAGGTATGCACATGCCAAGTATGAAAGCCTTCTCTGAGCAATATAAAGTTATTGCCAAGGTTAAAGTTTACTGAAGATGTCCACTGCGGCAAGGTCAAGGTCACAAGGTCAAATATGATGACCTCATCTAAAGGTCTCATCACAAGGTATGCACATGCCAAGTATGAAAGCCGTAACTCTTAACAATCCAAAGTTATGGCCAAGGTTAAAGTTTTTGTGGACAACAACCAGACGGACAGACGGACAGGTGAAAAACAATATACTCCCGGAATCTCATGCATCTTCATTGGTTTATGTTGTACGTTTATTAAGGTACATCTTTGAAATATTATATTGCAATAATAAATGCATTAGAATCTGTAAAGTATCACCTGTCCGGAAACAAACATTGAATTGTTAATGCATGGTTTTATCGGGGAAACTGGGATACAACAAATGAGTAGATAAATCCATATACGAGAACAAAACATATGTTACCATGATTTATTTCCCGAATCTATCCCCACAGACACGTTTATTTGGAGACAAATATATGTTTTTATTGAGTTTTACCGATAAAAGTGTATAGTGTAAAGTGTTATATATTCCCAACCTTTCACTTAATGATGAAATCATTCTTGTTATGTTGAAAAAGATCGATATACATAATTGTTTACCACTCATCAAGTATCTAAAGACTGAAGTCTGAACAAGTTGAAAACAGCCACATGACAGATAAATTGTGTTATTCTAGTAAACCCTAAATGGTGTAATTGCAATTTCCATTTGACATAAATAACAAATGTTTCAAGGGACAATTTTGCTTAAAGGTTAGATGAAATGACATATGGTCACTTTCGGATTCGTTTAAAAGGGGTTTCAATTTGACAATTGCTCGATTTTAAATTTTTTAAATCGACCCATAAATAACTTATATACGGCTTTTTTAAAAAGTGCCCAATTAAGCCCCGGCGACCAGAATGAAAGTGGGCGGGGGTGGTCACTAAAGCGTATCGGGCTGTGACGTACGTGGAGGAGCCTCGTCATGGCCGCTAATGTTAATTTAACGCGTTTTCGCAACTTTTAAACTGCTCATATAAGACAGAAAACGTCATCAAAACAACCCCAATTTTCGATAAACGGATTACTTAACTATTCAACTAGCGATTTCATATGGTTACAACAACTGGGGCGTGCTTAATTGGAGTGCATTCGGCGCTTTTGTATAGTATGTTTGTAGCAATTAATCGCGAAACTAGAAGGAAACATATGACAGTTCAAGTGACACTGAAACAAGGGAAGATGACTCTCGCGGGAATCGGGTGAAGAGAGATTAAGTAGCATCAATCGATCAAATTATGTTGAATAATCGGCATGTTAATTTTGTTTTGTATGTATTAATAATTAAATATATATGGTAGGTATAATTTCATATACACTGAACGATTGACTGTTCAAACAAGCGAGACAACATATTGCAGATTTATAAATAACATTCAGTATTTAATATAAAAGATTACTGTATTTTAAGTTTATCAATTAAAATATTCTATACATCATGTAATGCAATGCAAACCATTTTCACTTCACTTTCATGAATAAATAAATGAACTGGATTGGTCAACAAGCTCAATGAAATTTACATGAAGATTGCTCTATTGTACACGCTAAACATACACATTATGATTACACAGATTGATATAGACAACGAACATTATCGAATTAAAGAATTATGTTACCAGTAGCATCTTAAATGAAAACGAAATGGTTTAAAATATTGTCTGATAGCCTGTATGTGTCACTTCAGCACACCAACACACAATTCTCAGGTTAGCGGACCATACGGATGAATCTTCCAGACAGATGTTTGTTTTGTTTCACTTCCAGATCAAAGGGGAGAAGTGTTGTTACAGCATATTAGTTTACGCAATTAAGAAGCTGGGTATGTGAGAAGGAAGGAGTGTAATTATGTTTGTACAGATAACAAGTTTACTGGACCGATTCAATTATATAACAGGTGACCGGCATGTCATATATGTTTATTGTCAAACGTCCTGTCTTGGTGACACACAATATACTTAACGCGACATTCAGTCTATTTGTTTTTCTATCTTGCCATTTGCGAAAAGACTTTTGCTGAAAGAGGGTTAGCATTTGACCATCTTCTGTTTCCAAGAACTGTCATTGATGGATTTATAGGATTACAATTTCTGTGTTATGTGCATTTGGATATTCATATTGTCCGTTTGGATACGTTTATAAGGTAAGTTTCTTACATTATTGACACTCTTGCTGAAATGTCAATTTAATACGATGTTTATTTGATTAACCAAGCATTTTATTGAAAACATTATTTTATATCTTTTAGATTCTGAATGTTTTAATGTGTTAATACGTGATAACTAAATAAAATGTAACATTGGGATGCGGTGTTTTCGTAGGTGGATTCGTAGACGTATTATTATCGTTGATAACCAACTTCCTTTGTTTTCTTAAATATGTGGTGAGTTGCTTTGATTGTTGTAATGTACTGTTAGTAAATTAGGTTGTCGGTAGATTAACGACGTTAAAAAATCAGGACGTTGTGATGTGCTTTGATGGTCGATGGCTTACCGTAGGGCCTACTTCGCCGGCGTCTGCTAATCTCACGTTTGTTGTTTTATTTTATACACAAACATTCTCCAACAAAAAATAACAACAACACCGAATATCTGATTTTGTTGTCTCAACTTTACTTCGTTCATATTACCATATCCTGGTTTCATATGTCATCGTATATCTCACCCCCTCGTTAGCATTGATTTATCCTATGTCTATGAACGTCTATGAATCCACCATTTTTCACTATTCATATCAATTATATTAGATATATATGCCGATATTTTGGGACATTTGTAAAGTGAAACTTGATAACTAACATTACTTGAACAGTTTACACCAGAACAGCGGTGTGGCATTGTTGCAAAGCGTAGATAATACAGATCAACTGACCGATTCCCTAGTGTTTTCCATTATAAGTAGTAAGCGGATGTTTACATCCCGTCCCTTCTCGTACGTCACTTCCGGTTAACCCCAACTCACTAAGCCCCGCCCCATTTTTCGTTTGTCTATCGCCGTCGAAAAGCAGACGATGTTTTTTGCAAAGTTTGAGGCGGTCTAGTTTAATAAATCAACAACCTATTACCTATTTTTTGGGTCTCATTTTCACATATTAGTCTGATGAACCAAATGCAGGTAAGAATTCAATAGAAAATATTTCATTTCGGCCTTCCTTTAAGGTTATCTGATTGACAAATATCCATCAAATATGAACTTCAAATCAAATCATTTGAAAAAACCCTTAAATATTTAATACATGTATGTTCATTTATGCCTTACTTTAAGAACATTATCTAATTGTTGGTGATCCTGTCCAGGTCTCTTGGAGATCTCCCGAGATTGTGATATGTGTTAAAGAAAATACAACCTCTCTCTTTTTTTCGATGTTAATTCATTTATTCATATAGACAATACTTTCAAGTAAACAAAACACAAAAGATTATTTCGAAGCGGTATCTGCTTATAAGATATTGCAGTTCAAAGTGAGTAAAATTTGCCTGCAAATTAACCCACTCTTGAAACACTTTCGCCGGCCGCTCGAGTGGAGCTTAGCGTTCATTAGCAATGTGACGTCATACACAGGAGTGGCTTCAATGAAATCCTTAGACGATTTGTCGATTTTCGCGGATATTTCGTTTAAAACATAATAACGACTTTTGAATTGAAGTTTCCGATAGAGTGGGTAATTGTACGTCTTTAGAGAGTAATTTCGAGTTTTTCGATATTCAGTCGCTGATCTTAGATTTGTTCTTTTACCATTCAAGCGGAGTGTTAGGTTATTCTATAGGCTACAATATTATGCAATGTTTTATTATAAATGTCATCATTATTTAATTTTTTGTTGTGCTTGATTTTGCATGAGCTTTAATGCAAAACATCAGACTTTCTCATATTCCTAGCATGGTATATACAAGGCATACATTATTTTTTACATTTACATTATTTAAGGACATAATATTTAGAAAACTGTATTGTGATATGGGATATTTAAAATAGTTACCAAGACATGTGCTTATGTCTAGATAGGCTTAACAGTAAAAGGAGAACAATTATTCAAAGTAAACAGCAAATGAATTTTCCTAAGTGCAGACAATCCATAGAAGTAAGTTACGGATATGTTCATAATAAATCCTCACTCAGTGCACGAAAAATCTCCAACAAGAAGTTAGTGTCAAAGCTGACATTAAACAAGTGTTTTACCACACACCATCATCATCAACCATAATAATTAGTGACGACGGATTACCAAGTAATGAGGAGTAACCGTAACAGGGTAGGTTGTTTTATTTCTCTTTCTTAAAATTATTAAGTTATTTTTCTTATGCCCAGTACTTGGTGAGAGTTATACACTTGCAACAGTTTTACATCACTTTAAATGAATCACACTACGTTGAGATAGTATCAGACATATGTGCTATTATTTCATTTCAACTGTTAAATATTGGAATAGTTAAACGTGAGACGTAGAAACGAGATGTGTTTGTGCTAGCAAGATGATCCCGACCATGTGATACACCCGCTTGTTCTTCATACAAATCTTCGTTATCACTTGAATTAACTTGTTCAAAGCAATATCTCATAGCTTGAATCAGAGTCTGGCATAACGGAAATGGTCAGTGACAGACATACACGTAGTTAGGCTTTAGAATTGACACAAAGAATTTACGCTGAAAAATAAGTGAGTGCACAATATAAACAATAATATAAGTAAGATACTCGTTTGGGCATGACTCCTGAGTAAAACGTCAAACCTCTGCTTGCAGCTGTTGGGCTAATGAAACGTGTTAATGAAGTAGTTTTTTAAAATGTTTTTTTCTACTATTTTAATCCAATACTTTTGTGTCTTTATTCTTTACTGTTGTCAGAATCATTTCCGCGAAACGAACCCCACTGACGTTAGGGTTGCTTTGAAGTAATTCAATGATAAATTACCTTCCAGATATCTTTGTTTACCCTCCCTGTTTTCTGTCTGGTTCATTCTCTTGTTTCACGTTTTCTCAGGAAGGTACATTGATTGAGTCAACATGACATGTCGCCCACTTCCATCAGACCAAGTAACCTCTGACACTTCAAGGTACAGAGACCCACGCCAAAGTGGCATGAGAGAGTGTGTAACAACCTTTGTAATAGTCTATTACTTTGAACCCTTTCATTTCGCCATGAGGTATGTTCTCAGAAAATGTAAAAAAATCTCCAGGTGTTCCTTATATCAATGCTATCCATAATCTTCTATAATGAGGTAGTTGGATTATTGATAATGCACAGTAGATGTATGTGACCAAAAATGTATTGGTTGCACTTTCATGCATATCCACTCTGAAGGGCAGATATCAAACTGAATTTTATACCAACAAACATGTGTAACAGTGAACAATACGGATAGCTAAATATGAATTAAAGGTGCATTCAATGTGTTTCATAAAATGTAGCTTTAATACGTGCCAAACTACCACATGTACTGATTTCACTTCAAATACTTTCACTCAACTTGAATTCCTCATCACAAAATATATCAAAATGACTACTTTCCAATTAACATCAAACACAATCATGTGCATGTGCAGAAACTATTTGTCCCATCTACCTCCACAGTAGTTATATGAACTATTTAACATTATCGATAAAAATTTGTCTTTTTGTCTGTTGTAAATAAGTTTCAAAAATTATGATTGACTAATTGATGCGCGTCATTGATGCGTGCCCTGTTTTCGATCAGAAGTCACTACTTTCATCTTTACATCATCACTATAATGAGTCATGATCAACTATGACCAAAATGGTAATTTTTAGCAACAGTCAGTACTTCTCGATAATATAACACCATTATAACATTTGGCATATTTCACTCCCAACATCACAATGGATGTACCTTTAATGACGTGTTGCCTTAAGAATTCGAATATTAACTATTGCACATTGAAGGTACATTCAGTGTGAAGTTGGAGTCACATTTATCAATCAATTAATATGGTGGTACTTTATCGAGAAGAACTTACTATTACCATTTAATGCTAGTGCATTAAGTATAGGGACGATGCACTCAACCGCAAAAGAAACATCATCTTAGAAAATCTATGACTGAAACAGAGATACACCATGTCTTCAGAACCAAACTAAACTAAATTTGACGTTTCAAAACATTATTTGTTCATATTTCTCAGAAACAGCCGTTTTTAGAATTCTAACAATTCGTTTTCGAGTCTGCTTATTTATACGAGCTAGGAAAGTCTAAAGGTGCATTTTTGGCTTATTTCATGACTTCTGTCAATGCGTCAATATATTATTCAATTTATGTTGTACACGATATATATCAACGTTAAAAGGTGATTTCGGTCATGTTATACAATTTCAAAATATTTAATGATGATTAATGAATGATTAAGGTCATCCAGGCAAATACTGTACATTTTGATAAAAGATGAATAAAGGGATATTTAGTTTATTTCATTAAATGAATAAAGACATTTCGTAATGGTTATTGTAGTACATCATTTATTAGGAATTTAATATCACTATTTTGTTACAGTTTGACACACAAAGTAATGTATGTCTTTTCTACATTATGATTTTATTTAGAATGTACATCTTCCTGAATATCTTACTAAACGAGTTTAATATGACCACGATTATTGTTTGTACATACATTCTAATGGTTTGCTATTAACAAACTATGATTATTCCTATGATTACCTGCTAATTCAATATCGAATATTGAGCAATTTGTGTAGGCCTATAGTAGTCCTTCAAGAGTTGGAACTCTAATTGTACTTGCTTCTTCGTGCTACTATTACATTCTTCTACTTTATCAAATGACCTGGATGCACTGCTGTTATGTTTTGTTCTGTGGCACATTCACTGTGGTTCAGCCTTGAGGCTTCATTCGAATATAATGATGTTTAAGCTCCAGCAATTATGACGTCACAATCCTGAAATTCAGTATCTGTCCTTGTACACTATGTGTATATGCATATCTGCTTACGTTAATGTTACAAAAATACAAATTCAAGTATTATCACATCCTACTGGTACTGAAATAATGTTTTCAAGTCGACATATATTTTTTTTATAGATATTAACGATCAATATATGGTCATTTCGACAGCATATAGCAGTCACGATATCTATATAGCCTGACATTTGAATGGTTTCATATTTCATTATTATAACCGAGTTTGAATATTCCTATAATCTACTGAAACCACCTCTTGATAAAATGAGTATAAAATATATGAGATAAAATAAAGTATTACTGTATTGTGAACTATTAAACTAACATGTTTTACATACTAAAATGAACAAGTTGATCACATAACAATAACAAAACCAACATTATCCCTGAGGTATAAGTAATATTGGATTATTCAACATCAATCCATTATGTTTTGCTATCGATATGGTAAGTAAACATCTTGAATAGTTGAGCCAAAGCTGGAGTTGATTGTAGCATATTTAATACAAACTTAGATAAAGTGAAAGTATAATTTCATCAATGATTAAATGAAAACTAATGAATGGCACCAATTGATGAAATAGTTCGAGTTGAAAATGGAAGTACATTGTACCACAGTTAATTTCAAATATAATATATGCGAGGATCGATTAGTTTACAACATCTTTGCAACACCCAAACGCTCTAATACCTAGGAACTTTGTGATCTATGTGATGGTAAGAAAATAATAAAATAACTTGGTTTAACAACAAGTCTGACGTAAAAAACAGTCTTCAATGTAAATTCCTAAGATCACCCATTACCGTATATATTATTTTGCCTGACAAACCTCCAGTGACGTCACACCACTATACTGCCTATACCATTATACTCAATAATTCCTATGTGGATGTATTATCCAGGGGATTGTCACATAATCTCTGGGATTGTAACGTAATTTCCCCTTTGCCACGTGCAATTATATTAATAATTCCCCTCTTCAAATATCTATATTAATACCGAGGTGTTAAATTTAAGATGAACGTTAGTTTATGTTATGTCTAACTCTTTCGAAAAACAACTGTTAATTCAAACATCAATCTGCAAATGTTTTTTTTTCAATAGCCCGTCTCGAAAACATCCATACTTCTGCTGACAAAGCGCAGCGATGATACCACTGTGCTACAATGACCTAGCTGATGAGTTTGTTTCCTAAGTTCTTCTTATAATTTCGGCCTTTCACCAAATGGGGATATTTTATGGACGACTCGTTTTGTTTCTCACGCTATCAATTAGAATAGATGAAACATACAATCTAACCATAGGGTCGGGTATGTATAGGATAAAACATGCCAAAGGGTGTTTATGAGATTTAAAACCCTTACTGACGCCTCCCATGTCTATCCCTCGGGTTGCTTTAAATCTCATAAACACCCTTTGGCATGTCTTATCCTATACATAAGCACATTTTCTTAAGATTGTTATAACCCATTAGTGATTATAATTAGATGTTACCAAATACATTTTAATGCCATCATGAAATGTCGAAACACATAAAGTATTTCAACCATTAACACCTTATTTTGGTCAATTTGTCAGTGATAAAATAATGTCTGAAATAATTGAATTGCAATTGAAACACACTTTTGCCGAAATTATATTCTCCATGATGGCAAAAAATGCAGAATTGAAATTGCATGGTTCCCTTGAATGATTTTGTTATAGATGCAGACAGAGCAAGCAACTATTGAAATGAAATCAATCGTACAGCGAAATTAAATAGATCTACATATAACTATCAATCTAATGACACAAAGAGACTTGATTTCAATGGAGCAATTTTCCACCGAGTTTAATAGTCATCGTATTCCAATTAACAATCTTTATTTGGAGACTGATCTCTGTGATTTATGTCTCTCATGCAGCGAAGTTGAAAAGGAACAGAATAAATAATGATTAACAATTACTCATTCTGTCGTAGTTTGACTTGACTAGTGTGTACACAAATGGGGTCCCAAGAACATAGAGGACTGCATAGGTCGTTTTCCATGATAAATACAGACGTACGGATGAAATATTATATTGCCAGAATAAATGCTTTAGAATCTGTAAAATATCTTACTTGGATGTAATTGCAAAGGCACTCCTACAGTTTATTTTCACCTGTCAGGAAACACACATGGAGTCGTTAATGCACGGTTTTATCGGAAACTGGGATATATGAAATTGAAAAGGGATTATTGAATATATCCACATATGAGAACCAAACATTTATGCTGTCGTCTTTCCAGTGATTGTGCTGCCATGATATATTTCCCGAATCAATCCCCACAAAAAGTTTCTGTAAGGACAGATATATGTTTTGTAGTAAGTTTTTGTATCGATAAATGTTATGAAAATGTTTTATTCCCAACCCGTAATAAAATAATTCCAATTATGTTGTAAAAGATTGATCTATATTATTGTTTACCAATCATCAAGTGTCCAAAGACTGATGTTTAAGACGTGAAAGCTGAATTGTTTACCTTGCTAAACCTTAAATGACGTAAATTCGTAGTGAAATTTCGATTTGACATAACTAACAAATGTTTCAATGGACCATTTTGCTAAAGGTTATCTGAATGACAAATATCCATCAAATATGAATGTCAGATCAAAGCATTTGAAGAACCCTTAAATATTACTACATGTATGTTAATTTATACCTTACTTTAAAAACATTATTTAATTGCTGGTGTTCCTGTCCAGATCTCTTGAAGATCTCCCGAGATTGTAAGTTGTACCAATCACATTGTCTTAGAGTAATTCAATGATAAAATATCCTCCATCTATCTTTGTTTACCAGTCTCTTTTTTCTGTCTGACTCATCCTCTTGTTTCATGTTTTCTAGGAAGGTGCATTGATTAAATAAACATGACCTGAAGCACACTTCCATTAGACCAAGTAACCTCTGACACTTCAAAGTACAAGGACAGACACGAAGGTCTCATAGAGTGTTTGTGTATTATCCTTTGTAATACTCTGTTACTTTGAACCCTTTCACTTCGCCATGACGTATGTTCTCAGAAAATGTCAAGAAAACTTCCAGGTGTTCCTTTTATCATCGTGATCCATAATCTTCCATATGTTGTTAAATATATGATTTGACAGTTTTCACTAGCAACTGTAAAATGTGACGGAACACATGCCTGTAGCATTTGAAGATAAACCATTGCAAATTAAACATAGTTGTAGATATCACCCCTAACATGGTTGATACATTGACATGAAATTGATGTTTCTCCATGTTTCATTGAAATTGTCGTTAAAGAGATATTCAGTGTGTTGCTGTTTAATGCATTAAGTATCCATTCGGTATAGGGACCATAATAAGATAAAAGGTCAGATTTCAAGAATTTGCTTCAGTTCATTTTAAAACTAGACCCATTTCAATTGTATATATAAGATACATATATACATTACAACTACATGTACTTCATCAATCACGACATCTAGTCAGCATGCGGTTCGTGAATCGGAAGTCTAATTGTACTTGCTTCTTCGTGCTGCTGTTACAAGCCTCTACTTTATCTGCTAAACCTCTAGTTACGTCAATCTATTATCTCAACAGGGTCTTTGTTTATCAGCTAAACCTCTACTTGTCCTTTACTGGCCATAAACCCTTGGCATTCCTAGAATAAGTCCCGGAATACACGTTGATATTAAACGTGAAGCCTCACGCTGACACCTTCAATTCAGAATGATATAAACAGGTATCAGATCTACGTTCGATTCATAGAAACTAAAAACACTAGGCTTATCTCATAAATGATTACGTTCATAACGTATGCATTAGAATGTAATTTAAATAATATTGGTGACGAATTCCATTATTAGAACAAAGTGTGCCGGAGAATTTACACTAATCAAGTTGAATTTGATGAACTTATCATTTGATATAATATACATTTATTATTGTATACCGTAGGTTAGGCGTCCAGGCAAATATCTCTTATTTAGTTTTAATCCGTTTTAAATATTACAATGGTTTGCTTTGAAGTAGATGTTATGACAAACACAACTTCATACTGTTCAATATAATTAAACCTGATAAAGCTCAAAGATGAATACATCTAGAGGAGTGGAATGGTTAATGTAACTATCAAATATATACCTTGTACACTATGTATATATTTATATCTGATTTTGATTATGTTACAAAGAATGCGAATTAACGTATTATTCTAATCTATATATACTGAAGCAATACTTTCAATAATATTACCAAGACATTAACGATCAATGTTTGGTCATTTTGACACAGCATATAGCAGTCACTATATTGTTATAACCTGACAGGCTTTCATCTTTCATCATTATAACCAATTTTGAGAGTCCCTACAATCTCATGAAACCACCTCAAACGTTCTAGGTTAACCAGAATTTGTTTTATAGTGGACTATAAAACTAACGTGTTTTACATATTAAAACGGATGGGTTGATAAGATACAACATACCTAGTAATAAAAATCAACATTATCTCTGAGATTAACGTACTATTCGATTATCAAACATTAAGCTCATAGAATGTTTTCTTGCAATCGAAATAGGAGGTAAAAATGGAAATAGTTGTTTTGAGACTTGCGCGGACTGTAGCATATTAAATTACAACTTACATAAAGTGAAGGTGTAATTTCATTTATGATAAACTAAAAACTAATGAATGACACCAATTGATGATTTAATTCGACTTTAAGAGGGCAGTATAATGCACCACTGTTAATTACAAACATGATGTACTTGAGTATACCATAGCTTACCATGTAATATCCTTGCAACATCCAGGCTCTAATGCCATGGAACTTTGAGTCAGACATAAACAATACTCTTTAATGTAAATTCCTCAGATCTTCCATTACCTTATACCTTTTTTGGCTATTAACACATTTTCAAAATGCCAAATCCTCTCTTCTATTGTTATAACCCATTAGCCATCTATCACGCAACAGACGTGTTGTTGTGTAAGTACTCTACACATAGTTGCATTATGAATAACCAAAGAGTAATGGCAATACTGTTGTCGGTGAAGCTTTATTATATTCAGGAAAAGACCAGTAAATGGCGTGAAGTATAATATGGTATGGATACGACGACCCTCCTGCGAATGTTCTTGCATAACTACATCTTCGGATTCTATTCCAGATATATATGTGGGGTAATTTAGAATAAATACCTAATCTTATTCATGATTCGGATAATTTGAAGGTGATAATCATTAGAATTTCAAATTATAATATAGTATAAAGTATGCGGTTAAGAATATGATGTTTACATCTACAAAGGGCTTTCTTGAGCGTCATACAGTTGTTGCAATGTTAAAAAGTTGATTGTATTTGTGGAGCTATGCCATTGTAGTATGAGTTAATACTTTCATCGACACTCACAGTGATGAGAATAGTTGATAGTGCAATGCACTCAAGTTTTAGCATAAAACAAGTATTGCGCTTTGAGGTGGAGCAGTGATGGAGAAGACGTAACAACGGATGCCACACGTTGTACGATGGCTAATGGACAACTTTACCAGACATACGCTGGAAACGCCAATGGCATAAGCCCATCAGCCTGATGAGTTACAACGGGTTATTCAGAAAAGAAAACTATATTAAATTTACAATAATGTAAATCAATGCTAAAACGTGTTATACAGAAACCAAAACAATTGAAATTTACAATTATGTTAATCGCTGCTTAAACTTTAATTAATTAATTAAACGTTATTAATGGGTTTTTAAAAAAAATAAACAATTATGTTATTATTTTATTACTATTATTATTATTATTATTATTATTATTTTTATTATTATTATTATTATTAAGTTTAACTGATAGCATCAAATCGAAATTATCGTCAACATTTTAATTACATACATTTACACACAGTAAAACGCTCTGTGCATGTACATTTATTTGACCTTAACCATCATTTGCAGCACAACAGTCTAGATAACATATTTATTATTACCTTAATCGCCATTGGCAACCTTATGCTAAACAATGATATCCCAAACAAGCATGCATTTTAATTTTTCGATTACAGTTTAAGATCACAACAAGATACGACACGATGTTCTGTCAATATGCATGGAGACAGGCTCCATTCTACATTCTCAAAATCTTTATTAACAATGGGACACAGCTTAATGTTCTTGGGGTCATTTAGCTACTCTCTATGTAAATGGGATGAGTAGATGCACTGTCTGCACATGTATAATGTTGTTTGCTTGATATTCATTTGAAACTAGTAACTTTTTATATATTGTTTGCGATCGGGGGAAAATATACAAATTTAGTGAAATTACTTGAACTTAAATCAGCACATGACTAAACCAGAACTTTATAGTGAACTACTGAACCAAAGTGAGGTTATCTGTCTTCCATACTACACTGAATTGGTTGATAAGATTAATAATACATACTAATAAATAAACAATTTGTGATTTTAAATGTTTATAGTTTAAAGTAATCAAGACTTTTTGTCACAGCAAAGCAGGCAGCATTTGTTTTCATGGAAATAATGAGGAAAAATTGTGTTTGAAAAATACAACGTTTTTGTAAACGTTATTTGTGTTAAGGATTACCGTTGACATATTCTGATAATCCAACTTATTATGATAGTTTTTTTCAGAGACAATTTGAATTTTGATACCATTATACATGTTGCTTTCAGAATCAATTCCGACATAAAAGAGAAATATTTATATCCGACCCTTCACTTTGAGATAAAACCGTTCCTGCAAAGTGGAGTCAGTGGACACAATATTTCTATATTATCATTTACCAGTCATCAAGTTTCTAAGTGTCAACCCAATATGATGTCATTGCAATGTCAATGTGTAATAAATAACATTTTTGTTTCAGTGGATTACTTACTAAGGTTATCTTAATAACAACTACGAAATTAATTTACAAATCAAAGCTATTGAAAAACTCTTAAATATCACTCTGTGAGTTACACCCTAAACTTAAGAACCAAATGCTTGTGCTTCTGTCCAGATGTCTCCAATACTGGACTGTAACGTGTGATAACCACATCGTCTTAGAGTAATTAAATAATACAGTATACTCCATCTATCTTAGTTTACCTGTTTCTGTTTTTTCAGTCTGGCTCATGTTTTCCGAGAAAGATACATAAATTGAATCAACATGACCTGATGCACATCCAGTAGACCAACTAACCTTTGACACTTCAATTTGCATAGACAGGCACACAAATCTCATGATAATGCTTTGTGTAATAATCGTTGTAGTAATCCATCACATTGAGCCCTTTCATTTGGCATGGGGGCGGGATAGCGCAGTGGTTAGCGCGTTCGGCTTCGGATCAAGATGTCCGTGGTTCGAATCCCGCCAGGGGCACGGCAACTTTGTCTGCAGTAGAGAACTGTTCTACACGCAGTAAGGTTTGGGTGCAATGCTACACTGAATTTCAGTGTAGCATGGTTCGCTAGTTCCAGCCGCTGCTCGCAGGTTTCACCGCAGTGCATAGCCACACGGCAATGCGGTCTTTCTCCCTGCCATATTACTAGCAGCCGCGATATAAGTGAAATACTCTTGAAAGCGGCGTTAAACCCCAACTCACCTCACCTCATTTGGCATGAAACATGTTCTCAGGAATTTCAAAACACTTTAAGTTGTTCCTTTGTTATCCATAATTTTCCAAAATAAAGTAATCATCCTATGTGTTGAATGGATGATGTAATCGTTTACATTGGAAAATATGAACGAACATTGTATCAGTTAAATTGTCATGTATAAACTTTGATTACATAGCAGTTATTAAATTCAAATATACTGTGAACAATACGAATAAACCATTGTACATTAAAGGGACACTCGTTATGTTGTTCAAATCACATCTGTCAAATATTTCTAGTTTCGAGGAGTACTCAATGTTCAAGGAAATTACCCGTTTTGATGTTAATGGATTCAATATAGGGAACATATTACGTTGGAAGGTAGATTTCTCATCGAAACCCGGACAAAGATAATATACAGAGACCACTCCTAATAACGTTAAACCATAGACGTTAACATCACATTAAATATGTCAGGTCGGAAAGATTGAAAGATTGAAAATTGAAAGTAATTTCAAAATGAGGTCTCGGTTCGAATCCCTAATTCAGTAAAACAATTCAAGCCATTGCCACTCATGCATATGGCTCCCTGCAGTTATCAAATTCCATTTTCTAAAATACATTTGGAAGATTTCTTGTACGTAAATCTATCTAAGAAGAAACCGTAGGCATTCTAGTCACTGTAAAGATAGTTTGCAGTTACAGAATTGAACAAATTGAAAATAATTTCCAAATGAGATCTCGGTTTGAATACCTAATGTAGCCTCCTGTAAAACAATTCAAGCCATTTTCAGTCATATATATGGCTCCCTGAAACTGTCATTTGGAAGATAGTCTTCTCCTCTAAAATACATTTAAAATTAGTATTCACTAAATCCTCTGTTGGATTTTAATAACTAAATGCACGTAAATATATATCTGTAAATATGTGACTGTAAAGACAGTTTGTAGTTGAGAAACATAACATCATTTCATAAAGAAACAAAATACCTGTGATAATGCATTGTATTTCAATATTGTGATTCGAGCCATGATTTACAATTTCTAGATATTTGGATTCGTATTTATAAACATCTCAATCACTGACTGGAAGTCCAACAGGAATGAATCGAAAGGTCTCAAGTGTCATCAGATCAATTCTTATTTCTCTGATGTAACAGTGTGAAAGAAAGATCTCATCAGTCACACACTCGAAAAACGTTGGAAACCAATAATAACCACGTGTTTGAACTGGAGTCCCTATCAATAGGGTCAACACAAAAAAAGAACTTGAAAGCAAAATGGGACGATTCTGGTCTTCTTCTCATAGCATAGTCTTAAGACAATATATTGAAAGTCTTCAGGCAAAGTTTTAGAGGTCATTACGTTGGATGTACAAATCTTTTCATTTTGAGAAGAAGATGGAACTTTTGTTAAATGATATATTGAAAAGATTAATGATATTCTGGCTAGAGCCAATGACACCAAGTGCACTTCCAATAACAACTGTATTTAACCATTTATGAGTCTTACACAAAACTGGCTTCAATTTCTGTCTGATATATGAAGGCAATGAGGATGATGAATATTTCCCATAAGAATTAGTTTGTGTTTTTGTTGTCCTTCAGTTATCTGGAAAACATTTGCATCAATATTTGAAAAAGTAACATGTCAATCACAATCTGCACATTATTCAATGTAATATATACTGTTTCATGCATATATATCTTCTTTTTTGGAGGAAATAAATATGATCTATAGCCTACATCTATTCTCTTATGCATGATGTGAGGTATGTAATCAGCTTTATTTGTGACAATAGTACAGGCAACATATTGTGATAATTAGTTGAATCGACTATGGAAATTGTGAGTTATGGAGAAGGGGCAAAAACCAGCACATGTTTAGAAAGTAAACCACAAGGATACACTATTTGGACAAGGAATGTATCATTTTCAAGTATTAATTTCAATATATATTATTAATATAAGGAATCAGGTTCTGTAAAGAGGTTCCTACCACTTATAACGATTTAAAAAATTTTAATATCACATTGCATGATCATCATTGAATATGGCCTGAAGTAGCAGATTCAGCAACAATGAATGTTTGTGTGTCAATTTCTGAGATGGGGTCATGATCGTGGAGAGAGCAATTAATCCCTTCAATTTCCGGAGAGAACAACAGGAAATAAGTGAATCCTTCAATATCAAGTACGACACTAAGACAGTAATGAACACTCCACACTTGCAATGTAATGATCCTTGGTTGTAATTTACAATGCAATCAAAATATAATTTTAATGATGATATAATATAGCATATATATGTGGATACATGATAGTTTGATTCGTTGCATACTTAATAAAATTTAAATGTTTTGATGATTGAGGCCGTCATGGCTAATAAGGTACAATAACAACGACTCACGAAATCTAGGTCATGATAAATATATTAGTATTTTAACGTTATTGTGAACTAATGAACTCATCTAAAACATGAATACTAAAACGAATGGATTGATATAATGCTTATCATTTTAATAATATGGTTATCATATCAGCACGGTTTGAAAATCCATATCAATATCAGCCTAGGCAATGTTAGATTAGAGTTATCTCCATTTGCGTACAGGCGCGTTAACATAGTCATGTAAACGTCACATGCGACGTTCCTTACAAATCAATGATGTAGAGAATGTTAATGTCTTTTATTTTCTTTAATTCATTTAATATAATTAACTCTACTTATAATTGGTAAATTGTATGGTGGCATGGCTCAATATAGTTTTCACAAAGTTATATCTTAACAAATCGATGTTTCTTTTTTCATCATAATGCTCTTCATTTTCTTTCTAAGTTGTTTTAACTTTTCCTGTTTTCTGGTTTTAAAATCTTTTTAAAATGTATGATATATGATAAAAATGTTAAATGTCATACCCCACCTCAGCCCAAGACCCAAACCAGGCTTCTGCCGTGTGGTTTCGGGCTGAAATGAGGTATGATATGAAACATGTCATATTATAACCTCAAATAATTAGAAATGATGAATATAAACACGATCTATGAATGGATTATCGGAAATCATTTCCATAGACATTAGTTTTTGCTATCAATATGTGAATTATCTGAAAGAATCTGAATTGCGCTGATTGTAGCATATTTAACTTAAATAAAATGAAAGTGCAATCGTACACATGATTAACTGAAGATATTATTTGCGCCAAGATATGAATAATAATATCAAACTACGTTTTGACATCAAGAATCGATTTCAAGTTAATAGATAAGGAATCTATTCAATTTATGTACTTTCCTCGGAAAACATGAAACAACAGAATGAATCATACAGAAAAACAGAGACTGGTAAACAAAGATAGAAGGAGTATACTGTATCATTAAATTATTATAAGACGATGTGCTTATCACAAGTCACGGTCCAATCTTGAAGACATCGGAACAGAAACACATGCATTTGAATAAAGGTTCTTAAATTTGGGCAGTAACTCATAGAGTGATATTAAAGAGTTTTTCAAAAGCTTTGATTTGTACATTCAATTTCTTATTTGATAAATACTTGTTCTTCAGATAACTTTAGACTTTAGTAATCCACTGAAACATATGTTATTTATTTCACATTAAAATTTCAATTACATCATTTAGAGGAATGATTTTATCACTATGACGGGTCGGATATAAATATTTGTCTTTGATATTATGTTATGCTATGATATTATTACAATATTAAATCACATCATTCATTGCATCTGTCATACTTCACTCATCCTAGATTGATATCATTACAATGGTATGATCAACTCCGGCTGGTGCTCGAAACCAACATCTCTTCGAGAAATAATATATAATGAGCGGTTTGCATGTCAAATACCCGTAAACTGAAGAAAGTAATTCAAGTGAATTCTACCTTGAATTGAGTGAATAAAGGCAGTCGGTAAAAAACACCTTGATTGTTTGACAGTAGATGTTCACTTTCATCAATAATGGAATGTGAAACAGACAAAACAAAATTTAATGGAATAGAATCCAAGGTTGTTATTATGTAAGAGCAGTTGAAGTGACGCAGGGTCGTCGTTTCTATACGATAATATGCTTCACCCAATAAACTGGTCCTATCGTGAATGTAAAAAAGCTTCAGCGGCAATAGTTTGGACATTTTCTGTCTCTCTCGGTGATAAATAATGCACTTTTGTGTAGAGCACTTTCATAACAACACGTCTGTGGCGTGATAGATGGTGATACACTAATGGGTTTTAATAATAGATGAGAGGTTTTGGCATTTTAAAATGTGCAAATGGCAAAATAAGATATAAGGTAATGGACGATCTAATGAATTTACATGAAAGATTGTTGTTTATGTCGGACTTGTTGTCAAACAAGTTATTTCATTACCACCTTGATATCAAATAGTTGTTCAGGTATTAAGGGCGTTTACATAGCATATATTTTGCTAACATAGTAAATCTGTAAGATCCCCATGAACCCTGTAAATGCTGGCAATTGAATTTGGCACACAATTCTTCATTTTTAACTCGAGTTATTTTGTTTATTGGTACAATTCACCTCATTTCTTAAGTTATGATTAAATATGCTACAATCAGCACCAACTGTAGATTAACTATTTCCTATTTTACTTTCCATATCGACAGGCAGAACAGTTTCTTTGGGGTTGATATTGGATCATCTAATATCGATTATATATCAACAATAATGTTAATTGGTTATTCATTGCTATGTATAATTAATCAACCCATTTAGTAAAGTATAGAAGACAGGTAACCTCATTTTGGTTAAGAAGTTTACTGTAAAATTAATTAATTCACTAAACTTGAGTATTCGTCCCCAATACCCAAATATATCATAATTACTAGATTCCAATGAATATCAAGCAAACATCATTATACATGTGCAGACACTGTGCATCCCATTTACATAACCAGTAGCTATATGATTTATTAAACATTTCTAACAAAATCTTTGCTTGTTGTTAATTGACGCCAGGGTAATCGCCTTGCTTTGTCCAGTTAGTGAGTCGACTTTAATCAAAATGGTAATTTTCGGCAAAAGTCAGTACTTCTTGGTGAAATAACTTCATTTATAACGTATGTCATATGTGGCTTCTAATAACACAATGGATGCATTTTCTTTATAGCAATCAATAATGTACTATAGAATACCCTGTCTTCATAAGGTTGCTTATTAGCTTAGCGACGGGCATGGAACAATTGGGGCCTTGCCGGTCTAAATATTTCAATCACATCGGCATTATGTCAGTAATTCAATTTCATCTGAGAGTGCAGTTTTCGGAAATAAGTTCTTCCCCGATGATAAGCAAAGTAAACATATTGAAAAGGTCGGAAAGAATGTTTAGAAACAGTGTAGAATATTTAAGAAAATTCTAATGGCGGTTATGATTATTTTTATTAACGAGCAATCAGTTTTAAAGGCCCTGTAAGTCGTTTTTGCATAATTTGTGTAATTTGCCATTTATAATTCAAGTTTATACATTATAATGTAACGTTCGAGGATAAAACATTTCATTACACCATCCGATAAGCCGTATCCATAGAAAGGTTTGTCTGTATTGGGAGAAAATGGTGCGACTTCAGTGTAAGACGTAGATTTACAAATCTAAAGCGATTTGAAGAGTTCAGACAGCAAGATGGTTGACCATTCCATCATGGTATCATAATTAAAACTCTACCCTAAGTTCTGAGGTATCGGTACATCAGTCAGATCACTTCAACTACTTTCAAGTGACCATTTTGATGTTAACACATTAAAATGACCGCTCGAAGGGAAATGGACTCATAATCATGTCGATTCGTTTAAGAACTCTCTTTACTAATTCAGAAATGTTATTTTGCCATTGGTAACACTTATGTCAATTTCTTGAGAGCACCTTATTTCAACGTGCTAAGGTGGATGCTCCGATTGATTTGCAACCAGTTCCAAATGAAGCCTTTAGAACGTCCCATTGAGTCTCATTGAACTAGTTCTCACTACACTTCTCCAAGTTTTCAAGGAGTTTGTCCACCCTGGCAAGGCGTCAATATGATATTACTGAGAAGCAAAATTGCTCCATGGGGGAGTCTCGGCAACTGTGGTTGCATCTGGTATGACGAACCTTGCCGACTGATATAGCCCCAGTACATGGTCATGGCGTTAAGTAGTGGACTGGCAATATTGAAAGCTTGTCTCGAATCCTAATTGATCTAATGTAAATCCACGGATCAATTGATGAACAGGGTGGGTATCAATGTCTCCCTGATCACATTTGAGATCACGGGTCAGCTTCTTGGGCAATTATAATCTGAACAACGTTGACAGTTGCAGTGTCCAATCCAAGACGCGATTGCGCGATTCACGCTATAAAATATCAAATCCCGCCTCATAAAAAATATCATAGCGCTGTCGCATAGAACTGTCGCTCATAGTTATTTTGTTCATTAAATGCTACAAATATTCCTACCTTTTTCATTTTTAATCATATTATTTTAGCAAAAGAGAGAGGTTTATTTATACAAGGAAAACATTTGTTTTTAAAACGTAGTTATCGATCTATCAACATGTGCGAACGCTAACAACAGGAAACAGAGTGACCTCCCTTGGTTGTATGCACTTCCCGTAATGTTTGAAACAAAATCTAATTCACATCAGTATGAAAATAAACTTTTCAATGAATTATTATTATTATATCCGTTGATCGATAACTTAAAATTTGGGAATAAGAATATGTAAATATTTCTTACGTTTTATCGTTTTTAATGTTAACAATTTGGAAGAAATCAATCCCCCCCGTTGTTTCTACACATTCTTCTGGGATAGAACTTAGGGTAGGGTCAGCGGTGGATGGTCAATTAGCAATAAGTTTGTTTCCCTTGACTTGTGTTGGATCCTGCAAGACTTGACGTTCAACAACTTGCCGTTTAGCAAGTGGAGCAGAACCATGCTTCTCATACATCTTGCTTGCTTGCTTGCTTACATCCCCTCCCGGACACCTTCAAATGCTGCTTGTTTTGTGGGGACTGGGGACCCTAAGTCCGTGGGAGTTTATGTTTGGTCCTCAGCATATCTGACCATGTAATCGCCTTAGGTTGGTTGGGTAGGAACTGTCTCCTGTCCTCCTGGTGATAGGTGTCCTCCTGTACCCAGATGTCTGTCCGACCTGACTGAACAGGGATGACACAAGCCTGCCCTTTTCTCTCAGCATTCCTTCGGCCACTCGGGCCTCTTCCCTTAATCTTAGCAGCTCGTAGGATAGTGCCAGTACATAACCTCCGGGAATGCTTGGCATATATGGGTGTGGTTCCATGGACTTTTAATTGTCAACGGGTCCGAACGGAGTGTTCATCACATACGTTGGTGTTGACTGCATGAGCCCTTTTGCCAACAAAGATGGATTTGGTTGCCAAAAATATGATCAATGTTGGATGCCAGGTGTTGTGGAAGCCCCTCCGTGCTGGAATCCCATGTGTCGGGGTTGATCTGAGCCACGCTCACTGAAGGTAGGTAGAGTTGAGCCCGATATTGGAAGGTAGTGTACTGGACCATAGAGCTCACAGCGACATGATTTGAACATATTGGAACCGGAAGAGGGAAACGTCTTCTTAGGTGTTTTCCTCACGGTGTCATCGGACCACCATGTTGTCCCAACGTATCTGTTACATCTCAGGAGAAATCAAATATTGATCCCTCATTTTATGAATACAGCCGCAGTGGAAGGTCCAACAGCCGGAAAGTTTAGTAAGTTCTTCTGGGGTTACTTTATTTATCAATATTCTGTGTCTCTCCGCCATTGTGAATGATAAGGAAGTGCCAAGTTACTTGTGGAAACAACACATGTGAAATCACGTTCAGAAGATCTATACCTTACCACTTATCATTATCACATGTAATCACGATTTAATAAAGGTTTTTTTCTAATAGCGTGGTTAGCGCGTTCGGATCAAGAGGTCCGTGGTTCGATTTCCGATAGAGAACTGTTCTAAACTCAGTAAGGTTTGAGTGCAATGCTACACTGAATTTCAGCGTAGTACCACCCATGGTTCGCTAGTTCCAGCCGATGCTCGCAGGTTTCACTGCAATGCATAGCCACATGGTGTTGCGGGCTTTCTCCCTGACATAATACTAGCGGCCGCAATATAAGTGAAATACTCTTGAAAGCGGAGTTAAACCCAACTCACCTCACCTCACCTCACTTCATAAATGTTCATCTACTTCGTTGACTTTTAGATTCAAGTGCACATTAATGACATAAGGAAATGAAATCGAAATCAATTATACTTATTTTTATTCTCTTTAAAAACTTTCAGTTTTGTTACTTCAAAAAAATTGAAGAAACATGAGAATGATGCGTTAAACTTTACCACCAACATATATTAAATTTTATTTGTTGCCAACTTTTCTTTTTAGCTCTATTACATCATCAAATATAGTCCTCTCAGTAGACGTGATGAATCAAGTGTACATAAAGTGCTAAATATAGTTCAAATAGCTCTTAATATATCAATTAACAATGGAAATAATGACGTTATGTTCAAATATTAGTTATATACTGAATCGACCCGTGCAAGAACCGTAATAATAATGATAATACAAAAAATAATACAAGAAAGTTCTAAACTCAATTTGCTATCGGGGTACACGGCTTACAGAGATATCCCTGAAGACCAAAATGCAAATGCAAAAACGTTCGTAGTTCTCTAACATTGAAATATGAGATATGATTTTTTTAATGTTGATCTGCAAAAGGAAAGATTATTTTAAATGTTAAACATTTGTTGGCAACAACATTCCCCATCTCTTGAGACTAAAGCAATTTTCGGCTGTAAAGATAAAAACATAGCCATTTCGAAAAAAACTTAAAATTTTACAAAATATTGTTGTTCCCACAGTAGGCGTTCTTGATAATCTTCCTCTCACTTACGATAATACTACATTTTTGTGTCATAGCTCATTTGAAAGCTAAATTAATTTCAATCTGTAACTTACTTATTTGGTCCTTTTGAAAGAAATGGAATATCGGCTTCATCTTCAAAGGGACATAACACAGTTCCGTCAAAGGTGCTTATTGCAATCTTATCCTTAAAAGTGACTTAGCATTACTTTTTAAGACCTCTTTCACAACAAATTTGACAGGTAGGACAAAATCTGAGCAATATATTATTTCGTGATTTTGTTGCTTTTCAAGGGGTATTTTATTTGGAGAACATTTCTTGTTTTTTTTGTTACCTAAAATGGCAAATATTTCTTTATAAACGCGACTGTAGACGGGGGGACCCAGTATCTCCACATTTATTACATTTTGTGGCAGAAATTCTTGGAACTATGAAACTATAAAAAACATTAAATAGATTGAAGTAGATAACGAAGGATATAAAAAAGGACAATATGTAGATGACTCAATTATATTTAGACGGATCTGAAAATAGCCTCTTAGCTGCTCTAGAAACGTTTATACCTTTTTTCATAAAATGTCAGGTTTCAGGATAAACATCTAAAAAACTAAAAATATCTGGATTGGGTCAATGATTGTAAGCAAAATGATATTGTGCTCGTAAAATAATTTAAATTTGCACGAAGGTGACTACAACATCCCTGGGATATATCTCAACCCTAACTTGGAAGATTTATGGGTAATGAATACATGTACAAGGACAAGACTAGAAACAATTAACAAACTACTTGCTGGATGTCAGATCCGTTATTACTGCACTAAAACTTTAATGCCTCGGTAAGTATGTAAATAACCTCGTTGGATAATATATATCTTTTTGGTACATATGTTGATCGACAAATTTTGGAGTGAAGTTTTGACTTTTGTAGTAAATATTGTAAAATAAACAACAACATGAATTGAATATTTATCATGCAAAAGAAATATTAGCTGAACCAGGATGGTTGAATCATCAGTTTTGAAATAGTAACCTCTTAATTGAAAAATTGCTTAATTAAAAATAACGGAGGTTACGATAGGAAATATGTTCCTATTATCCTCTGTGAGAAGAGAATGACCACTCATCGTATTTTTTTCATAATTTACATATTGTTCCTGTAGAGCTTTGTGACATTGACCTTCATTTTAAAGACTTGGCGTATCATACATTATCCCTTAAATCTTAAACAACTTCTTCTTAAAAATCGGTAGGCATAGGAAATGTCAATTTCAGAATAACAACTTTGTTATATGGAGACTAAGGTTTGATCATTCGGTCTTGACCCCCAACAAATACGGGCGTGTCTTTGTCCAAACTCAAAACTTTCGAATCACCAGGAACTTGTCTTGCTACGAGGATCGTGTTTTGAAAATATTATATTTTTTTGGATGGCAATTAAAATTGTCCTACTCACAACTGAAGACATGTCAGGGTTGCACCCATTTGATGACGATCCGATGCCATGTCTGTATCACCGTAAATAAGGAAAATAGAATTCAACAAATAGGTCACTGGCATGTCTATACAGTCAAGCATTGTGCAGTATGTATTTGCTTGGTAATTGACCTTGTAGGTGCAGATCTCTACGTATTGGTGAAGGATATTCGGACTAGATTGTGTATTTGGGGCCACATTATTTTGAACTAAGGCTTTGGATGTTGGAGCATTAACTGTCCCATGGGGTGGGGTACAGTAGCTGGGATGAAATTGTAGGGGCTTGGTTTTGAATACAAATATTTGTTTGTTATTTAGCTATGTTGAAGGGATTTAATCTCCAAGAACATTATGGGCATGAAGTAATGGGTTTATATTTCAGAAACAGTGGCTGACATTGTTCTTACAGCTTACCATGCTATTGGCGATATTTATTAAAAAGCTAATACTATTTTGTGAATTTCATTGAACATTTGTATTGAAAATTAGTTCGAGACAATAAGACACAGTGGCATATATACAGCAAATGGTGATTTGTGATTACAATTGAGAATGAAGTACATTTGGAATAAAGATGAAAACTTTTTTGTATGAAGTCTTCCACAATTGTGTAACAGGGATACGTGACACGGCCGGGGAGCGCTTTATGATTTTCATTCGAATCGAAAGCAATAAAGACGTAGAAATATCCTCTACGGTTTATGAGTACATTGATTTGAATTCACGGCACTGTTCGATCCGAGCTGACAGGGTAATGTAATTTAGTATTTCAATTTGTGAGAAGGTAAACGTTGATGTTAGATTATTCTAAGAAAGTTTCGAATTACCATTGTTCAAATTTGTTCACTTGTCACACTTTCACCTTCACAAACTGTTAAACATTAAGAGACCGATGCATGCAACCGTTGTTCCATTTAACGAATCGAATTACTTTTTCATCTCGTAAATTCGTTAGTACTGTCTTGAAAACGGAAGTATTTTCTAAAAAGGGCAGGAACATAATTCCAAGTACAAATGATGGTTCTTCTGGCATTGAACTGTTCTGATCCTGAACGAGTTGTTTTCATTAATTTAAAATACCAAGTCGCCATTCATCCAGAAAGATATAGTTAGAGTTTATATATTGACGTCATACCATTGTGCTAGTCACGTCATGCAATATGTCAATGTTTTCAGTAAACTCTTCAAATGATCTCCCTGACTATTCTAAAATAATAATTAATCACAGCGCCATTTACACTCCAACATGTTTCATTGGTATCATCAGTGCGTATGACAGTTGTGACGTTATAATATCATGCTGGCATTGACATAACAATAGTATGACGCCGTAATAAAGCAAACGGTAGAGTGAACCCATTTTACATGTATGCCCCAAAATAGTAAGTACATTGTATGTTAAACATTAATTTTGGGTCTTAATATATTGATAAAATAACCTTCTTTAAACTGTCTCACCATTCTATCATTTGTTTTTATTTTTTTAAAAGGAAATTTTAAAATTAATTATTCTTTTGCAGAGGTGTCGAAGCGGGCACTGAGTGGTATAAGATGGGTCTCGGGACATTTTATTTTTGTTAAATACCCGGACTCTGTCTCTGAGGAAATCACTGTGTCCAATATATTCCATTGAACACCATTGACAAATAATGACATGTATAATGTTTTTTGCTGAACAGTCAGTATTTAAGTGCACATCAAATCTCTGTTTCGTTCATAAATTTGTATACCAGAACATGGAAACGTGTTGGGAGTGAAAATGGCTACGTCTCTTTATTTTACATTTGAATATGTGTTACTGTATACTCGTAAAAGTTTTTAAATGCTGTGTAAACATTAAATAAGTGAATATATATGTTACAAGATACGTCTGACGTTTACAGAATGTCAAGAAATCAATATTTTTTTAAAAGCTATAGCTGCAAAAGAAAATAACACCAATTAAGTTAAAATATTAAACCAAACTTGAGTTGTCGCAAACATATGGTGCTCACAATTTGAAATATATATATATTTGAAACATATGGAAATAGACATATTGAAATTCAAAATGTTCTGCTTCTGTTCTGTACAGAACTTCAATTTTGATGGTTGATTATAAAAAAATAAGGCAAGATATTGTGTAAATGTGTATTTCTTAATAATTTGGGCAGAGACGGAGTTCTTTGTAGTCATTTTCCTGAGAAATGGACAGTGAGTCTCCAATGTGTTAACAGTCTTGGCAAAACGTGCTACTTGAACTTGAACTTGAAAAGTTAAGTAAGAATTGCATCTAAATTTAGTTAGCGCCCGTCGATGTAATGATTTGACTTCATAAATGATTTTTTTTTAAATTTTGTGTAATAATATACAAAAGTTTATGATGTTATTTCATAATAACCGTCTCGTATATATTTATCCTTACATCATATGCTTGGATACCTTTGAACAAGACATACATATCCAAAGCCATGAGACAAGAGAATAGTTCTAACGCAAGAAAATCATTTAGTATCATCAGTATCGTCTTATGTTTTAAGCATTTCATAACTACTTATTGTGTGTCGTGAAATTTGATGTCCGAGTAAAAACATCCGCATTTTGTTTATAACGCCAAGGGGCCATGTTTTATCTGTTTCCTTAACCAATTACTATTTACAATAACGTCAACATCAAATTATCACACGAAAAGAGAATAAGAGTCGTCTGTTAAAATCTCACTATATAATGTAAGACCGTAGGTTTAGGAGAAGTTGCAAAGTCCTTCTGATTCTCCTCTGCCGCTGGTAGTGGTAATGCTCGATAGGATTGATGTGCAGCAGTATAAAGGTTTCGGGTTCTAGACGGCCTTTTGGCAAAACATTTGCTGTTTGGTATTTGAATTAAGGGTTATTTTCAAGAAGAGTTAGTTACTACACACTTTCACGTTCACCTGAAACTAAACATCTCAGCGTTGAAATAAATATATTTGAAGAGGGTCATTCCAAGAAAATGTCCCTCTGGGCTCAGAGATATGAAGTTAGTCATGTCCCACACCAGGAGGACATTACTTGAATGATAAGCAAAAGTAGTTTTCATAGGCTGACATTTACAAGAATAGGAGATGTATTGGGCATAACTCTTCGCATTGAAACTTAGCACAAACCTAAAAAAGATGAAGATAATGTGCTGAATAACTGTATACTTAAGACAATAATCCTGTGAACTACCTTGATGATATGAATTGCAAATCAGTTTGACCTGTTAAACTCGTTTATGGTCATTTCCGAAGTTCCGGAAGCGGCTGAAAATCACACGTCTCTGTATACAGCTCCCTGCTCCAGTGGGTTAATTGTACATTCTTGATGCAACATCAATTCATTGATTGTCTGAGTAGGTTGTGTCTCGTTATAACTCGTTAAAAATAACGAGTAAATACAATAGAACATTAGTGACAGTTCCCAGTGACAGTTCCCAAATATCTATTACCAAATATATACCGATATCTAATCTCGAATCAGAGCATTTCATTGGTTAAAAATTGCATGCAATTTATTATGAAGAGTAGCCATCTTTCAGCGATACGGGACAATCGCTGTGAAGACAATCAAGGGATTTTGACAAGACCTTTTGTATTTGCTCGCATTCTTTGTGTAACGATTTCCAAAGTGAGTGAGTGAGTGAGTTATTGTTGAACGCGGCTTCGGCAGTATTGCAGCCATTAGCGGCGAGATATTTAATTTATTTGCTTAATTTAAAAAAGAAAATTGCAATTGAAAAACAGAACACGGCACGAAGGCTGCAAAAACATCTGCATATTATCACAAGTTGAATAAAAGCTGACAATGAAAAGTTAAAATTTACAATTTGTCAATAAGGTGTATAGCCTTTAAAAAATCTAAAACACGATGCTCACCGAAATGAGTAAAAACTTGATTGATTGAAATAGAAGGATAAAAAGTTTCCCTGATATGTGCAGTGTCCCAACACTCACATAGAATGTGTTTGATTGTGAGAGGACACTGACAGGGTATACATACCGGGGGATCTCCCCCCTTTAAAAGATATGAGTGTGTAAGATGAGAGTGTCAAATACGACATCGTCGTAGGACACAAGCTTCCTGCCGGGTAAAAGAGGATAGAGATTTGTAACCTAAATGAGGTTGAATAGTGTGAAGTTTGTTATGATGTTGTTGGTCCCATTGGCACTTCCAACGTTTTTTAATGTAAGATTTAATAGCAGGTTTAAAATCCGTATATGGAACTTTAGTGGGAGAAATATGTTTGAGGTTTAATGCTGATTTAGCTACCGCGTCAGCTTAATTATTACCCCTGATACCCATATGGCTAGGAAGCCAGCAGAAGACGATGTCGAATTGGAGACAAGAATTATGAAGTAATAAAATATCCCTGATAATTGGGTGATCACTCTTACGGTTTTGAATTGCTTGTAGGCACGAAAGTGAATCGGAAAAAATAATGTAATTATTGGGAGTTGAGTTTTTAATGTGATGGACGGCCTTAAGGATGGCCTTAGCTTCTGCAGTAAAGATGCTGCTGCCATCATGCAGCCTTGAAGCATATGTTGTTGAAGGAGTCACAGTTGCTGCTGCAACTGTGGGTCCATCCTTGGAACCGTCAGTGTAAATTGGTTTATAATCTTCGAAAAAATCACGTAGTTCAAAAATGCCTGTTGAAATATTAATTGGGCTGTATTTGCTTTTTTATGAGTAGATAGAGAGAGGTTGACACGGGGCCTGACCACCTGCCATGGCGGAGTGGTAAGCAGACCGTGCTCTGCTATTGTTGTTAGGTCGATATCAGAATCTTCAACATGTTGTTGAAGTCTGATACCGAGTGGTGGAATTGCTTTAGGTTTTAAGTTATACAACTGCTGGTATTCAGGATTTAATACGCAGATGTATGCAGGATTTGAAGGGTTTGATTTTAATTTGGTTATATATTGAAGTGCTAGCTTGATGCGCCGATCTTCAAGAGATGGCTCATCAGCTTAAACGTAAAGGCTTTCAACAGGTGAAGTTCTGAAGGCCCCGAGACAAAGCCTGAGGCCCTGGTGATGGATTGTGTCTAGCATTTTGATATAAGAGGGGCGGGCAGATCCATATATTATGGATCCATAATCTAGTTGGATCTAGCGGATGAGTGATCGATAGAGATGTAGAAGAGTTTCTTCATCTCCACCCCATTTATTATTTGAAACGACCTTTAAAAGGTCCAATGCCTTTAAGCATTTATCTTTGAGGTTTTTGATATGAGGGATAAATGATAATTTACTGTCAAAAGTGAGACCAAGAAACTTGGCATCTGGAACGACTTTGATTGGAGTTTTATCCAGAAATAGTTCTGGATCTTGGTGCATTTTGCGCATATTGCAAAAATGTACGCAAGATGTTTTAGCTTTGGAAAATTTGAAGCCGTTTTCCAACAACCATTTGTGGATTTTATTGAGGCAGAGTTGCAATTGGCGCTCGATTGATGGCATATTTTTGCCTCTGCAGGAAACTCCAAAATCATCCACAAAAAGTGAACCATCTGTATGGTCATTTAAGACTTGTAATGCTAAATAATGTGACAGATAAAATGCTACCTTGTGGGACACCCATTTCTTGATCAAAGAAATCAGAAAGAGTGGAACCCACACGCACTTTAAATTAGCGGTCATGTAAAAAATTAGATATAAAATGAGGCATACGACCTCGCAAGCCAAATTCAAATAAATCTTTTAGGATGCCATGCTTCCATGTAGTGTCTTAAGCTTTTTCTAAGTCGAAAAAGATAGACACAGGATGTTGTTTGTTAATAAATGCATCACGAATAAATTATTCTAAACGAACAAGATGATCAGTGGTACTGCGTTGTTTGCGGAAACCACATTGAATATCAGATAGTAATTTATTAGTTTCCAAGTACCAAACTATACGATCATTGATCATCCGTTCCATAGTTTTACATACAGAACTTGTTAAGGCTATGGGACGGTAGTTGGAAGGGTCCGTGTGATCTTACCCAGGTTTTGGGATTGGAACAATAGTAGCATTGTGCCAACAAGATGGAAATTCACCTGTTTCCAATATATGATTAAATACCTGAAGTAGAACCTCAAGGCAAGGTTCCCGTAAATGTTTTAAAAGCTGATAATGGATTTCATCAGGGCCGGTTGCTGTATCATGAGCTTTAGAAAGTGCAGTTTTAAGCTCTGACAAGGAGAAGTGTTCATTATAATATTCTCCATTGTCAGATTTGAAATGAAGTGGTCGTTTTTCCTGTACCTTTTGGTACTTTTGGAAAGCAGGGACATAATTTGCAGATGAAGAATTTTTAGAGATTGTTTCAGCCAACTTATTGGCAATGTCAGATTTTGATGTAAGAAGGTCATCATTGACCTTAAGATGTTTTATTGTAGATTTGGAACCTTTGCCTTTAATTCTACTAATCATATTCCAGACTTTGCTGATAGGTGTTCTGGAATTGATCTTAGAGACATAGCCTCTCCAAGATTCGCGTTTTTGTTGGTTGACTGTGCGTCGAGCTTTAGCTCGAGCCTTGCGACAGTTATCGAAGTTAATTCTTGTAGGTCCTTTACTGAGCTTGCGTTCAGTTTTTTTTACGTGCCTTAATGGCAGTATCACAGGTTTCATTAAACCATGGCTTGTGAATGCGTGGATTTGCCGAGGTTTTAGGGATAGTTTCAGTTGCTATATCAATGAGACCTTTAGAAAAGGCCTCAACAGGATCAGTTGCATTGATTATATCATCATATATACTATGTTCACGGCAGAGGATAGAAAATGTACCCCAATCAGCCTTGGAAAATTTCCAACGAGGATTGTGCTCCTCGGGAAAAGGTGATGAGGCTTCTAATACAATGGGGAAGTGGTCACTTCCACATGTATCCTCATGGACTGACCATGAAAAGTCATGTAAAAGGGATGCATCAGTTACTGATAAATCTATAGCTGTATATGATCCTGTAGCAGGATGTAGATATGTGTTTGTGCCATCATTAAATAGACATAAGTCATTTTGAGTGAGGAAACTTTCGAGTATTTTACCCCTAAAATCTAGGGTATTACTACCCCAGAGGGGATTGTGACCGTTGAAGTCACCCATGATAATAAAAGGTTTAGGTAATTGATTAACGAGTTGATCAAGATCTTTTATTGTAAGATCTTGGGATGATGGAAAATATAAAGAACAAAGTGTTAATGTTTCAAATAATGATAAGCTGACAGCTACAGCTTGTAATTGTGTCTTTAATGGAATTACTCTTAGACATAATCACGTATTAAAATTGATGCACCCCCCTTTGCCCTATCGGCAGAAGGGGAGAAAGAATTATAAAAAGTGAATGGTCTCATTGCAATTTTATCAAATTCTTTACAATGAGTTTCTTGAAGGCAAATAGCTTGGGGATTGTAATTTTGGGCTAGCAAGCCCAATTCGTTAAAGTTGACCCTAAAGCCTCGACAATTCCACTGGAGAATCGCCATAGATGCGAGGATAAAATATTATATTAAAAGGCTCATGGTGGATTTTTTACCGGGGAGAAGCGACGGTCATTGGACTGAACCCTTTGCCCCTTTTTGGGCGAGTTGTTTACAGACGCTATGTCTGATGCGTCCATAAGGACGTCATCAGACTCAAGGTCAAGAGATCCAAACTTGTGACAGACCTCGACCGCACTCCTTAGGCCTTTGGGAGTGCGGTTTGCTGTTTTGGATTTATAATTTTTGGCAGTATGTTTTGAGGTTGATGGTTTTGGATTTTTGTTTTGGATGTTTGTTGGAGGTATTTTAGATCCTGTCAGCTTGACAGGCTCTGTAAGGGACAGAAGAGGGAATGTCATGGTACCTATTGTGGAAGAAGTTGAATTGCGGAGTTTGTATTGAGTTGGAGGATCACTCACCAACTGAATGTCTGTCTGAGTTGATACAGAGCATTTAGTGGCAGTTGCTGATGATACTTTGGTTGAGTATGAGGGTTTAGGACCCTCAAGAACCAGGCGTTTTGCTTCGGGGAAAGATATATTCTGCGTGAATTTAAGTTTTAGCATGTCGACTCCTGTTGCCACCGTGGGCACTCCTTGGAGGAAGCCAGCTGTTCACCAGCACAGTTGGTGCATTTAGGCAACTCTTACATTTGTCTGGATGGCTTTCATCGTCGAGTTTGCCACACTGTGGCCGAACATGCTCATCCACTTTGCAAGAATTGCTTCCATGGCCAAACTTCTGGCACCGGTAGCAACGGAGGGGGTTAGGGATAATCAGTTCCATGGGGAGTTTGTAATACCATGCATACACTGTTTTTAGAGCTTGTGGAGTTGAAAATGTTAAGAGATAAGTGCGAGTTTTGATGATGTTGTCCTCCTTCTTGATAGTGAACCGCTTGACAGCAGTCACTGCCTGGCTCTTCAGGTTATCAAGGAGCTCCTGTTCAGAGGAATCATCAAGACAGCGATCCTTATCCCGGATGATGGCTTTGCTGCTGTTTGGTGATGTATGGGGAGAAACCTTAACATGTTTGTCAATAATTTTCTGCAAGGTGAGAAGTGATGTTGCCTGTTGTTTTGTTCTTACTTCCACAAGAAGGTACCCATTCCTAATCTTCTTGACATCATTCACATCACCTGCAAGACCCTGAATGGTCTTGGCGGTGGCGAAGGGATAGAGACGTAGAGGTTTATCATCAGTTGATGATACAACCAAAAACCGAGGAAAGGTGCTTGAATTAGAAGATGAATTTGGAGTTGGAGTTGGAGTTGAGGTTGAAGGTTTTGATTAAGATGATTTTGAAAGTTTAGATGATTTTGATGATGTTGCCTCTTCCTCAGAAGAGGGACAATCATCTGTTGACAAATTTTGCTTGTTTTTTACTGAACGAGTCATGTTCGGTTGGTAAATATTCATCAACCTAGATCCCCACCCACCACGGAGCACCAACAAGGGCAATGCTTTATGTCAGCGGGTTTCCTGCTGACTGCACCGGGGATATCAGGACGATATACTCCACTAAAACGTTGCCAATGTTTCACTGGATTGGCCCATGGGCCACCGCTATCTTGGAAGCCAAGTAAAGTTGATGAATGTGTGCAAGAGAGCACTAAGAAAGAGTGCAGAGAGTAGGGATAGTACATCAGGACGGAAAGCATTGTGGAATGGTGGTGAAGGTATGCAAGAGAAGATCAAGAAAGTAACGAAAATAATTGTAAAGAGAGCAGCGTAAGAAGAAGGATAGCAACGATGTGCGCAACCAAGTGCTTGGCATGACCAGCCGATTGACCAGACTGGACCAAAGTAACGGCTAGACCGAAACATCAAGTTGAAAGATGACGCATCATGTCTTTTGTCGGGCAAGCCTTTTGGTGGTCGACATGGAATATCTTATTCGAAATAGTCATTTAAATATGGGCAATGACATTAAACGAAAGAACATGTCGCTCAAGTGGTTTAATAACCGTTTTCTGTATGATTATGATACTCTCTTTGAATGTTGTGCTTTGTTTCAAAACAGTGGCAACGACGCTGTAACCAAGATCGCAAATCAAAACTTAAGCTTCCTTTTCAATTGTTGTATTTCCCCCAACAGTACATGATCGTTCATCAGTTCACCATGTTCAAAGTGTTGTTAATCATATTTATGAAATAGGTGAAAGATTAGTCACAAAATATTTTGGGGTTTGGGATTACAGTTGGTTATGAAGGTTATGCTCTTTAGATGCAATAACACATCGCAAATTTCTTTCAAAATAACCAAATACCTTTCTAGTTTTAGGACTTTTTACCTAATGCAAATTAAATGTATATATATAATATGATTCAGTTTTTAAAGTCAATGTCAATTATTCCAAACAAATCAAGGTATTACGATATGGTAATGTATATGCATATGATCATTAAACCAAACTTCAAGATCATTCCAACATGTCTGTTCCTCTGCATTTCAAAGAAACAAGAACGATACTCTCATTCAGCTCTTTACATAAAAAAGCTATAGTTAAGTTAAGTTGTCCCTATGTGATATAAATATCATGTAAAAACTTGTATTGATATCTTCAACCAAATCTGTAAATCATGAAATACGTAGTCTATTCAAGGTTAACATCCACATACAACACTTGCCATTTCAGACAAACTTTGGGTACCTCATCATTGTATAATCAATGTCTCATAAACTATTCTAGAACCTTAACAGGATTGCGATACATTTAAATGACAATTGGATATATGTGTAAACTAAAACAGGGATATTTCTACAGATATTGTATATATGTAATTCAAATTTGTGCCTGTAGTGTCGTACAACCCTTCAATATAGCTAAGGAGACGAAACCTTCATTGTTACAGTACTAATGTCCTTAAGTATTAAGGAAGTAAGGGGAAAGGAAAGTAGAAGCGTGTTACCTTTGCTTTGTCCAGTTCTTCTAATGATACAATCTAATATTTCAGCTACAAACATAAAAAGGTATGGATCACCTTGCCTTCATCCGCGATAATTTATGAAAAAGTGAGGAGTTTACCATGATGGATAACACAAAATATTCTGTAATAAGTCGAAATATTAATCCAGCAAATGATTGCAGGGCCAAAACCAAATTCAACTGGAACATAATTCTCAAAACACTCTCTATTGCAATTTCAAAATCTCTCTCAGAAATTCATACTTTATACCAACTAAAAGCGTAACAAAATTTGCTGTACAGGAGTCGGGAGATATAATAATTATTATTAATGTATATGGCATAACAGGTAGTATTTTACAAGTAGAAACAATCATAATCTTAACTAATAATATAATTGATTTATATAGCGCCTGCTTTCCAGGGTTGTCTGCTGCTCAACGGCGCTGTTACAGTTCAATGTTCAATGAGGATATGCAACTTTGAAGAGGTGCGTCTTCAGAAGTTTTCTAAACGTTTGAGTGTCTGGCGCCTGCTTTATGTTCATAGGCAAACGATTCCATAGGGCTGGAGCTGACACTGAGAATGACCTTTCAGCCATCTTTGTTTCAGTGTCTGGTACAGTCAGTAAGTTGTTATCCGCTGATCTTAGTTGTCTGCTGGGCTGGTAGGGGCAGAGTAGAGACCTGAGATATTGTGGTGCATCGGGATGATTCAGGACAGTATAGATCAAGAATTTTAAACTGGACACGTTGTTTTACAGAAAGCAAGTGAAGGTTTTGCAACACCAGATTTATGTGCTCATTTTACGTGTTCTTGTCACAATGCTTGCAGCAGTATTTTGGACTTTCTGAAGGTGATTTGTTGTTCCGGTCGAGAAGAGAAGTGCATTATAGTAGTAACATCTCCACAATACATAACTATGCATTAGCAGTTTGGTTGTGTTGACGTCCAATAATCCACGAATCTTTGTTAGTGATATGGATGTTTGCAGTTCTTGCTACTGCAAGTGCTTGAATGTCAGGTGAAAGAGTCTTGTCAAACATGACACAGTTCGGGGGCAAGACAGTTGAACTTCCTATAGTGATTGATGATTCTGGGTTTTTTTTATCATTTAATTTAAGAAAGTTGCTTGACATGCATTGGCGTATATCCTTCAAGCAATACTCAAGAACTTCTTGTCCAGTGTCAGTATCGGTTTGCCCAATACTATTATAGATACTAATAATGATAATAATAATAGTATATTTATAATGCGCACATATCCATGCACAATGCATGCTCAAGGCGCTGCACAATTATTACTGTGAAGGAATCCTACTTTCGGTGCTGCCTATGAAGCGCTCCGCGCGACCGTATAGGTCCATACATTCCTATGTCCAGGTACCCATTTGTACAGCTGGGTGAACTGAGTGCAATGTGGTTGAAGTGCCTTGCCCAAGGACACAACTCAGTATAAGACTAAGGTCACAAATGTTTGATGTCTCCACCGGGATTCGAACCCGTGCCGTTGGCGTGAGAGGCAGACATGCTAACCACTTCACCACTGTACACCACCAGATCTGGTTATCATCAGCGTAACCATATAAATGCAATCCATGTTGACGGATTAAGTTCCCCAGGGGAATGATGTAGAGAGAAAAGAATACAGGGCCCAAGACTGAGCCCTGAGGTACTTCATATAACATTTCAAGACGTTGAACTGTACTTGCATTCTCCTTCAGGAAAGGTAAGATCTTATCCATTGCAGACAAACACCTTTAATTCCAAGAGTGTGCTCAAGGCGGCTCAGAAGGATGCCGTGGTCATCAGTGTCGAACGCGGAGGAAAGATCCAGCATGACCAACAAGACAACTTCCCTGTCATCCATTGATCGCAGAATTTCATTGTGAACACTAACAAGGGCAGTTTCAGTACTGTGCCTTGTTTTATAGGAAGATTGGAACTCATCAGATAACTAGTTTTTCTTGAGATGGTCTTGAATCCTCTTCAGCACAATCTTCCCAAGAATCTTTGATAAGAATGATAGGTTTGAGATGGGAAGGAAGTTTCTAAGTAACAAGTTATCCAACGATGGCTTCTTTAGTAATGAAGTAATAAGTGCCTGCTTGAAGAAAAGTGGCACAAAACCGGTGTCGAGAGAAGTGTGGATTATGTCGGTAATTGGACTGGCAAGTGATAATGGACATTCCTTGACTAGGGTCTAAGGCATAGGATTTGTTTGGAGAGTTTTTAATGACAGAGATAACCTCAGACACATATGGGGATCTGAAATATTTCATTGCCTCCTGTTGAGATGGCTTGTCCAACTCAATTGACTTGTCACCATGCGTACTAATTTGAGGTGAGGTGAGGTGAGTTGGAGTTTAACGCCGCTTTCAAGAGTATTTCACTTATATCGCGGATGCTAGTATTACAGCAGGGAGAGAGGTCGCAACGCCACGTGGCTATGCATTGCCGTTAAACCTGCGTGCATCGGCTGGAACTAGCTAACCATGGGTGGTACTACGCTGAAATTCAGTGTAGCATTCGAACCCCGGACCTCTTGATCCTAAGCCGATCGCGCTAACCACTGCACTTTCCCGCCCCTTATAAATATATCAACTGATAGTTAAAATAAGAAGTTGATATAAGGCAACAGGTGGTGAGGTTGAGCATTTGTGACAGGCTGAACGTTAGCATCAACATTGCTATTCTGGTCATTCATTTCTCGTAAAAAGATACATATGTTGGTCAAGAGAAAATATGTTAACAAAGTTGTCATTTCTTGTATGTTTTCTATAGCTCTTTAAGACTCATTGAGTCATATTTAATTGAACGAGTTTCTTTTCTGCAGGTCTGTTTCCTGACATCTTTCGAGGAATACTCCTACAGCCTACCCTCCCGTCTGTGATTGAAGACATGCCTATTGTTGTTCCTAAGAGCCTTACACCCGTTTATGTAAATGCTGAAAATGTTGAAAGATTAAGAGTATAAAAACTTATTCCTTAATCTTACTGTATAATGTAAGATCGATATCACGAAACTAAGAAACAAACTATAAAAAGGATATTTCAGGCATATTTCAAGACTACAAGGTACAGTGTGATCGAGACTTTGCATAACATAAGGATATACTGTCAATACTATGGTTTGTTTCCAAATATGGTGAGATGAAGTGAGTTAGGGTTTAACGCCGCTTTACAGAGTATTTCACTTCTATCACGGCTGCTAGTATTATGGCAGGGAGAAAGCCCGCAACGCCATATGGCTATGCATTGCGATAAAACCTGCGAGCAACGACTGGAGCTAGCGAACTATGAATGGTACTACTATGAAATTCAGTGTAGCATTGTACCCAAACCTTACTGCGTGTAGAACAGTTCTCTACTGCAGAAAAGTTGCCGTGCCGCTGGCGGGATTCGAACCCCGGACCTCTTGATCTGAAGCCGAACGCGATAACCACTGCGCTATCCCGCCCCTGTATTGCCTCAATGTTTGTATTGCGATATGTATTGCTGAACTGTAATGTATTGCAGTACGTACCCCCCCCCCCCCCCCCCCCCCCCTACTAATTTGACTATCAGATCGAATATCAGTACGTATTCTTTCCACTTTCTCAACAAAGAATGTATTTATTTGCTAGTTGAACCGGATCTTGAACAGATCTGTTCTGTGATGAGACGGGCTTCTTTGTAATGGCAAAAACTTGTCATGTATTATTCCTACTGTCTGTAACTGACTGCTTTATTTTGGTTTGTTTGGCCTTGTGAACCAACTTTGTCACTTTATTCCTCAGAGAGTGGAAGATCTGTCGGTGACTTTCCAACTTTGTTTGTCTCCATTTATTTTCTGCTTTACGGCGTTCATGTTTGGCTGAGGTGACGTCATTTGTGATCCAGTCACTCACAGCGTTTGTTTTAGGAGTTGCATAGGCACCAAGGGTGGTACTCCTAAGGGTTCCGTTATAACTATCCACTTGCGTGGACACGGCCTCATTTGTGGAATCTTCGATGTAACGTTGTTGAGAAACAACTGTCGATAAGTCACTGTCATTAACATCAGCCTGAAAGCATTCAATATCAATGTTTCTTGTCTTCCTCTATGAAATAGTTTTCCTCACAGGTTTTGGCTTTGATATATTAAGAGTACAGAAAAGGGATGAGTGATCAGAAATGCGAGAGTCTATAACGGAGATGTCCGTGATCATTTTGTCAGTTGACTTCCACGTCTACGCAGGCTACGGTTCAGAGTCTTCTCGCCAGCCTCCTTCAGTATCTGACGAATGTCCGTCTCGTTCATTATCTGATACGCGCAAGCTATTTCTTACCAGAATCCCACCAGGTCTGTTCATCATCCGATGTCCGCCAGGTCCGTTTATCATCTTATGTCCGCCAGGTCTCATCTTCCTTTGATGTCCACCAGTTTCTACCATTAGTAATGTTTCATGAGATTAAAATTAAATCGAACTCAGCTTTCAACAACATTATTTTTTGTCGAATATAAACGAGATGTTTTGTTAAACACTGATGCCAAAATGTAACCATTATTTGAATTTAAAATACGAAAATATTTACAAAGTTTAAAAGCACCATTACCTCATGTGAATGATCTAGTTATGGATCAAAGGTCTATCATTTATCAATCAAACGTTACATTCAAGAATAGGATTTCTCCTGTCTGCAAAACCATTAAGGTAGCAAGGGCAAACATTTTGACCTCATTAAACAAATCTCAGCACACTGGATGCACGTGTCAACTATCAAAGACTTAGACAATAACTAACGAGTGACGGGGAATGGCAGATTATCTTTCCCGAGTTATATCATTTGAGTAATTCTCGAGCCTTGGCGAGAGAATTACACACATTTGATATAACGAGGGAAAGATAACCTGCCATTCCCCGTCACGAGTTGGTTTTTGTTTATATTACCCATATGACAAATTAAAGTAAAAACGCGAATATTAAAAGCCAATAGCTTCTCTAAAAGGACCCGAGAAGGAGAGGAATCTCCATATCCATACGCGTGTGACGTGGATTCACTTCTTACGTACCTATCCTTGTTTACTCCGCACGATTAAAATGTCCCCTGCGAAAATGTCTTTCACAATAAAAGAAAGATGTGGCTTTAATTGAAAGTTTTGTATTCCTGCCAATTACTATCAATCCATGATTATCCATATACGTTATTGCAACATTCATATCAAGAGGTGTGTGAAGCTCAAAAACAAGTCGGCTCAAACCGAAAAGCCCTGTGACGTTACAATCGACACTGTGACGTCATAACCGCTCGCGCCTATGACGTCATTACATTCGAACGATCGCGGTCGCTCTTGAAGCTTTCCGTGGTTATACACTCAAGCAGTAATCGCTCGTTTCTTTAAATTTTGGACAATTTAACTGCTTCCTCCGACATTTGATGCGTCGGCACATGTACGAAAACGCTAATTTCAACTGCGGGAAACAAATAAAACACGTTAAAGTGCAGAAGACAGTTTCTAAAGTTACTAGTCGGGAAAAGTAAGAAAGATGAATGAAGTAGTTCCGGCAACCAATGAAATTCTTATTTTTCTGTAACAGCCAATCAAAAGCCAGAAAAAGGTGTAACTCCCATGTGACTTACAGGAAAAATACTACCCTGTGTCCGTCTTCCAATATTGGTAATATTTACATTGTATCGCTGACTTATTATTTGTAAAGGTAACAGTTTTTGGACAAACATACATGAAGGCCAAAATGACTAAATCAGTGTAGTCACTGCTCTAATCCTACATCCCAATTTAGTCGTAGTCGTTTTCTCGGAAAAGTTCTTATTTCGTATCCAAATAATCTTTTTTCATAAAGTCTTTTGTCATCAAAATAAATTTTGTAAATTGGAAAACATAAAAAAGCTACTGTTGCACAATACATGTGTACAAAATCGCTTTCCCTCAAATTTTCTTAAAAAATAAAATACCTGTCTCATAAAAAAAAAAATTGTAATTGGCTAGGCATCCACAATACGGATTATCCACACACGATGTACAAACATGATAATTTCAAACCGTGGACTTTCACACTTACCTGTATGCTTAGTCACTTGGCCAGTTTTAGTTTTCTGAAAATGATAATGTTTTATTTATTGATTTTGTATCACATTTAAATTATTGCTTAAACTGTCTCATGTCTACAGAAGTCAAGGTTAGAACAAATGTCATTGAATAAATCTAATATAGTATTACATTATTCCCATAATGCAGTGTTCTTTCAAATCTCCCGTACTTGATTCGGATCACGTTTTAAATTTAAATAATTTATCATTTGTCAACACTTTGATACATGACTGTTAACAGGGCCACTGTCCAGGTTGTCCAAATCAGTTGTTGCTCCTCAGATATATTAAATCACTCATGTTCGATCTAAATGGACGACAACGATAAAATAAAATGGCGTCCAATAGAAACCCCACCAACTTTTTTTGGTTTATAAATGATCAATATAATTGTGTCCAAAAGCTAGGTAACCTAAAGTTTCCATTTGTGAATACTAGCTTATCATGTTCCTGAAAACAAAACAAGCGCTTCTATACTTAACTGGGCGATGGCTGTGACGGTGCAAGGTTAATATAATGTACCAAATTATGATTTAGAATTATATAAGAAATGCCCTAGTTTGTAATAATCTAATCCCAAGACGAACCTTGCATCCTTGGTTCCGCCAGCTGTAGAGATCTGCCTTTGAGTTGGTAAAGCTGCAACTGTGTTTTTCCCTGTCAAAGAAAAAGTTGCAGATTCCCTGTCGACTACAATCTGTTGCACAATGAATTATCCCCGGTGTGGTCCTGGGAAGCTTTACCGGGTTTCTAATCTGTTTCTTGTAGTGATAAAAAAGCACATTGCCAATCACAAGCTTGAAACAAAGCATAAACCAAAATAGGTTTAATACCATGATTTGACGATCTGAAATTGTAAAGTTATTGCAATGTACCTTTCAAACATTTAAATTCAACATAACGGAATGGTAACAATACATAACTATTGAGAACACCCTCGTTTGTGGAATGGCCTTCACATTGTGTTTATGTAGTCAGATACACGTAGTTATTTTTAACTGAACGTTCATTATTACATGAGTTAAAAAGTAAGGTCATTGTTGTAAGATCTAGCGGCTGCTTGTCATATCGAACGTAACGAAATGTTTATTAAACATGTAAAGCTATATGTAACTTGACATATCACCACTCAAAGAGTATACTGAAGTATTGATGTGATTTATTTAAGGATTGAAGTTGTCCGCCTTCAACGAAGTACAACATATTTATTGCTGTTACACTTAGATAGAACATAGCAAAGGTAAAGCAATCCTTATAATTACAAAACCATAAAATATAAATCGAGGGGCAAAGGAAAAGATACCAATTTTTTAGCAGAAATACACAAAAATATTCTGCCGGATAAAGTTTTGAATTTCTGTGATGAGGACATATCTCATTAAAGCTGCATAAGATAAGATAAGATAATATAAGATAAGATAAGATAAAACTTTATTATCCCGAAGGAAATTTTGGTTACATCGTAAAACACATATAACAGAAAAAAACATGAAATCACAACATATCACACAACAACGAGCACTAAGATATAAATGAAGAGCACTAAAATAGAATTAAGGATAAGATGTATGACTTGTAATGATTGTTAAAATGACAGTAATGTCAAGTGGTTGCCAATGCTAAAAAGTACATAATAATTAACTGTTGTTAAAAAATTTAATACCGGCAGGAACAAAAGAATTGCGGAACCTGTTTGTTCTAGCTATCGCAGACGATGTCAACATCGTAATGGAGAACATGAGAGGTGTCATTTACAATTTTTTTCACTTCTTTTTAACAATTTGCTGCTCGTACAGTTGGCCGATAGATATTATTGAATCTGTCCCAATGATTTGGTTTAATTTATTTTTTGAACAGACAGGTTATCAAACCAACAAGGAAGGTTAAAGAGTTCAAATGCTTTGTATACATGTTCTGTAAAACAACACCATCAGAGAACAATCAATTATAAATAGTGTTTAAACGTCGTAAGTAATACAATCTCTGCTGACCTTTTTTGAACAGGTAATCAACATAACCATTCCAAGTAAGCTTACAGTCAATAAAAGTGCCTAAATATGTGTATTTGTTTAAAATTTCCATTTCTTCATTGTTGATTGAAATATTACCTGAAAAGATTTTCGGAAATCAATAACAATTTATTTCGCTTTCTTTGTATTCAACACCAATTGTTTTGTTGGGGATCACATATTGCAAATGTCATAAATGGTGTGACTTTATCAAGTGAGTCAAACGTAATTTTAGAATCGTATTTACAACGGACAAAAAGCCAAATTTTAGTTGATAATGTTTAAGAGGTCATATAACTACTGTGCATGTAAATGCCACGTACAGTTTTTGTTTCTGCACATGCATAATGATGTTACTCAATTTTAATTGGAAACTAGTAATTACGATATATTTGACGATTGGGAATAAATATGCAAGCTGAGTAAATGTATTTGTATTGTAAACAGCACATACGGTGAGTTGGAACGTGTTAAAGCCAAATACAATTTTATGAAACACAATGGATGCACCTTTAAGAGATATACACAATTTGATTTATGAGAGTATTATACTTAATGTCGAGGCGAAATGGTCGTGTGGTAAGCTGTTGGTACAGTCAATGCTGGCGATAGTTGCCTTACTCTGAGGGCGTGGGTTCGAATCCCACATTGGACTCGTCCCGAAAAAGTACAAGAATTTGTACTATTGAAGGTAGTGTTTTCCCCAAATATAACCATGTTAAATTATACGTAATGGTATTGAAGGTCAAATTTTATGAAATATGGAAGTTATATAAATGACGCGCCGTTACTGTCAATCTAAATAAATTCAAATCGACATAGTTTTATAATGTTATAATGTATTAAAGGGGCAGTAGCACGTTTTTTGCAAATTTTATTTTTGCAAATTTCCCATTTAAAATGATAGTTTATGCTATCTTTATTTACTTTAGAGGGTAAAACATCTTATTACACAAACCAATTATCCGTAGTGGTTATAACGGTGTTGCGTATAAAGCAAAAATTGCATGGCGGCCATTTTATTGTGAACACAATTTATTATTTCGAATGACAAAAACTATTCCCATGGCTTTACGGAACCATGTACACTCATTTTTAACTTGATTATCTGAAGAGAGAAGGGTGGTTTACTGTTAGTAACATTATTTTGCAAATACATTTCATCAAATTATTTCAGCGAAAAAACGTGCTACTGCCCCTTTAACACTATATGGAACAGTTGATCTGAATCTATTTAGATTGCATTGCTGTAGATCGTCAGGGTCATAAACACAGCAATTTCACTCTCCTATCACGCCTGCTTAAGGAGGTTTCAGAACGACTTGTTTTATTATAAATATGATGTTTAAAAATTTACAAATTGTTTAGTTAGCTTTAAGAGAATTTGTACTAACGGTTGTGTATTGTGTCTTTTTACCAATGTTTTGACCATATATATCAGATGTAGATACCACATTAGTTTCGGTTTCTGCACATGAATAAGGCTGTTCCCCGATTTTCTTTGGAAACATGCAATTTGGCGTTTGGTGATGAACAAGCAAGTTGAGTGAATTTAACTAAACTGATATAAGCAAATAGAGTATTCTGACACCTATCAAAGCCAACTAAACTATTATGAAAAACACTGAATGCTCTTTTTATATAACTACCAACCCCGAAGACATGGCCACTGTCTGTCTGGTCTTATCAATCTGGTCATATATAATTAAATGGTCGCAGGACATTTCAAATATAAGATAAACTCGCACGCTAGGCATTGTCCGGTAATAGGGAAAGTAGAGACATCCGTCTTGGATGATAGTTTATTTAATCAACCAGATTCGAGGTTGTTGTCCTGATGGAGTGGCTCGATGACAGAATATGTATTTAATGCCACCAAACCAAACTGGAGTGAGAACAAAACTTTCGTGAAATTTAAAATGAATATATTAACTTAACAGACAAAATGCCAAGAAAAGTCAATGTTTAAACTTGCAATGCTGTATTTCTGCAGTTACGTTTAATGAAGGTTAATCACTCTGATTAAAATCGACTCTGTTCCAAGGATTTAAATTTGGCATGTCAGAGATATACCCATACTTTTCCGAGTGTATCGAATGATACCCTACAAATTTCCCTTTGGGCCCTTACGAGGCGCAGCAGTTAGTCTGTTCGCGCCTTTCCTCCCCTCATAGGTTTGGGTTCTGATGCTCGCTTGCAATAGGGAATGATGATGTCACCGATGTCACGTTGCTATACAGGGTAGCGTCCATTTTTATTATGTGTGATCTATGTTGAGGAACGCTTCATGGGGAAACGTTAGGCAATGTTGGTTTATCAAACAGGTAAGTATTACTAAAAAATGTTACACTATATCTTAGCATTCCATTATATAAGCATCAGCATTAAATACATGTCTAACTAGAAAGCATTCTATAATATGTTCATCGGCATATAGTAAAAACAATTCTTTTACTTCTTTAACATTTTCAAAATGAGGTGTTATTAACTGTCAGTAACATTATTAAATTATTTTAACAAAAATATTGCCGTTGAGACAATAAGAACAAAACACTTGTATGCCATCGTTGTGAATTCATATTGTCTGAATTATTTAACTCGACTTGCCGACCAAATTTAATTCCTCTTTCCATGGAAAGGTTGAAACATAAGGAAAGTTCCACTGTATATTCCATCCGTCCCATTATTTAACCTTCTGGTGACTGCAGCGACGACTTCCTTGTCCATTATAACAACTCAAGCTTGACTTGACCTTAGTCATCAGATAACAAAATGGAAAATATGAAAATCATTGAAAAATACAACTGTTTAAATTTTTTTCATTGAAGAAGAGCTTTGTGATTGGACGATTCTGCAATTATTGATATTTACAACGTGTCGCCATCTACAACTCCTCAACCGCCTCAATGTGATTCAACAATTCCAAAGAACTGGGTCAAATGATACGTAAATTGGAGAAATGACAATGATTATAGAAAGGGAAAATAGAAGCTATCAGCAAGATAATCTTAGTGTAAAGTCAGTAATGTCACTTCCTGTCACACATTTAGCTCTTTTAAGCTGAGTTTGACTGCAAGAGGTTTTACCAAGGACAGCTGTCTAAAGAGCTTCTATCAATGAATTGTAAGTTCATTTGAGGTCACAAAGAGATATTGTGGCAATCACTGGATATCCAGGTCAAAATATTACTGTCTGTAATATTTGTTTAACATATCTTAAAGTTTGTTCCCAAATTACGATGAAAAAGATTGTTTTTCAACGTTGCGTTTCAGACAGAGGTAATACTGTACGTGACATGATGAAGTTCGATTTTACTGCAATTAAGAATATCGACTGCATCGGAAAAACATTCATGTCCGTTTTTTTTTATAATCCGATACGACGTAGTCGGGGTTTCTTAACACTTCGCGTGTCTGTGCGTGCATGCGTGCATCTGTCTGTCCGAAATCACATATGTTAATGAAAATGCGTTAGCGTTGTTTTATTCATATTCACATTGTCAGAAACAGTCTGACAATCAGTCGTTGACATAAAAGTTAAATTTCAAGAAATGTGAATTCGTGTATGATAAAAATGAGCTTCTGATGTATTTTTATGTCTAGATCTTTCTTAATGTGATATACATGATATATTGAAAATGACAAAATTGGCCAGACAGTCTCTCAATCTCTGTTTGCTCGTATATTTTTGTCTGCAATTATATTTTGTCTGGAGCATATATCTTGAGGTAATGACTGTTTACATAAAGTTTGAGTTATTGCCTTTAGTTATTCAGAAGCAGCAATTTGTTTCAATGGCAATATGTTTTAATAGTTGTGTACTTGTTATGTTTCTTATTGGTGTCTTGATAATGACTAAAGTCACAGTGATACGAATGTTTAGACCTGTGTTTTTTTGCATTATGTAGCTATATTAAAATCTATTCGATCATAATGATGTTAATAATCCCCGTCACGAAAAGGAACGGGGATATAAATTTCGCCTTGAGTACAGATTTCTCTGATGAAGTTTCCCATGGGTGATATAGTGGAGAGTAACGGAGCATATATAAAACCCTTGGTAACCGAGGATGTCTCTTTCCTAAGATTAAACGAGAAGTGTCAGTCCGAATAATTGTAATAAAGGGAGATATTTTATTCCATTGATTTAAACTTGAATTAACATGCTCTGAAAGTCCTTGGAGAAATGAAACCCTTGCAATCGATCAATTCCGCATCCTTGTCAAAACTTGATTAACAAAGAAGCCTCGACTGTTTGACTTGTATGATTGGATAGAGCAGACGCGCATCCCTTGTGACTGCAGGGGGTTACTAAATATGAACTTATCTTGAATCCTAATTTTTCTGAGTCAGATTTTAGTAATAGCATATACAAATTAAATTACTTTCCGTTGTACAAAGGAAAATGCGATTTAAATATATTTTTTCAGCCTTTCTGAAGACGGTTCCAGAATACAGAGGTATCAGGCTCTTGTGAATTTAGTGACATTGAATATGAGTGAATGTACATGTATACTACCGACTAGAATTAATAGCGTCTACAATGCAATTCATAATAGTTGATGGGAGTACCCTATTTGTAAAACGTATAGTTAAATGTCATGTCTTTCGTTATGAAAACAAGGACGGACATTGAAAGTTCATAGAGTCAGTAGAAAAAACAATTGGACATTCGAAGTAAAAACTTAAAATCAAATCCTCTGTTGTAGAAAAACATGTTTCCATAATATCACTGTAAAGAGTAGCTGCACATGTGTATGGTACAGTTTTAGATTTTGTTTGACCAATTTATTCGATTCTTGGTGTAAGCCAATAAAACATTATGTTGATTAAATCTACAAGGCTCTCAAAAGGCATCTTACAACCCACGGAATACTTTCATTAAGGTCGTTTACTTGCAATTCAAGTCCCAGCTCATGATGAAAAAGCCCAAGCTGAGATTGTGTAGATGATATGGTTGACCGAGTATGTAAGGGTAATTGCAATCACTGGATATACTCACAGAATAATACAAATGTGTGAGTATTCATTACATGTTTCGTTGAACTTTTCTTAAGAAATATACATGCATTAAGTTGCCGTATCTATTTTTATCTTCGTTAGGTGAGATTGTACAAACTGAAAACCTTGATTAAAGTGTGTCCTATTGATCGCTTTCGCTGTTCAGTGTTCAACTCTAGTTATGCCATGGAACTTGTTCTTCAATAAATGGATATAGAAATAAATGCTCAGTTTATGTTTAGACACTTTTGAATTTCACGTTTTTGGAAAGTAAGGGATCGTTATATGAAAAATAGATTTATTATCCATTGAAAAACCTCATCTGGTTATAAGAAATACAAACGTCGCCAGTTTCACTTTCCAAATTATGTTTTCTTCTGACATTTAATGACAGTTAAATCGTTACTTACAAAAAGTCCTATGAATTTGAAGTTTTTCTTTATTCTCAATGTGAGTCACCTAGCTTGTTGTATATGTCAACGCTTAAATTTAACAGGAGTTTTGGTCAATATAAGATATTTCTAAAATAAAGTAAAATACCAAAGGCTCATTGACATCTTAATATTTACTTGGAGCATATTTTGTTGTTAATAATTGTGAATTGACAAAGCTGTTAATTTGTCGGTACATCTCTCGATCCTATATCTCTTATTTACACGAATAAATTGTTAACTTGGTCACATTACTTGCAATGAGTCATACAATGGACTTGCTATGGGTACGTTAGTGTAGAGTCGCCGCGTGGAAACGATTCTTCATAACTAGATCCCCGAAGATAATAAAATACAACTCCGTATCATAATTCTTTATATAAGACATTGCTATGAATTGTGGTTATCTTTACAACATTGTTGAACGTATAGATGTATGTATGTATATTAATTTTATGATTTATAACAGCTAATGACTGCTACATTAATTTAAAATAATACACACTTATCCATGTTTCTTTTTAAGTCAGCGTGTTCATGATGTAAATGGAACTATCAATCAATACCAAATGCGATTCTGTCACCATGGTGTAACTACAATGATAATGAAGCAGATTTATAGTGTTAAAGATATTCCGTTACCATTACGTTGTTGTTTGTTACGTTTTATAATGAAGGATTTCCATATCTGCAATTTCGATTAGCACGTTTTGAAGTTGCTAGTGTTGATACAGCTGAATAATCGATACCAAATGCGATCCTGTCACAGTTATACAGCGTGAATGAGGATCGATGTGGTTTGGCACGAAAGTTTATTTCCAATTCAATGTGTTTGAAAATGAATAATTGCTTCCACAGAAAGTGATTTGTGAATGCCATATTTCGGTCTGATATGTTCAAGTTGTGTCTTTGAAACAGAGAGTGATCAATTCAGCGAGCCATTCCTTTCTCCATCTTCAACATCGTGTCAGGGGACAAAAATACTGCTACTGATACAAATAGTGATTACATTTGGTATGGAGCGTATATATGATGGTTACTGCTTAATGCGTAGTAACATGTTTAACAAGTTGAAGGCAGAAAGTCCTTTATTTATCAATTCCATATGGTGAAACATTAGCGATGGTACATTATTGATTTATGTATCTATCGCCTTTGCATATCAAGGAATGTATCAGAGTTTAATTACGTAACTGTACCTAGCCATCGGAAAAGCAGCAGACGGTTTTTGGTTATGTTTATTTGATTTAAAAAGAATATAATGGTTGACAGTCGAAAGGGTACCATATATATTTTACATAAAAATCACATTCGTTTCCAGAGTAATATCATACACGTGCTCGGGTAATATCTACGACTTTCAAGTTATAACTACCATAAGATAATCTTGTATTTAAAAATTAAACATGTGTCAATGGTAGAATAACATATTTTAATCAAATTCGAAGTTTGTGCTGCCAGAACAATTGAATGGTATACAATGATAGTTTGCTGTGTATTGTTCAAGAATGGCTGCTATAAACAATAGAAATTGCAACAACAAAAAACAGTAGTGGGAGAAGTACGCAAATAGTCCCCATTGTTGCTACTGACATTCTAGTTTTACTTTCATATATTCATACCTCGAATAAGACAATTTATTTCAAAATTACTGGAAAATTGTTTTAAAACAAAAAATGTCTATTCTAATCATAAACTTAACTCTTTTTTGATAATTGAACTTCAGTTTCTTTCTCTCTGACGGAAAGTTAGGCTGACCTAAAGTTTTCTTGCCTTCCAATGTGCATTGACCTTGTGGTCGAAAAGTCAGGTATGCAAAGTCAGGTATGTTGATTGATTGAACAAAAAGCATCGGCCTCAAATAAGGGTTATAACGAAATATTTTTTCAACATTGATGTATGCTTGAATTGAAGCTGTTGTAATTCCTTAGGTAGATGGGACAAGAAAAAGGCATAGTTGGAGGCATCTTTCTCAGGCTAAAAACTAGTATAAAAAGGATATATATGTCATATGTACATATAGCAAAATGGAGTCTGTATTTAGGCCATCTTGGGGATAAAAGCTTTGATTACTAATCAAACAATTAGCTGTTTAATATAAATATCTCAAATATAAGAAATGTACCTCGCTCGTTTAACCTGTGTGAGTTATAGTTATATACTGTATTAACAATTTACATTCATTATTTATTCATGAATAAATGAATAATGAAACCGATTTGTTTTTACATATTTTGAAGTAGGCCTATATTACGAATTTAATCAAAACGTTGTTGAGAGTTTTGTCATTACTAGAGTCCAGCAATAAGAATATGTAGACCTGAAACAAGCAGTCAACCATTTGTTAAAACTTAATCTAATCTAAAACTGCTAATCTAAAATATACCACTTCGATTGATTATGAAGAATATTTCGGTTTATCTTGGAAGTCCAAGGATAATGGCCCGGTATTCCGATGCTTGGCGCATTCAGTTTGGATATATATATATATATATATATATATATACATATATATATATATATATATATATATATATATATATATATATATATATATATATATATATATATATATATATATATATATATATATATATATATATTGGTTCTATCCAAAATGTAACAGGGAAAATAGTATAATTCATTACAAATAACCATCGAACATAAATAATACACCTTAACAAATGCAAATTATCTTTGAGAAAAGGTTATTGAATTTTGCTAAGACAATGCATTAATCTAATCTACTTTATTTTGGGAAGATCCAATAACATCAAGTAATTGAAGGGCATTCAACTATGGCATATATATAAGAACAGGAAGATTTTCTGGTAAAGAACTTTTAAAATTCGACCATTACACGAGGTGATGGAGTATATGCTTACTCCTTGTCCGATAACATTGAAATGAAAATGTTAAATTTGATAACGTTCGTAAGTCAGTTCATGGTCTTATATCAAACGGATGTTTACAACTTTTGGTAAGATTACAGCTTGATCAGAAATTTTATCGTTTTGACTGTAATTATGATTGGGTATACACTATTTAAAGGATAGATGTAATGACATATGGTCACATTCGGATTCATTAAAATGGGATGTCAATTTGACGATTGCTCGATTTTAAATTTCTGAAATCGGTCCATAAATTACTTATATACGGCTTTTTAAAAAAACGCCTAATTTAGCCCCGGCGACCAGAATGAAAGTTCGCGGGGATGTGGCCGCTGAAGAGATGACTTCTGTGACGTCACTGGAGTAATCTCATTATCGGAGAAAGTCATAATTCAACGTAATTTCGCAACATTTTGATTGTTAATTTCACTAACAAATCTTCAATCAAACAACTTAAATGTTCCATATATCGAATGTTTAGATATCCAACTAGGTAATTCCGCAGATGACAATTACATAAATATTGCATAAACATGTGTTTTCGGCGATTTAACACATCTCATAAATTCATCTAGCAGTAGTGACAATCCTGTCTGGTGTTTAATCACAGTCACGCCTCAATGATTTTTCAAAGTTTTCGGCGTGCTAATTGTGGCATTGTTAAAATGGCTAAATTAAAATCGTCTTGATGATCAATTGCAAGTGTATATCGTCTCCATTTTATGTTCAATTGATTCCGATATATAATGTCCGTAGAGGTTATAATCTGTCATTCTTGTGAAAAATGCATTATTCGTGAACTTTAAGTCACAAAAACGCTTTGTTAATGGTGAATGAACAAGCCATATTTTTTTTAAATGTTAGATTATAATCCGAATTTATCTTCCACAGAAGTGTTTGCTTTTGTGGGATCACATTAAATTACGATGCTTTGACATAGTTGAGAACGCAGATTACAACACCATGACATGGAAAACTGATGTCGTTACAATGTTGTGGTGTAATACTAAGGACATCAATTCTTGGAGATTAAAACTCAAGAAACCACATATTCTGCCTTATATATGCAGGTTGCAACTTACACGAATCATATGTACATGTTGTAAACTGCAGGAAGTAACTGGCATGTCATATAAACTGACGGACAAAAGAAAGTATAACACTCACTTGTTTTCGATTAATTCAATATTTAAAAAAATGAGAAGCATTTGATTATGGCACGATATAACACCTTTCGGCAGCAGTTTGAATGACTTAATTGGTGACTGTTTTATTTTTTAACTAAAATATCATTATTTAAAGTAGACAGGGGTAAGAAATGTAATTTACACCAACATGATCCCCACCATGTTCAAAATGTTGTAAATGTGTGCAGGACGAAGCACATTTATTGATTTCCACACAGAGTATGTGTTATATGTCGATGAACAGTTGTGTTTTATCCAAATAATTTGGGGGAATTTCAAAATTTAAATTTTAAATTTTAATCCAAAAAAATTCAAACCGCGTAGAGGTATTTTTGACTGATTTAATTATTGAGACTAATTTCACACTAGTCCGTTCTTGAATACAACGTCGAAAACTAAGGATATTTGAATTTGAAAATAATACATATGATAAATACAACTGAGCCATATACTTTCCGTTGCCCGTGAGTGTATATAACTGAACATTGAAGAATGATTTTGACGTGTCTGACTTATATCAACAGACAGTAGCCTCAACCATCATGTGTTTTGCAATGAAGTACAGTGTCCTCTATTTATTTCAGTTTTAAGCTTGTGTGGAACTCGAATTGAAACAGTTGTGTTTTACCTTTAAACTAAACACATTTAAGTTTCTCGTTCTAAAAAAGGGAACAATACAGACAAATTTTCGTGTATGTTGCCAAATCGAAGGCATCTTGCTTCATCTTGCAAACTTACTCTTAACAATGTTATTTTTACAACAACAAAAAAGCATGTATACCATATAGTTTCACCGTATCTTTGAAGAATTCAATAATAACATTTTGGAATATTCATTGCAAATAAGTTTTTGTTCACGTAATTAAGATTATTTGCGTTAACATATTTAGTTGTTAAAAGAAATTGTCATGGAGCTTGAATTATTGATACGTCTGTGCACATAAGTTATGCTTAACATTATTTAATTATGAACCTTGCTATTTGAAATACTGATATAAAGCAAATTCAATAGTCAATCGGAGTAACATACGAATGCAAATTTTATTGCCAGGGTGAAACCGAAAGGGGTCTTATCGAGGCATAGTTCCTCTCTCAGTCTGTCCTGAATATGCAACTTTACACATGTTAAATATACATCAGTGATACGCATTTGCTTTTCTCGGATGAATATGATGAATAATTCTAGAGTTATGAACCTTGACTTTAATGGCTTAATTCAACTGACATTACCTCCTCATAATGATTTCGGTCAATCTTTCTGGAATTTTAATGTGGGTTAGGTGTGGGTGCGTTTGGTTCACGTTCGTAATGTTTTCCTTTACTACATGTTGCATGTTATTAATTTCAAGTTGCAATATCATCCCTGATTTATCAGCCGTTGCAATATATTGCCTACAACTACTTATTTTGAATGAAGATTCCATTTTATGTTATAGTAGAAACTGTGTTTTATTTCATGTTGAGATTCAAGTGTTATGTACAATCTTGCCACTCATCTTGCAATCAAAATAATATAATCATTTTAGCTCTTTTATTTTACAAATACGTTTCCTTACTAATTATATATTTATATATAAGTATGGCCGTTCATTTAATGGAAATGTCGTTTATCTCTTTTATCAAACCCAACGCATTGAAATCCTAGAACTGTAAGTTGTTTTTTTCATTTAGTATGTATCCCTGTCAATTTGTTTTTGTCTTTATGAAGTCCACTCGTTTGTTATAATAGACATTGAATTCCATCAACTGACGTCTTTACAGTTATGAATCAATGGGACAACTGTAATATTATGGTTGGAATTGATACTTTCTTCTCGAAATGAAAACCTAATATGTTCTTGCATTTTGTTAAACATGAAAACGTAGAACAATATTTGCATCCCGGATGTTATAGGGAATTTAAAGTTGATGTCTAAACAGTCAACCAATTCCAAGATCTGTGTTTGTATGTATGAAATGTATATCTTACTAAGGCTGACATATATTCTTTTACAGGTTTATTTTAGCGAGTAGAACGACGATTACTTTGCTAATACTGTATACCGGAAAATTTTCGAGATTTTGTTGTTCAGGAATCCTTTGTGGATTTTAACTTTTGTGGTTTAGGAGTTATCAAAAAGGTACATTTTCGTGGATTTTTATTTTCATGGTTGCAGGTATACACAATACTTTTTAACTGGACATGTTTGTCCTGTCTATCCACTCTAACCAGACATAATCTAACACGCATAGTTGAACTTGAAAAGCCTATTACCGACCACTGTGTTATGACAAGAGATTAGCTCCACTCACTATTATCGACACGTGTTGAAATAAGAATAGAAGATTGACAACTGTCGTGTACTGTTGTCTCACAAAGGGTTTTCAATTATATAAAAAGTACAGACTTATTTACTTCGTTTGTAAATGCATGCTTAATCATTTGTAGTTGTAAGTGTGTGCTATTTGATTGGGCTATTTCTAATCAATGATTCATGGTCTGTTAAATGACTGGTGAAAGGTTTTCTCAATGAAATTTGTTTGGAAATTTTCGAGGTTCAAGCCCTACCCACGAAAACCACGAACATTTCCAACAACAAAAACGTGCCGGTATACGGTACAGAGAGGGCCATTTACCACAGTTACTAATATGATCAGTTCAGTTTGAGCCATTTTCTGAATTTGATTAACAATCATGTGTTGTGTTGTCAATTAATCAAATGGATTGTGTCTCAAGATGTTAACAGCATTTTAAACGAGTTATTCTTTTTAGGTATTTGCAGCAAGCATCTCAAGATTATTGCTACCATTGTTAAGTGGATGAAACATCCTTGCCAATCATGTTAAGCGCACCTCTTAAATGATATATCGATTCAGTCAAATGCGTTAAGCATGGTAGAATAATAGCCTTGCTACACAAGATGCGCGTTTTCTTTATCTTCCCACTGCACATCATTAAATAAACTTGTCAGAACTGTACAGATATCAGTGTGACTGAAATGGAATCACATCAACTACTTTATACCGATATTTCTTCTCATGGTTATTATTTATTATTCTATTTTGCTGCCTGAATCGTTATTGTTACTCAAGTGGCTTTCAGATCTGGTGGTCTCGATGGCAGAATGGATAAACTGTTTGGACAGTCAGTGATGGCGATTGGTACCTGACTTGACGCTGTGGGTTCATATCTCGCAAGGGACTCTGAACAAAATAATGCAAGAATTTGTACTATTTTGGATAGTGTGATCCCAAATGTAACATTGTTACATTACGATAAGGAGGCTCACTATACTTATAATATGCAACAACAATGGGCATTCTTTAATCACAGTCGATTTGAAAGAAGTTGTATATGTGAATGTTTCATAACCATTTGCATCATTTTTACTTTCATGTTGTAGTGTTCAAAATCATGACAAAGAAAAACATTAAAGTACATTATAGAGCATATTTCATTTCCCTTTGTATAAAATCAATATTGATTAAAATAAATCAGAACATTTGTTCCCATTCAAGCTAACAACAAGATCAAGCAACATATGGTAGTGATAAGATTGGGGGCTATTTTAATTTAATTTATCTTCAAAGACATATAATCTTGACTAGAAGTTTTGTAAGGTTTCATTGCTATCTGTTGTTGTCAGCGTGCAGATCTATGGATTCTGTGATTATCATGTCATGGAATCAAAAAGCTCTTTCATGGCATTAGCTGAAGATGTTTACTGGGATCTGAATGATATGGACGTGAGGTGATCATAATGACAATCAATGAATACAGACATTAAATGGCGACATGGCGACATGCCAAGAGATATTGAGAAATCGTGTCCAAACGTTTTCGAGACATGTTGTTAATGAACAGTTGTATTTTCCCTTTAAGTAACCAAAACTTCTCTACACGTTTTTTGATGCTGAATGTTTCAGAAGAACCGATATAGATTATAGGAATACATGTCAATTTGATAGTGAACCAATATTACATTACAATATGTAGGAGCACGTTATCTGCTATAGTACACATTCTTGTACCGAGGTCATGTGAACAAATCCCGCAAGTTACTCAGTTCAAAAGTTCACAAAAATTTGTACTATTGCAGATACTGTCATCCCAAATATGATTATTGTATAGATTTTGATTTAGAAATGTAAGGCCAATGAACCTCATGAAATGAATTTAATAGATCTTTTAATTAGATACATCATGTATTGCTGTTTTAATAAAATACCATGATTTGATTTTTTTATTTAAACATACTTATTCAAGAGAAAGGATTTGGTACAAGTTATCCAAGTTAATGAAACCCTCTCTTAAAATACCATGAATAACCATTTCCTTATATAATGTTAGATGAATCATCCTTATCACGTAGCTGCTTCGTCATAGTGGCATGTCCCACATCACTATATAATCTTCAAAAATAACAATTAACAATTAAGTTTAACTTTGTTTGTCAAGATTTGTGGTAAATGATTTTGTAAAGAGCTGCTCCAATATCAAACTGCTATCTGTTCGTCTAGCACATGAAACACATTCAACTTACACACAAAACCTGTAATTTGGTGAGGCTTTATTACCCTTATTTACATAATTCAAAAAATCCAACAGGAACAAGAACATTTCTAAGATTGCAGTGTTGTCAATTGAAATAATGGCATTTGTCTTGTTGGAAGACTCAAAGTTTTCATCACTTCCACTCTCAACATTCTGATTCGAAACCCAAGGAAGTTGCACCAATCCCATGATGTTGGTTCACAAGGATTGATTCAATACCTTGTTACTTACAACTGTACATCGTCTCTGCAACTATTTCTCATCTTTAATTAACAATTGATAGTTCCTATAAAAATAACATTTTGAAAATTAACCGAATCTTGACTATAATAACTATTCATCAGCTTTTGAAGGAATTTTAATTCAGCTTGATGCTCTCCCATACCTGAGATTCACTGTCATATAGTATCAACGTTTTTACTTCATTGTCAGAAAGTACTGACAAAACGCAATTTTTACCTCATTTTAAGTCAGATTTAAAGGATATCACGCGAGCCTTTCTAATCAAGTTAATGTCGTTAGCTTTAGCATGGGAATAAAAACAAGATCTAGATATGAAAAGAAAACTGTTGCGTCATAAATTAATTACAAACCAGTTGATTACTTTATTAAGTGTGTCTGGAAGAACTATGTTCATGTTTCATAAGCCAAGGCGCAAAGTGCGTTTTAGAACCTGTTAATAAACAATTACATAGCATATGATACACAGGTGTTCTGATAATGAACATGTTTGTCTGTGGATTTGGAGTTGTACTAACATGGTAGATAATAAGAGGCTTCTGTGTCCTGGGGCGTCATTCATGAAACGTTCGAAGCTTTGTTAAAAGTATGCTTAAGAACTATGTAGGGATACAAAAGTTTCGAGAATAAGGAGTATCTGAACTTTATCGCCATTCTTTTAATTGTATTCGCATTACCAGAAACATTCTAACAATAAGTCTTTGAATTACAATTTAATTTAAAAAAATTTCAAACCGTGCATGATAAAATGATATGTTTTCGGTTTCATATTAGGTTTTTGTTTAGATCTTCCTTAATGTGATTTTCATGATGTATTGAAATGACAGAATTGGCCAGACAGTCTATCAATGTCCGTTTGCCCTATGCTTTTCGTCTGCAATTATGTTTTGTCCGGTGCATATAACTATGTACATGAGGTTTAAGTCATTGCCTTTCGTTACTAAAAAGGGTTTATTTGATTATATATGACAATAACTACTATCTTCACTTCATACTTCTTTACTTGTGTGGGTAATGTCTCCTTTGGTTACTTGATTATGGCTAAACTCACAGCAATAAGAATGTTGAGACCTGTGTTTTTTGTATTCATTAAGCTGCTGTATTAACATCTATGTGATCATAATGATGATATTATCCCCCACAACGAAGTGGAAGGGGGATAGGTTTGCTCCGTACGTTCATGTTTTCGCCTTCCGAGATAAAGCGGACAATTTTTCTCAGAAATCATTTAAGAAAGGTTATCCAAATTCAGTGTGTGGGTATCAATATAGAGTTCGAAAATAAGAAGTCTGCAATCATTTTTGTCAAGTTATTGCTCATGTTCTGTTATATTTTTAAAAAAGAGATGGGATAACCAAATTCGCTGGCATTAATACCTTGATGGAGTTTGAAAGTGAGAAATGGTCAATTATCTTTTTTTCAATTTTACTGAGAAACATTATGTCAGGTATATTGATTACAATGTCTGTTTGTTTTTATTTATTTTGTGTGTATACTTCTTGAAAACATACTCTTTTGTTTCCATTTTGGAGTCGGCATGTTTGTTTATATTAACTTATATATACACTTTTATTTTATTTTGGACTCCAGTTGAGGATTAAAATCTAACACTTGTACATAAACTTATGACAATTTTAATCCGAGCAAAGGAAACATTCGGTAATTAAAAAGTCTCTCTCATCTCATACGTTGGCCGTGCCCTAATGGTTAAATCATTCGACCCGCAACCATAGAGTTGCAGGGTTTTGTCCAAAGTGTTTGCAATTTGATTGTGTTGAGAAATGCTATTTTATGAATTATCATCACTTGGATTAGTATGAACAAAATTATACTTATGGCGACCTTTTTTTGTCCTGAGATTAAACGAGTCAGTCCGATAAAGTATAATAAAGGAAGATATTTTATTCAATTAAGTTAAACTTAAGATGCTATGAATTATGCAATGACTTAACATGTTATGATGTCCTTGCATAGATGTAACGATTTAGGAGCGATCAATTCAACATCCTTGTCCATATTTGATGAACAAGGAAGCCTCGTCTGCTTGACATGTATGATTAGATAAAGCAGATTCGCATCCCCTGAGGATTGCTAACTTTGAAATTATCTAGAATCCCAACTTTTTTCAGGAAGATTTTAGTAATAGTATACGTCAATTAAATTACTTCCCATTTTACAAATGCGATTTCAACATATTTATTTCCAGCCTAACTGAATATGATTCCAGGATACAGAGTTGTAAGAATCTTGTGAATTGAGCGACATTGAATGTGAGTGAATGTTTACAACATGCTGGAATTAAAAGTGCCTACAATGCAATGAAATGCATTTCATAACACCTGATGTCAATACAACATCTGTGTGTTAGTTTTAGATTTTGTCAAACAATTTACCGTCTTGGACTTTAATTTGTTGTGTCATCATTGTTTTAAGGTGCAATCAAAAGGGATAGATATACTATTTAGCTTAGTTAGCTTTATAAAACTTTACCTATATTCGCAGTATTTATCACTTGAGGATTACTCCATACATATGATGCTCCAGACGCAGCATATCGAATCTTGTGTTAGGCAGAACAATATTCCGGACCCCCTCAAAAGGCTTCTTACAACCCACATCATACTTTCATAAAGGAGGTTTACTTTCAGTTGAACTCCCAGATCATGATGAAAAGACCAAGAGCTGGAATTGTGTAGATGATGGGTTCTGGGTGAACGAGGATTGCAATAAATAATGATATAATGGCAGAATAAAACAAATGTGTGAATATAAAAACGTCTTTCATTTTTTGTCTTTGTTATGTCAACGTACACATACCTTTGATTAATGTATTGCTGTATATATTTGTAACTTCGTTAGGTAGCATTGTAAAACTGAATTCCTTAATTATAGTGCTTTGATTTATTTCGCTGTTCAACTTAACTCTATGCAGTTCGACTTGTCCTTCAATAATTAGAAACAGAAAAACTGAAATTTCAGGTTTTTGAAAAAATGGTTCTTTATCCATTAAGTGATTTTATTATTGGTTGTAAATAATATCAGTTAGACATTTATTATTTTGTCGGCGAATTGGTTATAGGTAACGTGGGCACATCAAAACCATGCTACTTGCAACGAAACCAGGCAATGGACATGCAGTGTCTATGTTACAATGTAGAACCGTCGTGTGAATTTGCGAATTTGTGAAAAGCGAGTTACTATTTAAGGGCATCTCATATAAGAAATAGAAGACTCGTTGTTGTATTTTATCGTAGAATAAAACATAGCAGAGAGCATAAAACACTCAGGGTTGCGCCTTTCGTGTTTTATGCTCCCTGCTATGTTTTATTCAACGATAAAGCACGCCAACTCGTCTTCTATTTCTTAAATAAGTCAACTGTAATGCTATTGAATTGTGAATGTTATTTCAATATCCCTAACATTTAAAAAACCTATCCACGAATGGATATCGACCCTATTCCACAGGATCCCCTGTCATTGCTATACAGCATGAACAGATGTTGTAATGGATGTGGGAAAATATTCTTTTGAGATGACCCGGCTCTGACTCGGACTCTGACACTGACAAATCCTGCTCAAACGTAATAACCTTCACAAGGCTGGTCGTAATAAGCTTCTGTTTCCAACTTGCCTGCTTTGGCGACAAGAGTTGTGAAACTTTTGCGTCTGAAGAGGATATCATCCACTCTACTCTAAAAAAACATCTGAGTGAAAAAGACGCATGAATCCGCTTGTGTTAAGACTCTTCTGGGAACTTTTACTTCTGTTATGGTTAAATGGGCACCTGACACCATTATAAATAGAGAATACACGTTGTGAACACTCGAAAACCGCTTGGTTGGGGACAGTTTAACACTATTGCTTCATTCATATATGGTATCTTGAGCGCTCCTTTTGCGAACATATTGCGATTCATGAAACGTAATGCATAGCTGCTGCATTTATTCTAAATTGATGCACACTTTATAGTGTTTATAGTATTTCTGATATTCCGTTACCATTACTCTTTGTTCTTTGTAACGTTTCATAATGTCAAATTTCCATATCCGCAATTTCGATCAGCACGTTTTCAACTTGCTTTTGTTGATTCAGCAGAAAAATCGATACCAAATGCGATCCTGTCAAAGTTATACAGCTGAATGGGTATGGTTGGAGTTTGGCAGGAAAGTTCATTTCCAATTTAATGTGTTTTTGGTTTGAAAATGAATAATTGCTTCCACAGTAACTTATTTGAGAATGTCATATTTCAGTCTAGTATGTTCAAACTGTGGTTTTGGTACAGTGTATGATCAATTCAGAAAGTCAGTTCTTTCATCGTGTCAGTAGACAAAAATACCTATAGTCTATAGACAATAATTACATTTTGCTTGGAGCTTATATAATTATGATGGTAACTGCATAATACGTGTGAGAAATCTTACCATGCAGGTCAAATGTAGGAAACTGTTTAATGAGTTGAAGGCACAAACTCATTTATTTACCGGTACAACATGGTAAAACATAAGTTGTGTCATATTATTGATATGTATATCTAGAGCCTTTGCTTAGCAAGGATTGTATCAATGTGAGTTTCAGTGCGTATTTCCTTGTCTATGATGTCATAAAACATACCTTTTTTGGTAATGTTTATGTTATTTAAAAGGAATAGAATGGATGACAGTCGAAAGTATGCCGCGTTACTTTTTTTTATATATAAAAATCACATCCGTTTCCTAAAAGTCATATCATACACTTGCTCGGGTAATAATAGCAGGACTTTCAAGCTAAAACTACCATATGATAAATTTGTATTTACAAAAAAAACCATCTGTCAGGGATACATTTTAACATATTTTAATAAAAAGTTTGTGCTTCAAGGAAAAATGAGTGGTATGCCTTGGCCATTAAAAATGATATTTTGCTGTGTATTGTTCAGGAATGACAGCTATTATCAATCGAAATTGCAAAAAAAAACATGAGTGGAAGTAGCCCATATTGTGGCTACCGTCATTCTTGTATTACTTTGATATATTCCTACCTCGAATAACACACTTTATTTCAATATTACTGTAAAATTGTTGCAAAACAAAATGCTTATGTAAATCATAAACCAAATGTTTTTCGGATAAAAGGAGGAAAGTTAGCGTTTTCCTGCCTTTCAATGTGCATGGACTTTGTGATCGAAACGTCACGTATGCAAAGTCAGGTATGTAGATTGATTAAACAAAAAGCATCAGCTCCAAATAAGGGTAATTACGAAATGTCTTTCGATATTTTTTTCAACATTGATTTATGCTGGAATTAAAAGCCGTTGAAATTCCCGAGAGAGTTGGAACAATATGTTACACATCCACTCTGTATCGTCTTAACGTCAGTACTTGATTAAAAAGCTGAGGTCTCCTATTTCACAAGGTTGATTACATGTAGGAGGCACACACCTGCGTCTCTTTCATCCATAATAATTTTCAAGTACATGTATGGCATATATTGTTCATTGTTTTGTGAAGTTTAATATGATGCGTGTCAGCGTGTGATCGATTTATATTGATTTCACTAATTACAATGTAAATGATACGTGGAAGATTGAAATGGTTTCACCTGGGACAACACAACCATAATCATACAAAATAAAGGAATGCATCAAAGTCAACCATAATATTTGCAATAAATTTTATTTGAAGAATAAATATGTTCTTACATGAATTTACTGATACCTTGTCGTAGATCATTTAAGATAAAATCATACTCATTTGTATTTCTATTAAATATACAGTCTCACATAAACATATATTGAACATGCTGAGATAATCAGCCTGTTGACATTTATTTATCTTGTCAGCTGAAAAATAGTTTGGCTTACATTATGTTTCTTCTGGATGGTTTATGTCGTTAAGTGGGAACGAAATGACATCTTCACTTTCAGTAAGTGCGGGATCTGATCACTCTCTGGTTTGTCATGATGCTAGATTTAATGATGATGTATTCATAAAAGGTTACCTCAACCAATAACGATATGTTGATGTGGAAATTAAAAAATGCGCTCTTATGTCATGGAATGTTTGGAAATTAGTTTATCCATTGATGCAAATGTTACAAGGAAATTATTATAATTCACTACAACTAACCATCGAACATAAGTGATACCTTAACAAGTGCCAAATACCTTTCAGAAAAGGTTATTAGATTTTGCTTAGACATTGTATAGATCCAATCTACTTGTATTTTAGGAAGGTCCAATAACATCAAGTCACTGAAGAGCATTTAGATGTGACATACAGAAGAACAGGAATATTTTCTGGAAAACAAGATTTCAAATGTGAACATTACATGATGTTTTGGAGTAACATTGAAATGAAAACTTACTTAAGGGTACAATGTTACATTTTATTACATCTGTAAGTCATTGCATGATTATGACGTTCAGAAAGTTTGATAAAAATACAGCTTGATCTAAAATTGTGACCTTTTGACTGTAAATTTGATTGGGTAAACTCTATTTTAAGTCACAGAAATGCTTTGTGAATGGTGGATTAAGAAGCCATATTATTATTGAAATGTTAGATTATCATCCGAAATTGGATCCAGAGAAGTGTGCGTTTCTTTGAGATCAATATAAAATCAAGTCCAAAGCTTTGATATTGCTGAGAACACAGATGACAACACCATGACATGGAGAACTGATGTCTTTACAATGTTGTGATGTAATACTGAGGACCTCACTTCATGGAGATTAAAACTCAAGAAACCACATATTCTGGCTTATCTATGCAGGTTGCATCTTACACGAATCATATGTGCATGTTGTAATCTGCATGAAGTAACTGGCATGTAATATATATACCTGAATATTGTTGAAGAATAATTTTGACGTACGTGACATTTATCAACAAGTGTTTGGTATCAACAGACAGTAGCCTCAACCATCATGTGTTTTGCAATAAAGTACAGTGACGTCACAACACAATGCTTTATTATGGAATAAAAAGTCGGAAGCCCCTTTGATCTTTAATTTGTACGAACATTGCTATTTTGTAATTTCATCATTGATTTTATGGAAAGTATTGTAATTGATAAAACATAAGCAACAAACGTTAATTATGATCAGGAGAAAGTGACTGCAGCCACCTAAATGGCAAGCATGTTACACAACATTGTAAGCTTGTGTTTTGAAGTTAAAAAGAACTGAAGACACAGTTTGACTTTATTTATTTCAGTATTGAGCTTGTGCAGAACAGAATTTGCGCTAGAATGAAACAACTATTTTACCTTTTGAAACAAACACATTGAGGTTACATGTCCTTGTCAAATGATAGAGAAATGGAATAATAAACAGACATTTTCGCATGTTTTCGTCCAACTTGGAGCTGTACATATAGCATCTTGCTTCATGTTGCAAACTGGCTCTTAACAATGTCAATTTTACATACACACAAAAACGGAAAAGCATGTTTACCATAGAGGTGTTCCGTATTTTTTATGAATTCAATAATATATTTGTGAAATATTCATTGCTGATTGTAAATAAAGTTTTTGTCACGTGATTAACATTTTGCATACTTTGTCCTAAACTTATTTAGTTGTAAAAAGAAATTTACATTGAGCTTAAATTGCCGATACGTCTGTGCACATAATCTAATTTTAAAATGATTTAATTATTAACCTCGTAATTTGAAATACTAATTAGAAGCAAATTCAATAGTCAATTGGAGTTAAATATGAGACAATTCAATTGTAGAAACGGAAATTTTAATGCAAGGGTGAAACCGAAAGGGGTTCCTGTTGAGGCACAGCCCGTCTGTTCGTCCATCTGTCTGTCCCGAATTTGGTACCTTTTGGTATTTTTGTAGCTGTGGTATGAAATCAACCAACTGTTCTGCAAATTTACATATGCCTTTAAATAAACATCAGTGATACGCATTTACTTTTCTCAGACGAATTGGATAAATAATTCTCTAATATTGATCCTTGAAATAGAGCGCTTGACTTTCCATAAAACAGTACCTGTGTTGTCAATCTCCCTGAAACTTTAATAAGGATGAGGGAGCTTTTGGTTCATGATTGTAATGTTTTCCCTATATACCACATTTTGCATGTTATTCATTTGAAAAATGGTATTTATATCTTCAGTTCTTTATTTTTTCAAGTTCTAATATTTAAAGTAATTTTTAATATTTAAACTCTATTTTCATTTTATCCCTGATTTATTAACCCAGTGATATGTTGCCTAAAACTAATTATTTTATATACAACGGTGACACACATAGAATTTTCTCGGACGTATGGGATGAATAATTCTGGAGTTATGGCCCATGACTTGAGCGCTTAGCTTTTGTTAAGGCAGTACCTGTGTTGTAAAACAATTCCTCAAAAAGTTATTGGGGTGATTTTGGTTCACGTTTTTAATATACATATACCACATGTTATTCATTTTGCAAAACGGTATTTATATCTTCAGTTCTTTATTGTTTTCCCTTTTATATTTAACGTAATTTAAACTGTATTTTGAATGTATTCCATGGTGTTTATAAAATATCATCCCTGATTTATCAGCCCTTACGATATGTTTCCTAAAACTAATAACTGTAGATGAAGCATCCATTGTGTGTTAAAGCTGAAAATGTATTTTAGTTTATGCTAAGGATGAGTGTTTATATACCATCTTGCCAACTCCAACAACGTAACATAATCATACGAGTTCTTTTATTTCAAACTGATGTCACAAGAACTATTCCTTACTAAGTATTATCTTTCAATTAATGTACTGTTTGGAAATGTCCCTTAGCTCCTTTGTCAAACCCCACAGATGGAAATATTAGAACTGCAAGTTTTTTCTTACATTTAGTATGTATTCCTGTCAATTTATTTTTGTCATTATAAAATCCATTCGTTTGTTATAATATACATTGAATCCATCAACTGATCTCTTTACAGTAATGAATCAATGTGGCTACTGTTATGGTTAAAAATCGATAATTTCTTCTCGAAATGAAAACCGAATATTTTCTTGAATTTTGTTAAACATAATCCATCACATGAAAACGTTGAACAATAATAGCATCTCGGGTGTCAATATCGAATTTCAATTAGACGTCGGAACATTCAACCAATTCCAAGATCTGTTTATATTTCTTTGTTTACAATTTGTCATATATCAAACAGGCTGATATGTAGAATATGTATTCACTGTTTGCTCTTATTTTAACCAGTAGAACGCCTGGTACTAGTACATAGTACGAAGTAGAAGCCATTTAATACATTTGCGGATATGATCAGTTCTGTTTGATCCATTTTGTTGGTGTTCATGTCCCCTCCCTAATAAACAAATGTTAAAATGATAATAGAAATGATTCAGAATATAACTAAAAGGCACGGTTTGTTACTTGATTGGCCAAAATCATGACTGAAAGGTACATGAGTTATACGTACCATACACTTGCGACTGGAAATTATGAAATCTGCTGATTTCTCCATTGTATTTTTGTTAAACATATTTTACATTGGAAACACTTGTTTTGGATTGTTATTTTTCGCTTAATGTTAATGGAATCAACTATCGATTGAAAATTCTTTTATATTACATTACCAGAATGAGAATAAATCAGAAACAATATTGTTTTTCAGTAAGCTTTTTAAAAAAAATTCATGATAATCGTTCTTTGGTTTTCATGACGTTTAACTGTCAGATTTCGTTTCATCACCATACGCAGTGAAGTAAATAATCTATACCAAATGTGATGTTGAATGAGAATGGAAAACTTGACTACCATTATAAACAAGCAGACAGAGTCGGCCATATCCCCCGCCTTTGGGAACATTTATTGAAGAATAGTTGTTGAATAACAGTGACTATGAACCTTCTCCTTATAGCCTGATGTAGCAGGATGGATGATGATTTGTTGGCTCAGCAGGGCAGGGATGCCACTCCCTGTAAGGTTTGTAACATATCAAAACAATCTTAGCCTACCCAATATAAGGTTCATGGCAACTGATGGTTATCGTTTGCTGATGATCAGGATGAAAATAGTTAGAAGATAGTTTTTTTAGGTTGTGTCAAAGCCAAGGAGTATGCACACATAATTTAATCTCCTTAGACCAAGTGGTTCTGGAGAAGAAGACAAAATGCAAAAAGTTTACCGACGGACAGACGGATGAATGGACGGACGGACGCCGGACACCGTGCCATGCCATTAGCCAGATGAGCTAAAAATACATCCAAGGCAGTTTTTGAGTTAATTATTTAGTTATGTATCCATGGAAATGGTAAAAATTAAACAAATTAAAATTTTTGAAGAAGATGAAAACCCCAAAAGGCACATCTACACATGATGATTGTTCCACACACAAAATGTCGTTGAGCTATGTCTTATAGTTTTCGAATTCTGCTCCTGAAACGAAATTCTTAGTTACATTTCCATGGAAACGGTCCAAAAAAATAACTTGAAGAAGTTGAAAATCCCAAAAGGCACATCTACACATGATGATTGTTCCACACACCAAGTTTCGTTGAGATATGTCTTATAGTTTTCGATTTCTGCTCCGGAAACGAAATTCTAAGTTACATTTCCATAGAAACGACAAAAAAAATAACTCGAAGAAGTTGAAAACCCCAAAAGGCACATCTACACATGATGATTGTTCCACACATAAAGTTTCGTTGAGATATGTCTTATAGTTTTCGATTTCTGCTCCGGAAACGAAATTCTAATTTACATTTCCATGGAAACGGTCAAAAAAAATAACTCGAAGAAGTTGAAAACCCCAAAAGGCACATCTACACATGATGATTGTTCCACACACAAAGTTTTGTTGAGATATGTCTTATAGTTTTCGAGTTCTGCTCCGGAAACGAAATTCGAAGTTCCGTTTCCATGGAAACGGTAACAAAAAATAACTCGAAGAAGTTGAAAACCCCAAAAGGCACACCTACACATGATGATTGTTCCACACACCGAGTTTCGTTGAGATATGTCTTATAGTTTTGAAGTTTGAGGCCGGAATGGAAAAGCCCGGACGCACAGACGGACAGACGGACAGACGGACGGACGGAGCTCATTTCTATATCCCCCGCCAACTTCGTTGTGGCGGGGGATAATTATGTACCTAGAGCATTACATACATAACAAATGAGTTCAGTATGAAACATCTTATACCGACAATACTTTAAAGTTAGAAAGGAATAGTGACCACTGACTTGTCCACTTTAAAGTTATGGAAGACATAGTGACAATGGATTGACAGACGATACACATTTCTGAAACATTGACACTAAATAATACGACCATAACCTGTTATTTTGCCAGCAAGCATGCAGACAAAGAGAGAAATATAACATGGTTATATTTGGGATAACACTACCTAAATAGTACAAATTCTTGTACTTTTTTCGGGCCGAGTCCCATGCGGGATTCGAACCCAAGCCCTCAGAGTAAGGCAACTATCGCCAGCATTGACTGTACCAACAGCTTACCACACGACCATTTGTCGAGGCGAATAATTTTGAAGCATTGAACTCTCACGTTTAAAGACCATATATTGCACAGAAATATTCAACGGGACCATGGCGCCCTGAAAATTCAATAAGAATATTTACAGGTAACGGTAAGTTGACCAATAATTTATGACTTAATGCCTAACTACCGGTATGTTTTTTAAAAATTATATTGCTGTTAACATGATCTCACATTAACGTATTTATTATCAGTCAACTATTTTTTTTACTTGTGTAATGTTTCTGTCGTCTATATTTAGTATAGTATATACACACACACTTTAACCTTTTGAAAATTAAATCATTATTTATGTTATAATGAGTAACATTCAAATAAAAAAAATTGAAAATGCAATGCCAAACAAAATTAATATATATTGTTTTGCGGTGTTCGTTTGAGATAATTGTAATTGTCAGCTGTCACATATAATTGATAGAAGCGGGAAAGCTGATTAAAGTCTTAACAAGTAAAGAGGTTAATATTCCTTGTGTTTGTTCCCTTATTGTTCCTACACTCTAATTGTCTTGGCTTGCAAATAAACTTCATTCAATAAACTAAACATAATACATCCCGATAAGGCGAAAATAAAAGAACTTATTTTGTTGTTGAATGAATTGTCAAGGGAAATTGTTCCAAGTCCAAATCAATTTCAACAATGAACGTTTTGTGAGTGGGTTAAATGCAATTATTGAAGTTCCTTGTTTGGACCTTTGCTGTAAGCAACCCAACAAGAGTTATTATGACCTTGTCGTTCATTGTTCAGTTTACTCAATATTTACATATAATATGATTCATACAGACAGACATGTTTATTCAGCATTTAAGGCTCAGTGGCCCATAGTACAGTTGAATTTACCGTAAAGCAATTTGGTCACGTGACACTTTTACATGGGATTTAATAAGGTACATCAAATGTTTTATAAATATAACAACATTTTGAATGACATCAGTATTTTTTGCTTTCAGAATATTGTACACCGTTTGTTGGTTAACATTAACGCTTTTAAGAAAACTTATTCCTGCATTCGGAAAGGCTTCACAGATTAACAGAATAACGTTTTCATCAAATAGGATGCTATTAAGATCTTGAAATCATAGAAAATATAAGATCTCAAAAAGGAAAATAACTGTTCTAACTCAAATAAAACAGACAATGTTCTTGTCCGTTGATCTGATAAATATTTAAATCAAAATAAAATTCAAATTTCATTATCATGCCTTGGAGTTTCTACAGCGCTACAATCCCGTTGATAAAGGATGAAGGAACTTGGTGTATGATTACAAGAAAGAAATCATTCTCTTGAAATAGTCTTTTATTTGTAAACATACATCTGATTCCTAATATAAAAGCTAGGTATTAATCCAAATGTTTTTCGGTTGTTTTTTTTTAATAATAAACTTGTCTTGTATAGAACATGCAAATGTAAACGTATTCTAGGTGAAAGGCGAATATTCGCCACCTGAATATTTTTGTGTGTAGAAAAACATATATCAGTGTATTGTCAAACAATTGTTTTGGAAGATATGACTGACGATGATTCTTCAGTTGCGTTCACTCGCAAAGTAAAAATTCTCCTGAAATTGGGTACATTGCACAATCCGTAGTGGTATTAACGGTAATGCATATAAAGCAAAACTTGCATGGCGGCCATGTTAATGTGAACACTTTGTATTATTTCAAATTACAAAAAACAATTCAACTGGATTTACCGAACCATGTACACTATTTTTTTTAACTTGCTGTTCTGAAGAGATAAGGTGTTTTACTTTTATCTTTATCTGTAAAACATATGAAGAAATTAGAAGGAAGTACATACCCATTTATTACTTGTCGAAACCTCATGCTATAGATTTTAATTCCCTTTTATGTTCTTCTAATGAACAAGATATCAAGAATTTGTCTTTATTCATAAAGTATGTTAGTAACTTAAGAGATGAAATTTCGCAATGTTTTTTTAATAATTAATATTATTGATGTATAACTCTTTAAACTGTACATGGGCCGGAGGCCTTGAATACAATAAACTTCTTGTCTTTTCTTGTCTAGTATTGGTTACATTTTTGTTCAAATACATTTCATCGACTTATTTGAGCGAACAAATTGCTATTGACCCTTTAAAAGCGATGTAGCACGATTTTCTTACTGAAAATTGCTCTCACAAAAAAGTGTTACAAATGCCTAACTAATACTCTTAAATCAATAAAAAGTTCAGAACCTAATGTACATGGTTCAGTTAAGCCATGGGAGTCCTTTTCCCATCAAGCAGCCATTTTGATGTATTCACATTAAAATAGCCGCTCAGAGATAGTTCAAGTAATCTGACTGATATAGCGATACCTGAAAACTAGAGTTTTAAATATGGTACAATGGTGGAATGGTCAACCATCTTGCTGTCTGAACTCTCAAATTCTCATGAGACCTAAATCTACCCCTCACATTGAAGAGTTCCACGCCACTGTGGCTTTATACGTCACACCATTTTCTTCAAATACAGATAGCCGTTTTCTATGGATATGGTTTACTTGGTCGTGTAATGAGATGTTTTACCCAATAACGTACCAATATATTGCATCAACTTTAATAATAAATGATAAATTTGAAGAAAATGACATCCTACAGTGCCTTTAAGTTACAGTTATCTAAATAAATGACATAATTCCTTTAAACTAGCATGCACCATATTTTGGATGCACAGACGAGATTTCTTTGTAATGATCTTCAAATCATCGACCTAACGCTCTTTTGAATTCCAGACGTTTCTTTCATTCGGCAATTAAAGTGACCTACAGTTTTCTTGCATCTTGTACGTGCATGTACTATGAAGTTCTTTGATTGATTGATTTAACATACCGCATCAGTCTCGAGAGAAATTATGTGGAGATGTATTTTGTAATTTGAAAGCAATTGATTTACGCGTGACATCGTTGCAATTTCTCGCACAGACTCTCAATTCATTTACTGTTTGCACTTGATTAACAAACCAATACATCATGTTTCGCAGCTTGATTAGATAAGAGAGACATGCACCTGCGATCTCTTTCATCCTCACTTATTTTAAAACCAAATAGTGTCTTGACTGGTGAAAACATATGTCTCCGCCTCCCTAAAACCTGAAACAATTTGTTTGATGTTTTCAATTAAAAAACGGCATATTTGAAAATGCATCACATTGTACATTGCAGTCCCGCAATATTCTGATGCTTTCGTAGTTTGCTTTTTATGGTTTGAGGTACTGCATAGTGCGTGCTTGTTTAAACAATAAAAGGAAACTCAACTTATCTCCTGACAGTAAAGAATGGCGGGACTTCAGTTGGATTATGGTATAATGTTTTTTTCTTTTTCATCTCGAAATGACCACATGGATTTCTTCAATTGGATTCGTCATAAGCAGGATATAAACACTTATTATATGATTGCAGGTGAAATACCGGGATCTATCAATGAACATTAACCGTGTTATCAGTCACTAGTGAAAATAACAATGGAACGTGTAATCAGTCACTAGTGACTGATATACAATGATCTGACGTCATAAAACAATGCTCCGACGTCATGACACGTTCATGACGTCACATCGTTGCTTAGACGACAGGCTCATTCTGGAGCCGACTTAACGTAAATGCAAGTCGTTTTCGGTGAATATGCAAGGATTTGGTCATATCATAAATAGAAAATTTTTCCTTTCTTGACAAATACCATGTTTATCTCATCTTGTGAGGTAGAAAAGTTATCTATTTTCACTCGTGGCTGCGCCACTCGTGAAAATATAACCTTTCTACCTCACTCGATGAGATAAACATGGTATTAGTCAAGCAGACAAATATCCTCTAATTCTCATACTTTTCATGAAATTCCTCGTCTCATTAGGTAGTTCTTAACGCTTTATGATGTAGCCTTAATCTTTGTGACTGAAATATAAATTAACTGCAATGCTCACATAATTTATTTCAAGGCATTTTAAGAAATTTTGTAAGAACTAAAATAATCATGAGAAGCAATCAAAAAAGCAATTGGTGCAACTTCAATTCAATCCCACTATCCTTTTTACAGTTCACATTTTGCTGATGTCATTACTTTCTGTTTCATTTCTCTGTCTTCGTTTTGCCTTGTCACCACAGTGAAGTGACTGTCACATTTCCATATATTTAATCAGTAACAGATGAAATGTGTTGAGGCACGAAATCAAATGAAATGTCATCAACGCTTCGCGTTCAATCGTACATGTGATTATATTCAGTGTATATTCAGTTGTGTCATATTGCATTTCGCTGATACAGTCATGTTTAATATAAATGGAACTACATGTGATAAATAAGATTATTTATTACTCACCCAAGATACCGAAGTGTAATAGTTATACGACAATGTTAAACTAGTGTAACAACGCCGCATGTATGACATCACAATAGTTTGTGGTTATGACTTAACAATGGGAGCAACATCGTCACAGTGGTATCGGACTTGCGGGAATCACAGTTTCAGAGCCATGTCGGCAATTTGCTGCATTATATGTGGGCGAGTAATAAACAGAATACTAAACTTCCTTCTATTTAATATCATTTTAATTAAACTCGTGAATGATTTGGTATCAAACTCGCTTTCGCTCGTTTTATACAAAATCATTAATTCGTTTAAAAAAAATAGTATTAAAAAGAAGGTCGTTTAGTATCCTCTATTTATGTGGTACCATGTGGACAATAAAATACACCTTTTATTTAAGTTATTAAAATGGATTATGTCTCAAGGTGTGACATTTTAAAGCATTTTAAACGACGTATTCGTGTATGTTTGTGTAATAAGAACGTTACCATTGTTAAGTACATGAAGGTGAACAATCTCTGACAATCATGTATAAGGCACTTCTTAACCTTTAGCCTGCTGGATTGTTTTCAGGTTTTTACAGAGAGCGTCATATTTGTAAATTTGTAACAATTACGTCACATGGGTATCCTTCATTTAAAGTTTTTCTCGCCTTAGTAATTAACATAATTTTCAAATAATTAAAATAAATATCTGAGTCACATTTTTTTCTAACTTATTATTGTCATGAAAAATTATTAATTAATGTAATATTTTAAAAAAATCAATTATTTTTTCACTTGTATATGTTAAAAATGAAATAATACAGTAGTTCTAAAATTGTACTACATTTTCAAACTCCAATTATTTTGTCAATAATTATTTATGCAGCCCAATTTTTACACCATTTTGTTCAGAATTAAATTTTATACCAGAAAAAAATTATGTTGATGATATGTGTTTTCCTTTCAGAAAACAAGAGCCCGTCATAAACGATCTCCGTTGTATTTATAAAATTACGACGTAATTTGTAATATGGATATTCCTCAATGAACAATGCATTTACTTCCGTGAGAAATATTTGTAAAATAATGCATCCGTCGTAATAAAATTTACACAAAAAGTTAACACATCTATTCACTTTTCTGTGTTCCAAATATAAGCATATGACATTACAGTTTTTATATTTTCCAACTTCAATCAGTCATCGATATCTCGAAACATGACAGTCAACAAACACTCGCCGCTCGCCATTGTTATGCATTTCCTTCGCCGATTACAGATTTGTTCAAATAAAAAAATCTAATGATTTAAAATCATTTTGAAAATATTCCGTTTAAAACCAAAGTTAGAACACATTTTTCAAAATTTCTGTTGAATATTTAATGTAAACATGGTCTTGAAAAGTTTAAAAATATAATCAAAATTTCGTTCGGGTAGCGTTGTTGTATTTGTAAACAATGTCACGTGATTAGCTTGGTTGTACAAAATTGATCATGTGACCATCAATGTTTTGTTTGTCATTTCACTGTAAATTCGCCGATTCAAACACTAGTTATTCACATTTATTCTTTGAAATGTAATTGTTTGTCATTCTTGTTAATTTGATGGATGTTATAACATGTGCATTCATTTCATTCGTATCAGAACAAAATATTGTGTGAAAAAGCCGAGACGACACAATGGCCTCCATTTGCAATGAATTCGAACTAACAGGTCTATCTATGATTTCGTTTGAAAACGGGTATAATTTCTATCAAATTCCAAATGAAAACTTTAAAATAATCAACATGAATCATTTAGCAATTGTATTCATACAATTATTTCACATAGACGAGACTTGTTAATTCGTATTTTACTTTTTAGCGAGATAGGGTTACTGCTACTGTTTCACGGTTCCATTTCAACTTGTGAAATCGCAGATCGGAAAGTCGGTCCATGTCATGTAAAAACACATTTCGTAGTTTGAATGTAAACTCATACATGATAATATTTTGTGATAAAGGTAGGATATGACACTCATTTTTCATATATGTATAAATTATAATCAAAATGCAAATTTACTCACAGTGATTTTAATCGTAAAAACATCGTAACATCCGGGGGCTTGGTGAACTTATGCAAATTTATCGGGTCATCAACAGAGACTCTACGAACTAGTGAAATAATAATTACAACCACATTATTTAATTTTTGATCGATTTTTTATAAAACTACATCGTTTTTAGTGTCAATTTGATTAATTTTAACAATTAATAACACTCTATGGTTAGATCGACGACCATTTCTAAAAATAGATACAGCTTCCGCTAGCTTGACGTTCACTTTGAGTCGCGTAACATGGGAAAATAGCGGGAACACGTCATGGGGTGAATTGAAGAAATGGCCGATTGGGCACTGCTATTGATGACACGTTGGATATGTTACTATATTTGGAAACAAGAATTGACAAACAATGCACTGATACATTTTTATTTATTTGTGGAAGATTTTGAGATTCTAAAATATGTAAGTGAAATGCTTTGTTTATTTTCACTTTTTTTTCAAAAAAGTAATCGGTTGATCTTTTCATTTGCCGACATTTTCGCAAATCTCCGATTATTTTCTAACAGATATAAATTCAATGTCCAAATTTGTAAATCATCTAGATTAGGATATTCTGAACATAGTGATGTGAAAGTTATGCATTTTGCATGCACTTACTATAGAATTTCAACCAAATGAATCGAGTAGGTAACATTTTTATTATGACGTCAAACACGCACCTGCAGGCAGTTTTGTGATTGAAAATACGTTCAATATTTTTAATTCATCATTTCTCAATAAAATAAAATTGTATATGGATACTAATTACATCATGTGAAAGCCCATTGATTTCTCTTTCGGAAAATGTGAACTTTTTCATGAATCAGGGAACTTTGTCACAGACTTTTGTCGTATGCATGTCAAGGGGTCAAACGTCAATGACGTATCAATACGTCAACACCCCTTGGGCTTGATATGCAGCCTGCAGCAGCGAGGATCTTAAATGAGATATTGATTCAGTCAAATGCTGCGAGCGTGGTAGAATAATAACCAGCTAAAGAACGATGTGTATTTTCTTAACCATCGTGTTGCACATCAGAAAATAAACGTGGCAGAACTGTACAAATATCAGCGTGATTGGTTTGGAATAACATAAACTACTTTATTTAGATCTCTTCTCATGGATATTATGTATCATTCTTTATTTCTGCATGAATCTTCATTTTGGCTCAGGTTGCTTACGTATAGGTCTGGTGCTGTCGGTCTGGTGCTGTCGGTCGCAAAATGGGTTAGCTGTTTGGACAGTCAGTGGCGATGGGGACCTGACTCGATGGGGACCTGACTCGGTGGGGACCTGACTCGTTGGGGACCTGACTCGATGGGGACCTGACTCGACGGTGTGGGTTCATACCTCACAAGGGACTCTAAACGAAAAGATTACAAGTATTTGTGCTATTTCATAAAGTGTGAACATTGCAATATTGTTACATTATGTTATGGTTGGTCACTATAGTCTCAGACATGCAACAAGAATAGGCATTCTTTTATTATCGGATCTTATCGGATATGTTTCCAAAAACTAATAATTGCAGATGAAGCATCCATTATTTAAAGATTTAAAGATTGAGTGTTTATCTACCATCTTGCCAACTCCAATAAAGTAACATAATCATATGAGTTATTATATTTCAAACTGATGTCACAAGTAATATTCCTTACTAAGTATTATCCTTCAATTAGTGTACTGTTTGGAAATGTCACTTAGCTCCTTTGTCAAACCCCACAGATTAAAATATTAGAACTGTAAATTTAGTATTTAGATTATCATTTAGTATGTATTCCTGTCAATTTATTTTTGCCATTTTAAAGTCCATTAGTTTGTTATAATAGACATTGAATCCATCAACTGATCTCTTTACAGTAATCAATGTGGCTACTGCTATGGTTAAAAATCATTTCTTCTCGAAATGAAAACCTAATATTTTCTTGAATTTTGTTAAAGATAATCCATCACATGAAAACGTTGAACAATAAAAGCATATCGGGTGTCAATATGAAATTTCAATTAGACGTCTGAACATTCAAATAATTCCAAGATCTGTTGATATTTGTATGTTTACAATTTGTCATATCTCAAACAGGCTGATATGAAGACTTTTCGTCACAGTTTCGCTTAATGTTAATGGAATCTATAATCGATTGAAAATGAGTTTATATATTACCAGAATGAGAATAAATCAGAGAGAATATTGTATAGTAAGCTTTAATTTATAAATATAATTTTTATTTTTAAAAAATCATGATATTCGTTCTTTGGTTTCCATGACGTTTCACTGTCAGATTTCCTGCCATCTCCATACGTAGTGAAGTAAACAATCTATACCAAATGTGGTGTTGAATGAGAATGGAAAACTTGACTACCATTATAAATCCTGTACCTAGAGTATTACACACACAACAACGAATTTCAGTATAGCAGGTCTTATACCGACAATTCTTTAAAGTTAGAAAGAAATAGTGCCCACTGGTGGCCCACTTTAAAGTTATGAAAGAAAGACAATGGATAGACTGACGGTACACATTTCTGAAACATTGTCACTAAATAATACGACCATATCATGGATGTTTTCTGTGAACCTGTTATTTTGCCAGCAAGCATGCAGACAAAAGAGAGAAATGTCAACCTCATTTGTTATATTATTTACCAGTATATAGAGATTAATGTTATATCATTCAACATTACGCAAATGTCGAACAAAAAATAAAACCTGAAAATATATGTGTGAATGACAACCATCACATCACGTTTTGAACCATTGAACTCTCACGTTTTATGACCATATATTGCACACAAATATTCAACGGGACCATGGCGCCCTGAAAATTCAATTAGAATATTTACAGGTAACGTTAATTAGACCAATAATTTATGACTGAATGCCTGTCTGATTTTGAGACTAACTATGTTTTTTATAATTGTATTGCTGTTAACAAGATCACACATGAAACGTATTTATTATCAGCCAATTATTAGTTTTTATTTGTGTAATTTTTCTGTCGTCTCTATTTAGTATCTTATATTTACACACACACTTTAGCCTTTTGAAAATTAAATCATTATTAATGTTATACTTGGTAACATTCAAATACAAACATTTAAAATGCAATCCGAAAAAATATTTAAACAAAATTTTTATCTACTGTTTTGCAGTGTTCCTTTGAGATAATTGTAATGGTCCGCTGTCATATATAATTGATAGAAGCCGAAAAGTTGATTAAAGTCATAACAAGTAAAGAGATTAATCTTCATTGCGTTTGTTCCCTTATTGTTCCTACACTCTAATTGCCTTAGCTTGCAAATAAACTTCATTCAATAAACTCAACATATTGCAACCCGGTAAGGTGGAAAAAAAGAGTGAGTGATTGAGTTCGGATTTAACGTCGCTTTCAAGAGTATTTCACTTATATCGTGGCTGCTAGTATTATGGCGGGGAGAAAGCCCGCAACACCATGTGGCTATGCACTGCGGTGAAACCTGCGAGCATCGGCTGGAACTAGCGAACCATGGGTGGTACTACGCTAGCATTGCACCCAAACCTTACTGCGTGTAGAACAGTTCTCTACTGCAGACAAAGTTACCGTGTCCCTTGCGGGATTCGAACTCCGGACCTCTTGATCCGAAGCAGAAAACGCTAACCACTGCGCTATCCCGCCCCCTGATTACATTGGTAAGTTATTGCATAATTTATATCATAGTGATAAGGGACGTGCACACAGTTTGCCCCCCCCCCCCCCCCCCCCCCCCCCATCTAGCTCTAAAGGGATTAATTATATCTTGATAAAAGAGGTACCATCCTTCGAACATTACCTTCTTCTCCAAAAAACCACGTATCTCCAAATTCTGAAACTAAGAAGAAGCAACTATAATTTTCCAGTTGAAACCGGTAGATGGCGTGGTCTACCCGCGTGGGTAGAACATGCCCTCTGTGCGACTCCCCGGTTACTGCAGATGAGATTCACTATCTATTTAAATGTAAAGCATTTGAAACAGAACGTCGCATCTGTATTAAAGAATCCTATTTCAAGTGGTCAAATCCTTACTAATATAAAAAAAAAAATGATAAGTTCAATTTTTTTTTAAGAATTAAAGGCACTGTCAAAATATTTTCGTATTGTTTCTGAAAAGTTAAAATGAACTATGTTATCACCATTCTTGTCTGTTTATGTAATATATATGTATGTTTATATTCTCTTGTACAACCGTGGGTGTTTTTTGAGGAATAAAGATCGATCGATTGATTGAGAAGCGGGAAAGCTGATTAAAGTCATAACAAGTAAAGAGATTAATCTTCATTGTGTTTCTTCCCTTATTGTTCCTAACCTCTAATTGTCTTGCCTTGCAAATAAACTTCACTCAATAAACTAAACACAATGCAAAACGATCAGGCGAAAATAAAATAACTTATAAGTCCAAATCAATTTCAACAATGAACGTTTTGTGAGTGGGTTAAATGCAATTATTTAAGTTCCATGTTTGGACCCTTACTGTAAGCAACCCAAAAAGAGTTATTATGACCTTGACGTTCATTGTTCAGTTTTACTCAATATTTACATATAATATGATTCATATAATATGATTCTACTCAGTGAAATAACAATTTCAATAATATGACATGATCATAACAATAACGTCATAAGTAGACCGTTATAAAGCGAGGCGACCCTGGATGCTCCATCCGTAAAATGTCCGCCATTTACAAACAATGAATAATTGGGTAAATCGAGAAAACAAAATTATATTGACATTTCTAGTCCAATATCATGTCTCAATATAAATCCTATGTTGATCAAAAGACGATAATCAGAACATGTATTAAAGAATTGTATACAAGCAAACAAGATGATCAAACAACATATTGTATTAGTAAGATAAGGGGGCACGTTAGAGATATAGAAATCTTCAAAGAGATAGAAACATTGCCCAGAAGTGTTGTATGGCTTTCATTTCAATCTTTTGTTGTCAGCATACAGATCTATGGATTCTGTAAATATCACATCATGGAATCAGAAATCTCTTTTTGGGCATTAGCTTTAGTGTGATCTATGTAATGATATGGCTTTGAAGTGATCGTAATGGAAATCAATGAATGCAGACTTTGAAATATTGACAGCATATGTATCCAGACTAACTTGAACAATAATTTGAAAAAAAACCTTGAGAAGTTGTCAATTTTCAGTTTCAAGAGAGATAAATCTTACTCAATATGCACGACCGTTTCCCCTTAACATAGATTATATAGCAGAATAATACAAATGTGTGGTTATAAAAACGTGTTTCATTGATCTTTGTTTAGTCAAGGAACTAACATTATTGAATGAAGTTATGCTGTGTATATTTGTAACTTCGTTTTGTGGCATTTTACAAACTGAATCCTTAAGTAGAATACATTTTATTGATTCCTTTTACGGTTCAATGTTTACTGTAGTTATGCCCAAGGACTTGTGCTTTAATAATTGTAAACATAAATCAATGCTCAGTTTAAGCTTTCGAAAGTAATGGTTCATTATTTGATAAATAGCTTTATTATTCATAGAAAAATCTCATCTGGAAATACGAAAATACAAACGTCACCAGTTAGACACTGATTTTCTAAATTAAATTATTCTGTAACATGTCATGACAGTTGATCATAACGTACCAATGATAATGTGAATTTTAAGTTTTAATGATTTCTTTTAAATGTGAGACACGTTATAGTGGATTTTAATGATTACATTTTGCACTAGTTTTGTCCAAAGAAGGTACTTTCGTAAATAATGTAAATGAAAAACGTCCATTCAAATCTAAATATTTGCTTGGAGCATTATCTTTTGATAATTGTGAATTCACAAATGTGTTAGTTTTTCGGTCCATCTCTCAATCCTATATCTGGTTCTGACAAAGGTTAGTTAGGGTCAATTATAATTACTTTTAGTTGGTAACTCGGTGACCTTAAAATCATGTTACTTGCAATGAAAGCCAAACAATGTGCATGGGTTTATAGTTACTTTACAATGTAGAGTCGCCATGCGGTTTTAGAAATTATTCTTTGTAACTAGATGCCTAAATATAGAATAAAACAGCGTTGACTCATAATTCTTTCTTTAAACAAGGCTATGAATGTTGGTCTTCAGGTATATTTATATATATTTTCAGATGTATTTATTCACACCCCTTACTATGTTTAATTCTTTTAATTTATGATGTAAAGACAAGTCAGACAACTGTATTGGGATTGAATTAGTATATGTTCACTATACATGTTCTTTCAATATCTTTAAAATTGTAACAGACAAAAACATCTACGAATGAATATACATTCTATTCCGCAGGCTGTTCCTGTATACAGATGTTTTAATAAATTGGAGAAAATATTCTTTTGAAATTACCCAGATTGAAAATCATTCTCAAAGGCAATAACCTTCACCAAGGTTGGTAGCTATAACCTTCAATAGCGTAGTCGTTGCGATGCGTCCCACTTGCTTGCTTTTTCGACAAGGTTTTAGAAAACTATTACGCCTGAAGAGGCCGCTTCCGACATACTTGGGTTTTAAGCAGAACACTCTTATATCAAAATAGACACGTGTATGCGATGGTCTTCTGATAACTTTAAAAACTACTTAACTTCTGTTATGTTCAATGTAAATGGACACCTTGCTACAATCCAAATAGAGAATATTGAGATTTATGAAACCTAATGGCTATTACATTAGTTCTTAATTAATACACACTTGTCCATTTTTCTTTTCAAGACAGTGTGTTCATGATGTTAATGGAACTAACAGTCGATACCAAATGCGATTATGTCACCATGGTGTAACTACAATGAGGTGAGGTGAGTTGTGGTTTAACGCCGCTTTCAAGAGTATTTCACTTATAAAGCGGCTTCTAGTATTAAGGCAGAGATAAAGCCCGCAACGCTATGTGGCTATGCATTGCAGTGAAACCTCGAGCATCGGCTGGAACTAGCGAACCATGGGTGGTACTGCACTGAAATTCAGTGTAGCATTTCACCCAAACCTGACTGCGTGTAGAAAGGTTCTCAACTGCAGACAAAGTTGCCATGCCACTGGCGGGATTCGAACCTGGACCTCTTGATCCGAAGCCAAATGCGCTAACCACTGCGCTATCCCGTCCCAACTACAATAATAATGAAGCAGATTAATAGTGTTTCTGATATTCCGTTACCATTACTCTTTGTTGTTTGTGAAGTTTGATAATGTAGGGTTTACATATCCGCAATTTCGATCAGCACATTTTGAAGTTGCGTTTTGGCACGAAAGTTCATTTCCAATTTAATGTGTTTGAAAATGAACCATTGCTTTCACAGAAAATTTGTGAATACCCTTTTTCAGTAAAATTACTAGTGATTTCACATTACAAAAGCAGAGTATTGAAATTGTCTCTGAATATGTATACCTTGGTATTGTATTTAATCGCACTAGTAGATTTTGTACAGCTCAAAAGAGATATGCAGAGCAAACTTCTAGAGCTATGTATGCTGTTTTTAGAAAAATGAGATTGTTAGATATACCAATTGATTGTCAGCTTAAACTGTTTGACAACCTTGTACAGCCAATTTTGTTGTATGGCTCTGAAATTTGGAGTTTCGAAAAGTGTGTCATCCTTGGGGGAGTACACTTGAAATTGTGTAAATATATTTTAAAAGAAAAACAGTCAACCCCAGATTAAATGGTATATGGTGTATTGGGAATATTCCCGTTAGATGTTCTTATTAAGGTTCGAATAATATCATACTGGTGCAAGCTTATCTCATCTACTCACACATTGTCCAGTGTTTTATATCGACTTATGATATCAATGACTGATTGTGATCCAATTATATCTTTACCTCTTACCAAAGTTGTTAAAACTACTTTGGAGGGTACTGGTTTAAATACATTTGGTTATCTCAAAACTGTACAAGCAGATTGTGGCTTAAAGGTACCGTTAAATCTATATTATGTAACCAGTTTTTTCAACGCTGGAACGATTGTAAATCTAAATATTCCAAAGGCTACTACTATAATAAGTTTAAACAATCCCCAAATCTAGAAAAATACATATTACAATTTCCATTAAATGTTCGTATTTGCTTTACTAGAATTAGAACTTGTCATCATAGACTTCCTATTGAAATTGGAAGATGGTATAATGTTAACAAAGAAGATAGATTATGTACATTTTGTAATAGTTCTTTCGGTGATGAGGCTCATCTCCTGTTGTTTTGTCCATAGTTTAATAATATAAGAAGGTAACCACTTTATTATTGTAATAATCCTTCTATAGATACATTCATATATCTTATGTCCTGTAAGCATAATACACCAATGTGGAAAATTTGTAACTATGTTAAAACTTATCTATGTATGCTCCCATAACAATAGTGTACATTGTAATTATTTCTCTATGTCAGTTTTGTGAACTTCATGAGAATATACCATTCATTCATTCATTCAGTATGATATGTTCAGGTTGTGTCTTTATAACAGAGTGTGATCAATTCAGGAAGCCATTCCTTTCTCCATCTTTAACATCGTATCAGGGGACAAACATACCTATAGACTATGATTACATTTGGTATGGAGTGTATATTTGCTGGTAACTGCTTCATACGTTTTCATAATCTTAGCATGCAGGTCAACTGTGGTAAAATGTTTAGTGAGTTGAATACACTTGCTCTGGTAATATCAACGACTTCCAAGATATCATATGAAAGTTTTGCATTTAAAAAAAAAAAACATGAGTACAATTACATATTTTAATAACATTTTAGTTTGTGCTGCCAGGAAAATTTAATGGTATGTCATAGCCATTTAAAATGATAGTTTGTTGTGTATTGTTCAGGAAATGTAAGTTTATTACCTGGCAACTGATATAAACAATAGTAATTCCAACAAGTAGTTGTCACTAATGTGACACGATCCCCCGCCGCAAGTTAATACTTCAAAATTGATAAAATAATGTCAAGATCAGCAACATCGACTGGGCTCTGAATTTTCTCTAAAAGAACCACTGGTGTCAGATACTGATGAGAATCCAATGAACAGTTCTTGTGATATGTATTCCCAAGACAAGCTTAACATGTCGACAAACTCAAAGTTCTGCTGTGACCTTGAGAATAATATCAAGGTTACAAAATATATAATCAGCCCTTTGTCTTCACTGGAAGGTGTTTTGTGTAAGATATGATGTAATTCTAGTGAATGGATCTTGAGATATCCCGCTGAGCTTCACATGTACATTAACCCTTTCACTCCTACAGGCATATACAGAGGCCAGAACACGTATTAGCGTTCTGGTTTCTTAGTGGTGGAAGGGTTAACATGTCGACAAACTCAAAGTTCCGCTGTGACCATGAGAACAATGTCAAGGTCACCAAAATGTACTCAGCCCTTCGTCTTCCCTTGGAGCAACTATGGGTAAGTTATAAAGAGAATCAAGTAGATGGTTCTTGAGATATCCCGCTGACAAGCTTTACATGTAAATTGACATGTAAACAAATTGACGTTGAGAATAATGAGTCCCCGTTATGGCTACTGTCATTCTAGTTTTACATTCATATATTCATACTTCAAATAAGTAATGTAACTGGTAAATTGTTTTAAAACAAAATGCATATTCAAATCATAAACAAATCATAGTTTCTTTCTCTCAATAGGAAAGTTATCGTGACCTTAAGTGTTCTTGCCTTTCCATGCTCATTGACTTTGGAATAAAAAAAGTCACGTATGCAGATTGATTAAACAAAAAAAGCATAAATAAATAAAGATAATTACGAAATGTCTTTTTATTTTTTTTTCTACATCGATTTATTTGGGAATTAAAAGCCGTTGGAATTTCCGAGAGAGATAGAACAATATGCTTCAGCCCCACTCTGTATCCTATTAGCGTCGGTACTCGATTAAGAAGCTGAAGTATCCTATTTCCCCGAGGTTAATTACATGTAGGAGGCGCGCACCTGCGTCTCTTTCATCTTAAACAATTCTCAAGTACGTATGTGGCATGTTTTGTAAATTGTATAGTTTAATATGCTGCGTGTCACATATTGTGATCGATTTTTATTGATTTTACTAATTACAATGAAATTAATACGTAGAAGATTGAAATGATTTCCCCTGGGACAACACAACCAAAATCTTACAAAAAATGAATGAATGAATGAATCTAAGTCTACCATAATATCAATAATAATAATGAAAAAGAAAAATGTTATTACATGCATTTACTGAGACCCGATTGCTGTTTTAGATTGTCTCACATAAACATAAATTTAACATGCTGAGATAATCAACCTGTTGACATTTATTTATCCTGTCAACTGAAATCTGTTGGCTCCACATGGTGTTTCTTCTGGATGGTTTATGTCATTAAGTGGGAACGAAATGACTTCTTCACATTTAGTATGTGCAGGATCTGATCATTCTCAGGTTTGTCATGATGCTAGTTTTAATGGTAATGTATTCAACAAGTTTACCTCAACCAATAACGATGATGTTGATGTGGAAATTAAAAAATCCGCTCATATTTCATTGAATATATGGAATAAGTTTATCCATTGATGAAAATGTAACATGGAAATAATTTTAATTCATTACAACTAACAATTAAAGATCAATGATACCTGAACAAATGTAAAATACCTTTGAGAAAAGGTTGTTGGATTTTCAAATGTGAAAATTACATGACGTTTTGGAGTATATGCTTACTCCTTGTCCAATGACATTGAAATGAAAACTTAAAAAATAGTACTATGCTACATTTTATAACATCGTTAAGTCATTTCATGCTTTACAAAGTTGGTAAAATGACAGCTTGATCTGACATTTTATCGTTTTGACTGTAAATATGATATGATAAACTCTATTTTAAGTCACAAAAATACTTTGTGAATGGTGGATTAACAGGCCATATTATTGTAGAAATGTTATTTTATCATCCGAAATAAGCTTCCGGAGAAGGGTTCGCTTTTTTAGATCAATATAGCATCAAATAACGATGCTTTGACATGCTGAGAACACAGACGACAACACCATGACATGAAGAACTGATGTCTTTACAATGTTATGGTGTAATACTAAGGACATCTTTCTTGGAGATTAAAACTCAAGAAACCAAAATGTCTGCCTTATCTATGCAGGTTGCAATTCTGGCATGTAATACATGTAACTGAACATTGTTGAAGAATGATTTTGACGCATCTGACTTTTATCAACAAGTGTTTGGGCCATATCTGCTTTTAGTTCTGGTCTCCTAAGAAAATAAATTACAAGCAATAACAGCGCAAACTGTTTGATTACAAAAGAAGGATCGGGAATGTTGGCGGAAACGGAATAATATACACTTTTCATCCTTCCCAGGAATCTTCAGTACACTTAGTAGGAAAGTTTACGAGTTATTCACAGGATGATATTTACAATGGGATGGGTGTTATGACACCAACGGAGGACATCAGCTGCAGGGGTTTCCGTTTAGGTACTCCAATCTTTTATTGGTTGTGTCACATGAGTACAAATATTGATATTTCCCTTCTTGGAAACCTCTAAAAAGGGCATAGAAATGCCGACATTGCGCCATTATCTCCATTATCTGCCCGGATTTAGTCAATACTTTAATATGAAAATGCCAGCATTATTTGGTCGAAGTGGGTTAGAGGTTTGATCCAAAATAAGTGACGTGCTGAAGTTGGCCAATCAATTCCTGGCCCTATGAGGTCTTGAATATCTATGCATTACTTATGTACTTTCTGATAATGGGAAGACATGCTATTCTGTGAAAATCTGAATCGACAGTTGGAGTGCAGAGATTACTTGGCATAGCATGTTTACACCACAGTGCGGAGAAGTGAAGTGAATCTCACGTGTTCCCACGTCCACAACCATGAAGTAAATTGTGCGTCACACATTTCATGGCTGTATTGTGTTGTCATTGTTGTTCATACTGAACACAGTTTTTGGTGTATGATTGTACATGTATGATGTGTATTTTCACGCTTATTAAGAGAAATGTACAATGTGCCCTAACAATAATGAAATAAAAGGACGATTGAACATATATCTAGTCACGTATCTGTTTGTTCCTTGGAGCGTAAAGATTGAAGCCTGCAGTAGCGAAGGTATGAAATCAACCATAATTGTTATTATTCTATATTTTTTAAAACGAAATAGCTATTGAATCCAACATAATAATTATTCTATCCATCACTTTCGACCATTTCGTTTTTGTATTTGTACACACTGAATGTCTTTTCAAGACTAATAGCTCGCAATTGGTGTTTTTATATGATCATTCTCTTAGAAAAATACGTACTTCCGAGATAAAACAAGAGTATATATATATATATATATATATATATATATATATATATATATATATATATATATTCAATAAATACAACTGATTCCACTATTAGCAAGTGCCATGGAAAGGGTTTTCTTTGCGGGGACTAATATATAATACAATGGGGCTTGGGGGTACATTCTAAAAGTAGTATTTGAAAAAATGCAGTGTTGAATCGTTAATGTGACTAATAGTTCGGAAGTGGTGTTTTAATATGATCATTCTCTTAGAAAGGGACCTAGTTCCGAGCTAAAACAAGAGTATGAGTATATATATATATATACCACCTATTCAACTATTTACATTACTAATGGTTAATCCCTTCCATTCAGGATGAATGAGCGGGAAAATGGTTCTCTTGGGACTCGGAAAACAAATGTCAGGGACACTACTCTAGATGTCCTGGGTATGCCATGGAATTTCTTCTACATGATGCTCCTTTCTCCAATCTCCCTAATTAAGTGGTTAATGAATCAAGGTTTCTTGATTAAACACATGGTTTGTCCCAAGTGTGGTCATCCTTGTGGCTACCACTATTGATCGATATCATTGGCGGTGTAATAAATGTGGGAGGCATACAAAAACACTTAGGACATTGTCCATCTTCCGTAACAGTAAACTCCTTTTGCAAGATATCATGCTCTTCCTTCATGGATTCTGTCAAGGGTTGCCCTTATATGAAATAGCTAGGAATTGTGGGATTACAAAACTATGGCCATAACTTGGGCCTCATACATAAGAGAAGTCATCATGCAATGGGGGTGTATGGGTTCCCCCCTTTCGCCCATCATCACTGAGATCTACATGACTTACTTAGAAGACAATGCCCTGCAGACAGCCTCAATCAAACCGACATGCTGGTACCGGAAAGTAGATGACACCTTTGTCATGATCAACCCAACTGAAGACCCCAACCAAGTCCTCGACCACCTGAACACCATTCATCCCTGCATGAAATTCCCAATGGAAGAAGAATCTAACAACAAACTACCATTCCTCGACGTCTTGGTAGAAAGGAACAAGACTTAACTCACCAGCGTCTACAGGAAGCCGACCCACAACGACCAGTACCTGCATTACACCTCCAACCATCCCCTCCAAGTCAAGAAAGGAATCATATCAACCCTCACCCGAAGAGCTAAGACTATCTGTTCCACCAACCAAACCCTAGAAGCTGAAGTCGCCCATCTTCGCCAAGTGTACCAACCAGTACCCTCCCAAATTAGTCAACAAAGTCATCAACGCAACCCTCAACACTCGAGAGAAACAACCCCGTCAGCAGCCCCCTTCATCATTAGCCTTCCTTACATCAGACCCATCAGCCACCGCATCCGCCGCCTCCTAAAACAACAGACCAACATTGATGTTGTATTCCAGAAGGGAAGATCTCTCCAGAACCATCTCCATGCAAGCTGTCGACCAGCCTCAACAAAACCAGAAGATCCTGCTGGTGTTGTTTATCACATTCCAGGTGAATGTCGTGACGGCTACATCCCCGAAACCTCAAGGCCACTCCAGATGAGAATCAAGGAACACCAAACCTCTGTCAAGAACAGTGACTCCAAATCAGCCTTGTCTGATCACATCAAAGGCAATCCCGACCACTCAGTCCTGTGGGACAACATCAGCACATTAAAAGTACACTGCAGTGACTTCAAATCAACGAAGATTTTGGAAGCAATCAGCTTTAAGCGTTTTAATCCTGTTTTGAATAGAGATCAAGGCTATTATGTTCCCCTAGCCTATGATGATCTAATTAAATCGAATCACCAGTAATCCTTAATCTGTTCATCTGGCTTCCTCAGTATATCTTTTGTCCATCACATCAATGTACATCAACTTAATTTCTTGTGTACACTAATTCTCTCCTTAACAATGTTGTTACAACTATGTACATCAATCTAATTACATGTAAAAACATAATTACCAAATTGTATATTGCATATTGTAAATTGTATATATACTGATTGAAATGAATAAATTGTATTGATGGTGGAATTTGTTTGATTGTCATGGGTTTTCGATCAAGTATACTTCATTAAGTATGTACACCACAGGTGAAATTTCAGTATCTGGTGTGTCCTCCCTGTTTCCTGATCACTTCTTCACACCGTCGTGAAACACTTTGGATCAACTTCCGGATGACAGCCCGAGGAGCTGCGCGCCACTCTTCTTGGCGAGCCTGGAACATGGCATCAGGTGTCTGGGGTAGAACCTCACGATCCCTCACCCGACGTCGAAGAACATGCAAGCAACACCAGCTGGCGCCCGTTTCGGGGCGTTGTCTTATGTTTTGGACGTTTGTATATTGCATAATATTGTAAATTGTATATATACTGATGGAAATGAATAAAGGAACGCATGTATTGATGGTGGAATTTGTTTTATTGTGATGGGTTTTTTATCAAGTATATTTCATAAAGTATGAAGCGAATCGGGGCGTTGTCTTACGTTTTGCACAATTGTATATTGCATATTGTAAGTATTCGTTTCTATCACTATATTTTCCTTGCGGTCATGATAGTGTATCACTTGCTTGATAACGGTGCTAGTATCTGCATTGAAACGTCGCACTCATATCGATAAAGAAGTTGACTACCCATAGAACGTGTTCTCATTCATCATACCAGCTTCTAAAATGCCTCTCAAAGAAGATGTATGTAATGATAGCAAATAAGGTGCCGAAACTGCCGGAAATAGAGCCATGGGCTCTGTAGCTCATCAGGCTTTCTATACATTAACTGATTAAAAATGTCAACTTCTCGGTGAGAGGTGAGGTGAGTTAGGGTTTAACGCCACTTTCAAGAGTATTTCACTTATATCACGGCTGCTAGTATTATGGCAGGGAGAAAGCCCGCATCGCCATGTGGCTACGCTTTGCGGTGAAACCTGCGAGCATCGGCTGGAACTAGCGAACCTGAAATTCAGTGTAGCTTTGCACCCATACCTTACTGCGTGTAGAACAGTTCTCTACTGCAGACAAAGTTGCCGTGCCCCTGGCGGGATTCGAAACCCGGACCTCTTGATCCGAAACCGAACACGCTTACCACTGCGTGATCCCGCCCCTCGAGGAGGGGAAGAGGCTATTAACTGCACTAGTTGGAATACAATCCTGAAACTGCGACTGTCTTCTTCATTTGATTAGCTGTAGTGCTACGCTGAACGTTACTTTAAGTGACACCCAAGTAATATAGCACGTACTTGACCGGGGACTTTGGACAGGACGCCGCCCCTCAGAATTTCCTCTATCCTGCAGCTTTACATTAGTTACATTTCATTGTAATGATGTCCTGACATACCGAAAATGCTGATATTAGTCATATCATAAATCTGAGTTACTCATTATATTATCTCAGACATCAGGTAATAAGAAGAAATGCAAAACCATACTAACAGGATAAATGTGTATGTGTTATGTATTACATTAATTACTTTTGTGATTAACTCATTATGAAATATAAAACGGATATGCAAATTACCTCAGTGATTACCAATTACCTCAGTGATTACCATTGGCCTCCTGGGGTTAATTGGACCTTGTCGGGTAAGGTCGATTTAACCTTGTTGCCCTGTATCCTCCTCATTATCACCATTATCCGCATCCTGCACAGAGAAAAGAAAATGTATTAACCTATATTGCCTAAATATGAATTACATAAGTATATACATTACAAATAATTACAACTAAATTTTGGAGGATGGAAGGAAACATACCCTTCGAATTGCGTCACTGAGTCGTTACTGCTGATAATGTTATTTCTCGCGGGTGTCCAAGTAGGGATTAGAGGTCTCGAATAGTTGTAGAATGCCTTGCCATTCAGGGTGTATACCTCTTTAATAGCATCTAACACTTGAAAATGCTCTCATTTCGGTTTTGATTCATGAGCAAAATCTCAGCTAAGTGCCCTTCAAAATTTCCTATGGAAATCGTTTGGCATGACACCAGGCCCCCTTGATGGTGTTGGTGTGAACATTTTCCCTTTATTTACTGACTGACAGTTAATATATCTGTATGAATAGGTATTTATGGCACATCGAAAAATGTTCGTAACCCTCAAGATTCAATCGGGTGTACCCCCTCCAAAGGTCGGTGGATATAGTGGAACCAGGTTCAATTCACTTCCATTAACATTTCGGATGTTCGATTGTCTATTGGGTAAAGAAGTAGGTAAGGTGAGGTGAGGTTTATGGCCGCTTTCAAGAGTATTTCACTTATATCGCGGCTGCTAGTATTATGGCAGGGGGAAAGCCCGCAACGCCATGTGCCTATGCTTGGCGGTGAAACCTGGGAGCATCGGCTGGAACTAGCGAACCATGGGTGGTACTACGCTGAAATTCAGTGTAGCATTGCACCCAAACAGTTCTCTACTGCAGACACAGTTGCCGTGCCCCTGGCGGGATTGGAACCCCGGACCTCTTGATCCGAAGCCGACGCGCTAACCACCGCGCTATCCCGCCCCCGGGAAAGAAGTAACTTGTTGCTGTACCTCTCTATCAATCCCAGGATTTATACTTTCACCCCCTTGTGGCCTCCACACAGATTCGTCAATCACAATTTCACCGTTCAGAGTAATGTTTTTTATGTGTTCATGTACCCACTCCATGCATATCTCACGTATGTATGAGGACCAAGTCAGCGCTGTGCTTTATAGTTTACTCCACACAAACGGGCATTAGTGTAAGCTTAAGGTGTCCTTTGGCGAAATTGTAAATAACATGCAAGTCCTGCATGTGCAATATACTACTAGTGAAGGAGGGAAAGAGGCGTACGGATCTACGGTGGCGTCCGTCCTGAGGACACACCCAAACGCATCCATCTATGGTGTTGCCTGCAATTAGGACACACGGCACATGACAATACTGACAGTCATATGCCCTGTTGTTCAACCCAAAATCCATAAGCCAGCGGACAAACATCATTGCAGTAGCAATCATTACAGAAGAAAGAAGTTTCAAGCAATATGGATGCTGTTAAGGGTTACTTCGTTAACATTCTTCTTCCGGGCACCGAAGGAACCATTCCGAGGGATGGGCATGATGAAGTACCTTCGAAATCTGTTAACTTTAACACGTACTGTCCTCTTATTTCCGATGTATGGTATAATTTAAATATTGAATCATTCCCATACATTTAACACTCAATGCAGTTTTCTTATCCTACCTTTGAGATAATGTAACGAGTGAATCAGATGTATCACATCAATAACATAAGCATTTTCAGCAAATTTTCTATAGTGAATTGCAGATTGTTTTGGGAGGGAAAATATACTGAAAATGCTTATTTTATTGATATATTAAACTCACTCATCACTCATTACATTCTAGCACAAAACGTGAATAAGAGGAAATGCATTTATACTACATTTTCACTCTCCAATTCACTAAATACTAATAGGCCGGAAAATCTGATTTTCTACGATGGCTGTAAAGCAAATTCAGTATTTTTCGGCCTATTACCATAATGTATTATTCAAACTGTATCTATTAATCCCCGTAGGCATTTGTCCCTGTAGGCGTTATTACACCTAACCCTAAGCATATCTGACGAGTACGAAAGTCACTTAGCGTCTGGCGCCACTCACACGCACGACTTGCACGTGCATTTGGCCCAGACGCAACAAAAAACATAGCCTTGCTTTATGTTCCCGTCCCTCCGTGATAATACACAAAGTGAAGTTGTGACAAAAAGTTTTGCGGAAAAAAGCAACACACGATACCTTAGTTTAAGTTACAGTTATCTAAATAAATTACGCACTTCCTTTAACCATCTTGCAAAATAGTTGGACTTCTGCGTAGCTGTCTTCACATCATCAACTGTCTTTTGACTTCTGCCATTTCTTTCATTTAGCAATTTTGGTTTCCATACATCTGTTACGCCCATGGACTTGATATGAAGTTCTTTGATTCAGTTATTCGGATTGATTTTACATACAGCATCAGTCTCGAGAGAATTTTGGAGATGTAATTTGAAAGCAATTGATTTACGCGGGACATTGTTGAAATTCCTCGAAAAGAATGCGAGTCAAATGAACTCTCAATTCATTTACTGTTGGCACTTGATTAACAAACCGATACATCATGTTTCACAGCTTGATTAGACACGAGATATATACACCTGCGATCTCTTTGATCCCCACTTCTTTTATAAAGCAGAAAGTGTATTGACTGGTGAAAACAGATATCTCCGCCTCCCTGAAACCTGAAACAACTAGTTTGATGGTTTCACTTAGAAAACGGCTTCGGATCAAGAGGTCCGTGGTTCGAATCCCGCCAGGGGCACGGCAACTTTGTCTGCAGTAGATAACTGTTCTACATGCAGTAAGGTTTGGGTTCAATGCTACACCTCATTTCAGTGCAATACCACCCGTGGTTGGCTAGTTCCAGCCGTTGCTCGCAGGTTTCATCGCAATGCAGAGTCAAATGGCGTTGCGGGCTTTCCCCCTGCAATAATACTAGCAGCCGTGATAGAAGTGAATACTCTGGAAAGCGTACCTGACCTCACCTCACCTCACCTCACTTAGAAAATGTATATATTTTAAAAAACCCATAGTACTCACAGTATGTCCTTATGTTATGCAAAGTCTCAATCACACTGTACCTTGTAGTCTTGAAATATGCCTGAAATATTCCTTTCTTAGTTTTTTTCTTAGTTTCTTGATATCGATCCTGGTGATCGATCTTACATTATATGGTAAGATTAAGGAATAAGTTTTTATATTCTTAATCTTTCAATATGTTCATCATTTACATAAACGGGTGTAAGGAACAACAATAGGCAGGTCTTCAATCACAGACGGGATGGTATGCTGTAGGAGTATTCCTCGAAAGAGGTCAGGAAACAGACCTGCAGAAAAGAAACTCGTTCAATTAAATATGAATCGATGAGGTTTAAAATGCTATAGAAAACATACAAGAAATGACAACTTTGATAACATATTTTCCCTTGACCAACATATGTATCTTTTTACGAGAAATTAATGACCAAATTGAATAGGAATGTTGATGCTAACGTTATTCAAGTTTGTCACAATGCTCAGCCTCATCACCTCTTGCCTTATACTAACTTATTGCTTTAACTATCAGTTCATATATGTATATTGTATATTGTATAGAACCGACCAAACCCCTTTTTGAATTTTTCAAGTAAATTTGATGTTTGCTTCGCGTAACTAAGAGTGTTCCGACAAGCACGTTTTCACCATATTGGATCACAGCTGATACCATGATGACCGAACTAGGGTGGATCCGGTAGAATCCGGAAGGATCCGGCAACGGATTCCACCCTTTTTTTGTCCTTTTGATGTTAGTCCGTCCATGTTAAAACTTACCAATTCTTGATTTTATAAGTAACATTAACCATACAAATTGAATGTGCCTTTGTTTTTGTCTTTTTGTCCAAATTAGAAGTTTTCTAGAATGTTCTGAACTTCTTTGTATGATGACATTCTGTCATTTAATATGTGAGATTAACAAGTGTTGTTAACTAAACAATATAACCAATCTCTCCAATAGTTTGAAGATAGTTGCATAAGATTATCATTACATTAGCTTACTGTTGTCTATGTTTTTGTTTAAAACTACACATTAAATAAATTATATTACAATTACAATTTCATTCCGTGCTTTGTACTATATCGTCCTGTAATCTGTGACTGTAATCTTTCTGCCATTTAAAATGATTTGATTATACATTGATAGTAGTCATGATTTATTTTCACAATAATATAATGAGAATAACGGTTAAAATCTTTGGAGCCATTTAGTATTTTGTTATTTGTTTACATATCACCTGACACTCGTGTTTCTGCAATAACACAATGTTTATTTGATCAATGCTGATTATATAGGTTCATGATGAGCTTTCATCGATACAATACGACAGGAGATGTATTAATGAAGTTGAACTATGTTCTATTACAATCTAAAACAATCTGTAACAATAGAACTGTCAATTCGATTCACTCTTTTGTTCAATATTTTCTATCCCGTCCAAAGACTACATATTATGTTTCTCGAGTTAGACTGGGAAATGTTCATAAAATCGTATGTCAAACCCACGCATTGACATCTAAAAGCCTCATATGGTAAGTTCCCATTACAATCTTGACCATGTGAATCATTACTTGTTTAAACAACAAATGAAACTCAATCAACTTATCTCCTGACATTAATCTCTTTTTAATCTCGAAATGACCATTTGGGTATATTAGATATCATCTTGGAAACGTTTCTATAATTGGATCCCTCATAAGCAAGATATAAACACTTCTCGTATCGTCCCATTAGGATATTATAAACACGTTATTTATAGCGGAATGTGGCCTTAATCTTGATGACGGAAATATAAATTCGAATGCAATGCTCGGGTAATTTATTTCAAGACTTTTTTGAATTTTGTGAGAGCCAAAATAATCATGAGAAGCAATCAAAAAACGCAATTGGTGCAACTTCAATGCAATCACGCTGTTTTGTGTACAGTCCCTATCTATTTTGATGATACCATTACTTTCTGTTTCATGACACTGTTTGTCTTCCTTGTGTCTTGTTACGATAGTGAAGTGAATGTCACATTGTCACTTTAACACATTCTGATATTTTCTAAACCCAAGTTTGCACCAATTCAATGTTGTAACTTCACAAGAATTCAGGTCCTGGTCACTTACTGTAACTGTAAATCAGTCTCTGCAACTGTTTCTCATTTTTAATTAACAATTGATAACTTGATATTTTTTAAAATAACCCGAATTTTGACTACATTCACTTTTATCAGCTTTTGAGGGACATTTACATCCGTTTGATGCTCTCCCATACATGTGATTCATTGTCATACAGTATCAACGTTTTTACTTCACACAATGTACTGTCCAAACCCTAACATTTGGACTCATATCATGTCAGATTTAAAGGATATCACACGAGCATTTCTATTCAAGTTGATGTTGTGAGGGTTAGCATGGGAACACTAAAACAAGAAACTGTGGCATCATATGATTTACAAACCAGTTAATTAGTTCATTCATTGTTTCTGAAAACACTATTCTAAATTTTTTTCATAATCAAAGGCACGAAGGGAATTTTAGAAACTGCTAACAAACATGTACTTGTCATTAGGTTAAATGTATATTACAAGCACGCATTAACAAACAGGTAGTTTGATTATCTCTGAAAGACATAAACACAGTTGACCTCCTCATTAACGCATAGTAAATGTATATTTGGATAAAGTTGAATAGTCTGTTCACATCAGTCTCAAAAAGGTGGTCAAAAGTTAAATAATTCAGTACATATCTGGAATAACAACATTGTGAATTTGGATTTTGTAAATCTGACGATTAATCTGACGATTATTTTTAATCATTTTATTTTATGGTAGTTTACAATGAGAATAATATAAATATCAATATTTTAATAAAATGAACTATGGCTATCAGTGAAAGAGAAAATTATATCATTGTTTGATAATGGAATGATGTGTTCAATTAAAAACATGTATAATTTGCTGAATTGAATATGTACCAAACATTAATATTAATATAGCAAAAATCCCTCCCTTTATGTTGGTTTAGTGATGCATTAAACCCCATGAATACTACCATCGTGCCATCCTTATATGCGATAATGATTTGATAAAATATGTTAAACTGTCAACAGAAGAAGCAGGGCTGTAGAAAGATGGGTAACTCACATAAATTATTTAAATGTCATGACCCAAGTCCTTAAATAAACTCATCAGAGCTGAACAAATATCAGCAAAATGCAATTGATTGAAGTGAGGGTCGATAAAGAATTTGTTTAATGCTTGTCGTGGTTAATGAGAGTTCCAGATAATTTGTGATTTACCCTTTCCATTTGGCAGTTAATTACACACACATTGAGCCATAGATTACTTTGGTCCAAACAGTCTCTCCTCAATAGCAAATGTTTATTCTTTTCAAGTGAATACTTGTTTTAGCCTTTAAAGGATACTTTTACTTTCAATATTTTCCCACCTCTCAGGTAAAAAAAACACTACACAAACTGTCCTGGAAAAGCCACACAAACACGTTGAACGAGAGCTCTGAACCGATAATCTCATGCATGAGCACATTGAATTGGCCTTTTCTTAGGTTTGTTAATTTTGCAAGGTTTGACAGCTTAATTGATTTTTTCCTTTAACACGTAATTTAATAGGAGATCATAGAGATTAACACCAACTGTTACAGTCAGGAATTCATTTACTGAGATTACCGTTAAACCTGTCAACATTATGCAAATCTAGATGCAAGAATAAAGCTCTGGATAATTTGCATAATTGGCAGGAGGCGAATTTGAGCTTTGAACACTCACATAAAAAGATCATAATTTACACATGGATGAAACAGAATTCTGCGGCCCTGAAATTAAAATGAATCTTTTATTAGTTAAAGTAATTTGACCGACAAATGTTGACTAACATGTTGACACGGGCATTTTGAATTGATTTTAGATGGTTAGAAATGATAACCATAGTTCGATGATGAAAATATATGAGGTACTATGTGTAATGTATAATTAGCAGATTGAAGCTTAAATTTTGGACGACGAATCCTCGATTAAGGTCTGCATTTGAATGTGATATTTAAAGGATAGATGCAATGACATGGTCGAAATCGGATTCATTGAAATTGGATGTCAATTTGACAATTGCCTGATTTTAAATTTCTGAAATCGGTCCATAAATTACTTAAATACGGGTTTTTAAAAAAACGCCTAATTTAGTCCCGGCGACTAGAATGAAAGTCTGTGGGGGTGTGACCCCTGAAGGGATGACTCCTGTGACGTCACTGGAGTCACCTGATTTTCGGTGATAGTCATAATTCAACGTAATTTCGCAACATTTTGATTGTAAATTTCACTAACAAATCTTCAATCAAACAACTTACATTTTCCATATATCGAATGTTTAGATATCCAACTAAGTAATTCCGCTGATGACAATTACATAATTATTGCATAAACATGTGTTTTTAGCGATTTAACACACATCATAAATCCATCAAGCGGCAGTGATAATCATCATTAATTAATTAACGACGCTGCACGGAGCGTGTTGGTCCGCTGGTCACAGACGACCAATTGTCTGTGGTTAATCAGTCACGCCTCAATGATTCTTCTCAAAACGTTTCCCGGCAGATATTGCGGTATTGTTAAAATGGGTACATTAAAATCGTCTTAATAAACAATTGCAAGTGTACATTGTCTCGATTGTATGCTCAATTGATTCCGATATACAATATACGTAGTGATACTCATCTGTCATTGCCGCAAATGGCTGCGATACTGCCGAAGCGGCGCTAAACATTAACTCACTCACTCACTCATCTGTCATTCTTGAGAAAAAATGCATTTCACCAGATCGTTAACAGGCATTGATAATTAAGTATTGATACATGTATCACACGTGTACTAAAATAACCATTTCCTACTTTGACAGAAGTCTTGCAGATTGTATGATATGAATGGCATACCAATGGTACTTGCCTACTTACTTACTTCATACTTTCTGCCAGTAAGACTGATCGTTAGATGTGACTTAGCTGTCATACAAACCAATGCATTAATTACTTGTGTCATGAAAAGAAAACTTCAATGGCCATCTGCAAGTTTCACTTATTCGCATGCAGGATAATGTGATTTATTGTTTCCATCTTCCATCCGGTCTGTCTTACTTCTGTGATATTTGCACGACCTTAACAGTAAAAATGACGACTGTATGATTTGTATTTCATTCTTAAGATAGTTTGTGGACATCCTTTTGCAATCTACGAGTACACTTTCGAATTACCAATAAACCCTTATTTATTTAGTGATTAAGTGATATTATATATAATTACGGTAATTACAAGAATGCAGACTTTCAGCATCGATTCAGAATCGTACTATTACGTGCCTCATCTGATTAATTATAAATATGTTTATCATTTTAAACATCATCATCAGATGATATGCATATCATTCTTCTTCCGACTTTACACGTTTAAGGGGACACTGCGTTGAGGATAAAAATGAGTCCAATCTTTATCTCACGAAGCTGATAAGAGTGTCTGCTAACGAGTTACGCTTCACTTCACTGTCTACCTGCAGTAATTTGTATTATGAATTACATCAATTGTCTGAACTTTGGTGTATGTGACTTGTTAGCAGACATGTTAATCAGCATAGGTAGATACGTATGATCTGAATTTTATTCTCGACGCGGTGTCTTAAATTCAGCATCTTGTTTACTTTTTTCTCCCCAAGATTTGAATGATTAGATAGTTTAAGTTGGAGTTAAATGTATTTTCAGGAAACAATTCTCAAATTAAATGCTTCTACCAAATAAATGACAATATCGTTTTCGCACATAACCAAAACAACTAAAAGTAAATGTGTTTTATTATCTTAATTGCATCCACCTTCATGATAGTGTATCCTTAGATGACACCTTAGCATGCGATGGTAAGGAACTTATGGTAAAAAGTCACAGAATTCGTCAATTTGTCTGACACTTTTTGTCAAGAGTATAACCAAATACCACTTCCCTGATGGTGAAGATTGGTAAATATCCTCAAGTCATGAGACAATCCAACGCATTGACATTTTGAAGTCCTTAATATTTAAACAAGTTCCCATTACAATCTTGTGTGGTGAGCAGTGCTAGTTCATAGCTTGTTTGAACAAGACACGTAAATCCATCAACTCATGCCTTGACACTAATGATTATAGGGGACTACAATCGGATTATGTTACGATGTTATCATATCATTTTCATCTGGAAATGACAACTTCGGTATCGTCTTGGAGACGTTTATTTGATTGAATCCATCATAATCGGAGCTTAATATACTTCTGGTATTTCGAATGACATGTTTACATCTGAGGGAATTTTCGTGAGATGTCTGTTGTCCAATTAGGAATTATTCACATGTGCTACTAATGGCTGATTGATAGCACTTTTTTCAATATGAGACAGGTCTCATAAAGGTTCTAATTATTTGCTTTTGGATACCCATGCGAATGTGACTGTTTCTTTTCTGAACCATTGTCACATAGCGATCAGTCTCTTTTTTAAAATTATATATGTGCATGTATATCCTATATATCGTATCATAACTACTAAAACATATAGTGTTACAGATATGATCTGAACAAGATCGTGATGTAATACTTCGTGGTCTTCATGATTGATTGATATATGTATATATTTATGATACAGACACACTGATTAGTCATGCATTATTTATATTGTATTATGAATGAATTTCAGTAAAATAAATCTGTAATTATTATGCTATCATGTCGTAATTAATGTATTATCTTTTATAAGCTGCATGTGTCAATTATATACATTTATTTTCTTTTATAAAATGTGAGTGTGTGACTATTTTGTTGGTTTCTTGTTGTATCTTGAGTTCAATTTTAGTCTATAAACCAATAAATTTAGACTTGGAATTTTAAGCGATATGTTGTCTGGATTAAACAAGGTCATGTGATCGGTATGCATTCTCATAAACAGGAGATTGACAGCTGAAAAGGATAGGTTTCATACTCTTACGTCTATACAAAACAACCTGCGGGACTACTTTTTATCACTATATCATTGCGCAATTATGACACTGCTGTCACATGCTCTTTTCTTGATTAAGCTTTTTTTTAAAAAACTTACAACAGCAATTCGTTTCCATTCAATTACGTATTATATATTAATTTAATTGAAAGTTAGATTAATACAGCATGTTAGAACCAACAGATAATAACAATTTAAACATATTTCCTGTAAACTACGTTTTGTGCGTGTGACCCATAAGTGATGCATGTTTTTTTTGCCTGATCTAAGACAATAGTAAGCATTTGTTTTATCATGCACCTTTTGTTTTCACATTTTTTGCAGAGATTTTTTTTATTTTCAACAGGTTATATACTGATTAAAAATCGCTTAAATTGCAAAGTTTGAAGTGATAAGAATTAGATTTAATAATGTGTTTGTTCACAGTTGTTGAAGTTAGTTGTAAATGGTAACAGATGATATATGTTTCCTATATATTCAAGTTAGAGGAGATGTAGATGCTGAAGAAGAAACGAACCGAAATAATTTATTACTGGTTTAGAACGTCTGATTGACACCCAACTCAAGTTAAAAATGAGTGTTCACGTTTCGGTAAAGCCATGGGAAGCGTTTTTGTAACTCAAAATAATAAAATGTGTTCACAATAAAATGGCCGCCATGCAATTTTTCCTTTATACGCAACGCCGTTATTACCACTACGGATAATTGGTACGTGTTTTACTCTCTAAAGTAAATATAAATGACATAAACTATCATTATAAATGGGAAATTTGAGAAAATAAAATTTGAAAAAAACGTGCTACTGCCCCTTTAATGTAGTGCACACGTGAAATTAAAGCAATGTTTGGAGTAGAGTTCTCAAGCATAACAACATTACAAGTGACAACTATTTTAATACGTGTATATGAAGTATATCATATCATATATTTCATAGAATATACATTTCATTAATAAAAATAAGTAGGAGTAAAAACTTATAAATAAAAACCAATTTGGTGCATGTGAAATAATAACCTTGGTCTCCTAAACATATGTGATAACCATCTCATGCACCATTCTACGGTTACTGCTTGATGGTTATCATAGCTATTCACTCTGCGGTCATTATTTCAAACATAACTATTTCCTCTATATACATTAATGCATTTTGTCACCTAATCATTCGTCGAATATATTATGCAAAAAAACATGATCAGTATAAGGAGAACAACATATTGGAAGGCATGCTAAATCATACTAATCACATGTCTCTGCGCGGGATAGCGCAGTGGTTAGCGCGTTCAGCTTAGGATCAAGAGGTCCGGGGTTCGAATCCCGCCAGGGGCATGGCAACTTTGTCTGCATTAGAGAACTGTTAATCACGCAGTACTGAATTTCAGTGTAGTACCACCTATGGTTCGCTAGTTCCAGCCGATGCTCGCAGGTTTCACCGCAATGCATAGCCACATGGCACTGCGGGCTTTCTCCCTGCCAAAATACTAGCAGCCGTGATATAAGTGAAATATTCTTGAAAGCTGCGTTAAACGTTAAACCCCAACTCACTCACTCCTTCTCAATCTTGTATGGAACAATCCTGGAATGAGATGTTGATTTGATATGATATTTTAAATTTTCAGCGAACATCAAGACTACAAACAGATCGGTTCTTTAAGTCATTAATTTAGGTTCAATGCCCAAAGTCATTAAATATACTGATCAGAGCTATACAAATAGCAAGTTGCATTTGATTAAGGAGAGTGGGTAGGATTGTTTAATGCTTGTCATGGTTAATGTGAGTTGCAGATAATTTGTGATTTACCCTTTGCATTTGGCAGTTAATTACATACGCATGAAGTAAAATCGTTCTTTACCTTTAATCCCAACATGAGGGATTCCTCATTTGACAATGTTTGTTCTTCTCATTTTTATAATTTTCTAACCTTTTGGAGAGATTTAGGGAGGGTTTTTCATTTGGTTGTGTTGTTTTGTTGCCTTTCAAAGTGTCTCCTTTTACCTATCTGGTAAAATCAATGGACAAAAAATCTTGGAAATGCCATCAAAACAAGAATTTCTATGAGGAATTTTTTTTAGATGGTTCGAAAACAGAAAAGTATCCTACAATGATGAAACTAGTCATGAACTCGAAAGACAGCCAATACAAAATATGATAGTCGAATTTGTACAATTGATATTTTATCATTATGTCAAAGAATTAGTATATCACATTGTTACATTTCGCATGACACTACATTCAATAGTACAATAGTACCACACGACCACCAGACCTCGAGGCTGTTGTGTGATGTTGGTACGGTTAGTGCTAAAGATAGTTGCCTGACACTGAGGGTATGGGTTGAAATTCTGCAAGGGACTCGGCCTGAAAAGTATATCAATTTGTATTATTGAAGGTAGTGGTACTCCACAGGTAACAATCTAAATAACATGTATTTCTAATAGATAGATCATTATTTATAATTTCTAAATATGCATATATCCCTTACTATTTTTGTCCAGTATATGTCTTCGTCTCTTCTCGCTATTAATCTTCACGGGTTTTTTTGCAAGCAAGATATGATCAACTTGACTGCTAATTTGCCTTCAAGGCTTCATGCACAACCATAGAGGTTTGATATTTTTCGAGCTATGTTTAAAGTTTATAAAATAAATTCTCGATTATAGTTTCTGTTTAAATGTGAGATTTAATGATCGATTATTGATACATGTAGCTACACTATTGTAACTATTCAACTGTTTGAAAGAAATGTGTGTGATGAAGAAGACAAGGATATCTATGGATGATCAACTTCTTTATTTACCAATTGCAACGTTTCGATATATATCATTATACCATTATCAGGATCTATACCGAATTGTTAAATAAAGAAGATGATCATTCTTAAATATCCTTATTTTCTTTATCATAACAATGCCCTATACGAGTTTTTACATTGTGGGATATGATTGGCATTGCAATGATCAACTACTTAATATTGTCTGCTAAACTGAGATGCAAAAGAAAGTTTACACCTCAGTTGGTTCTATCATAGCTTTTATTTTCAATTACAATTATCTTATGTTTTCGAAGTCGTACTCTAAAACTGAAAAGTGCAGGCGTTTAGTCATTAGTCACGTGTGGTTTAACTTTTTTGGGGAAATTTTAAATTCATAAATTCTTTCAAAATTAATTTGGATAAAACACAACTGTTCATCGACATATGAGGCATCTGCTAAGTGAAAATCAAGAAATGTGCTTCATTCCGAACACATTTACAAGATTATAAACATGATAGGGGTCATGTTGGTGTAAACATGATTTTATACCCCTTAGTCCTTTCAGTGACTCTAACTCTGCATGTTTGAAAAAAAAACGAGTATGATTGTTTGCCGAATCATTCAACATTGAACATTAAGTACTATCCCGGTTCTTTTGTACCTCAGTTTAGTAAGACTGGTCATTAGATGGGACTTAACTGTCAATTCGACAGTACAAACTAATGCATTTGTTATTAACGAGATGAAGACATAACTTCAATGGCCAATCGTGCAGAACAACTTTAGATTTGCCACCTGGAATGCTAACTCCAATTTCGTTCTTTTATCAAAGATATAGTAACAATCATGTGATTTATTCTATTTTGTCATGCTTATACTATTAACTATGATTTGCAATCTATGTTTGTCTCAATGAAAAAACACCTTTGAAATAGCTGTTTATCAAAATTGTATATATACTTTTTATTATGATAATCAACCATCTGGTACAAACTCGTATAATGAACCAATCTGTTTCGCACATTTTTCAATAAATATACCACTTCCTAGAAACCACTAAGCATGATGGTGAAGATTGGTAAATATCCTCAAAGTCAATCCAACGCAATAATATCTCGAAGTCCTTTATAGTTAAACAAGTTCCCATTACAATCTTGTGCGTTGAGCATGCAAGTTCATAGCTTGTTTAACAAGACACACAAATCCATCAACTCATGACTTGACACTAATGATTAGACTGGACTACAATCGGATTATGTTATCATGTTATCATTTCTTTTTCATCTGGAAATGACAACTTCGGTATCATCTTGGAGACGTTTATTTGATTGAATCAATCATAATCAGAGCTTAATATACTTTTGTTATCGCGAGTGACATTTCTACATCTGAGCGACTTTTCATGAGATTTTGGTTGTCCAATTAGAATATTCGTAACAAGACGAGTTATTCACATCTGTCAATATTGATATTCTATTTTTTTTCAAAATGACACAGGTTTCATAATCAATTTTTAATAATTTTTTAAGTTTTAGTTATTTGATTTTAGATACCCATGCGAGGTAACTGATTAGTCATGTTTGTCTGTATATTGTATGTTGAATTAAGTTGTACGTGCCATAATTAGATCTATATTTCTCATGCAACCATATCATAATGTTTTTGTAATGTAAAGCAATGTTTTTTTTATGATATATCTGTGCATGATCATGTTTTGTTTATTTCTTATTCGTTTGCCTTGAATATAGTTTATAAATCATTGACATGCCTTACACTGTAATAGTTCATATACATATACATTGCTTATTTTTTATGAGAAATGTTGTGAAAGCCATGTTACATGTATATGGTTTATAGTGACGATTAAATTATTTTTGTCTTCCATGGCTTTGCTTGTATTTGTTGTTGTGCAGTGACTTTTAATGTTCAACAATTTGTAAAACAACGCAACAGATGGTATCGTACATGCAGTTCACACAATTTTGTTATTTATTCTACAAAATGAAAATGCATTTTTTTTAAAGTGAGTGAAATATGCATCAGTGTTTCTACGCAAGAGTCATACATCGATGTTTGAAGCAAGAAGTAGATAATACTTCCTTAACAATCTTATATATAGGAGCACTTCTGGAATGAAATATTGATTCATTCAAATCCGTTATCTAGAATGCGAGGATAATAGCATTGCTACAAAACTATGTGTACTTCATTGCTTTCTTTAACTTTATGCTTCACATCATCACAAAAACTAACCATAATGTTACAGATACCAGCTAGCTGAGCGTGAGTAAATGAAATTACATATCCATGTGTTCAAGTTACTCAAGTAGCTATTGCATCGGCCAACAAGTGTCTCCAAATGCTGTTTTGTATTGAAAGTACTTTACGGAGAGAGTTGCCAGATGGACATGAGCAGGAATGCGATTCAAGTCACAAAACTTAACTATTATGGACGGCAACGTTTTCTGCATTGAGAGGCTTTTAATGGTTTAACTAATGCGCTTAATAGTAGCCTAGTCACTCACAGTGTGGAGTGATTAATGGCATAAACATTTCCTCATGGTTGCGTTGTGTCCATCTTTCTTTCCCTTTTTATAATATAAAAAAAATATTAAACGAACAGCTGGTCAAGCTTTATCCTCTGCAAATCTGCAATTTTATCATGAAAGGATCTTCAAATGTTCAAAATACATTATATGTATGGAAAATAGATAGCATGCCGTCACTGCAGTGCACTATATGATGGTTTTGTTACTTTAAGCCCTTTATCAAATAACTACTCCCTGTATCTTGAGAGAGATAGCGCAGTGGTTAGCATGTTCTGGGGTCTGGGGTTCGAATCCCGCCAGGGGCACTGCAGTAGAGAGCAGTTGTACACGCAGCACGGTTTGAGTGCAATGCTACACTGACTTTCAGTGCAGTACCACCTATGGTTCGCTAGTTCCAGACGTTGCTCGTTGGATTCACCACCATTCATAATTAAATGTAGTTGCGGGCTTTCTCCCTGCAATAATACTAGCAGCCGTGATATATGTGAAATACTCTTGAAAGCGGCGTTAAACCCCAACTCGCACCACCTCATCTCCCTGTATCTTTATATACTTTGTCTCCTTTAGCAACATCAGACCTATTTTTTTGCAAAAATCATTACTAACTTGTCGCAAGTTTTTTGCAAATTTTGTTTTCTCAAATTATCTATTTATCAATAAAGTTTATGCAATATGTTGTTACGTTAGAGGGTAAAATGTTTATCCGTGTTCGATGAAAATGGTGCAAAGCAAAAGTGAATGAATGAACATTCCATTATAATGCCATCATTTTAAATTTTACTCTGATTGTTTTGGTATCCCTATATCAATCAGATCACTTGAACTACCTTCGAGCGGCCATTTTAATTTGAACACATTAAAATGGCCACTCGACGGGAAATAGACTCGCATGACTTAACCGAACCATGTACATTGTTTTAGAACTATTTTTGTTAATTCATTTATCATTGGTAACACTTATTGTTGTAAGAGCACTTTATTTCAGTAAGAAAATCGTGCTCTACAGCTCCTTTAAGGGTAAATCTTTATGTAAATAGAAAAACACACCAGAATGTTTTCATACAATTTTTTATGACATGAAAATAGAAAATAATGTTTTTTTAAAGTTTCCTATGACTCGTATTATTGTTTTACAATGATAGATTTGAAATCAGCACACTAAAGTAAGCTAACCATATAACAGCACTCAGAACATCTTTCATTCAGCTTGGTTTGTATTTGAAACAATGTTGATCTCCAGGAATATATTACAGCCTTCATAACCCTTTAGATAAATTTGGTGAATTGCATATAAAACCGTGTAGTCGGATTTCTCGGGGTTTACCAGCCATATGATCCGTCAAGATAGGTCATGTGACAAGCTAAGCGGGTTCTAAAGATGTCCTTGACCTTAGATCAAATACGGAAGTTATAAACAGTTGCTCAATTTGGAATTTCAGAATAAAAATTTAAATCAGTAGTTAAACTCTATGCAGTGGTTTTCTGTTTCACAGTATGAGTGGTTTTTTTAAATCATAAAGGGAATAGTTTTGGTACGGAACGAGTGAAATAATAGACCTTAAGGGTAATCAATTTGTTTCACAGTATACGGCCAATTAAATCTACTCTATATACTCTGAAGCCATGCATGGCTGGTGAGTTCATTAAAACTTTGAAAATATATTTGCTACCAAGATACAGCAAAGTGCGTCATCGTTTCGGCCGTAACGTTTAAATTTACATTTGAGTTAGACAACCACTGTTTATATACTAGTTTGTATTTTTTTTTTATCAATTTGTATTGTAAAATAATTGATGTAGTATGCCATATATAATGTTTTACGAAATATTTTTCTGAATAATCTTTATGTGATAATTTTAGTTATAATTATATTAGTGTTGTGTGACCAGTTGAAAGTTATTCAACGAGTGTTGTGTAACAAAACAAATTATTCAACGATAGTGACATCACAATACTACTTTTACTACTTTCCATCAGCTTAACGAGTACAGCCGAACCCTCTCGCCACTTCAGTTTTTCAGTTCATCAAATATTTTCCCTCTTCGTACTTTTTACTATAAATAAACTTGCATTACAGCCAAAATAGATGTGCAAAATTAAGAATAGAGAATTCATTTTCCGATCTTGAATAATTTATCATTACATCACAATGATATTTTGCTTCAATTTAGTCTACGAAGAGTTATCTCTCTTTTGCTTACAACGGCCGTGTTTTGTCAATACGAATTCCGTGTTTTAGGAGTAAAAGCAGATAGTTTATAAATGATTGCGTTTAGCATCGCCATGCCTTATCAGAAGCTTGCATGTAGAACGTTCAGCACGGACGGGTGTATGAAAACAACCGGTCAAGTAATTACGACCTCTGTCGACGTAAACAGCGTCAATTACGGTTTACTGTTAAGTGCTTCATAATATCTTGATTTAGGACAATGATGACGACAAACATTGTCATAATGATTGTGTAAATGTGATATTGTATGTCAATGCGAACGAGAGCGTAACGGAAAACGGGCTACATTTTTACTGTTTTACGGCTTGACTTCACCCATATAATCAAAATTAATTAAAATATTCCAACACAATATGTTGAAATGTTGGGAAGCTAATGCCGTTGCAATATTGTCGATATTCAACACTCACTCGTTATGTAATCTCTAATCTTTTTTTGTATATACTCAGTAATGAATATTTTCACTGCAGTGACTAACGTGTGGCCGGAATTCATGATTTCATGATTGTCTCCCTTTGAAATAAAATTATCTCCCTTTGTAAATTGATTATCTCCCTTGCTTTCCACGTCTTACGGTGAACGACCATGTTGTGTTGTTTCAGTCAATGACTGTTGATCTTTTGCTGTGTTAATAACATATTCCATGTAACATATCATTTTGATTTTCTTTTATTGTTGATATGTTGCATAGTAGTTCTTTTATTCGTGAAAAACTTGGTGAGGCATGAGGTATGTAACAGACACAGCGAACCATACTCGTTGTATCAATCGCGTTTGAAATAACGTCAAAACTTGCGTTCTTCAATGTTTTAGAAATGTTCACTTTACGAGATGGTACCATACAATCTATTAGTCTTAACTTTGTAAACATTTACTACAGATTTGCGCCACTCGTGAAAATGTCACTTTCTCACTCTATTCGATGAAATAGAAATGATATTCGGCAATACTAATGAAATAATCTCTATATATTAATTATCATATCGTAGTAGTTGGTTGTCTTTGGACATTAAATTTGAACGACTTGGTGTATGGTTTATAGTGATGATTTAATTTTTTTTGCCTTCCATTACTTTGTATCTGTTTTTGTGTTCTCAGTGTAGTCCAGTGACTTTAACAATTCAATAATTTGCAGAATGCATGTGATTTATCATGTCATTTATTTTTTTATTTTACGAGATGAAATTACAATTTATTAGAAATATTTTTTAGTGTTTAGCATGCTATAAAAATGAATTGTCGATAAGCAGGCGTTTTACTTAAGTGACGATTTAATCATTTTGCCTTCCATTACTTTGTTTGTATGTGTTTTTGTGTTCTCCCTAAAGTGCAATGACTGTCACAATTCAATTATTCTTAGAGTGTATACGATTTATCTATCTATCTACGAGAAGAAATTGCAATTTACTAGAAATGAAATTTCTTTTTGTGTTGAGCAATGCGTGGTTCTAAATTATAAAAAAAAAATTATATAATGCAGAACATACATCGATCCCTGGAGTAACATGAAACTTTCTTTACATGCTTATATAATGGAACACTTCTGGAACGAGATATTGATTCATTCAAATCCATCAAGCATGCCAGAATAATAGCATTGCTACAGAACTATGCATGTTGCATTGCTTTTGTAAAGGTTATGCTTCTCCTCAAACAATATCACTTAGCTGAGCGTGAGTGAAAACGAATTACATATCCATATCTTCAATATTATTTTAGGTTTAGCATGGATGTTAATTTCGACTGAAGTTGCTTATAGAGTGACTTGTCAGATGGTAATGAGCATGAACGACACGCGCTATTACTTAACAATTCCGCTTAACAATAGTCATGTCACTCACTGTGTGGAGTATTTTTTCATGTAAATATTTCCGCTGGGTGGTGTTCCTTCATTCTAGTGGCAAAACAACTAGATTAAACGGACAACAATATATTCTATCATGGAAGAATCTTGAAATGTTGAAAACATAATATATGTTAGGTAGACTACCATCCTCAACATGTGCAAAATTAGGGTTACTGTCCATTCCAAAAAAGATATATACAAGCTGTATATATGTATATTATTTTGTTACCTTTAACAGCATTGGTATGTTGATGATGATGGTGATGATACTATATCTGAATTAAATTTTGCTTCCCAGATAAGATATAAGAACACAAAATCTAGAAAGTGTAATGTTGTCTTCAATATTATAATTTTGCTTGGTTTGTATTAAGAAACTATATTGATCTATGCATGTCAACACCCTCCCCAGCTACATTTGTACCTACATGATATAGTAACATAATGTAGACTGCTAGCCTGATGGCTGTATTATACGTATCATCAAGTGGTAGTGGAGAGAAGCCTTGATTATAAAACTTATATAAGCTCCCATGTTAATCTTTGTCAGCATGAATTCTTCGGATTCTGTATATATCACTTTTGGGAATACGAATTTAAAAAAACAACATATGTTCATGAGGTGATTATAATGAAAATCAATGAAAATTGTATCATTCCTTTTAGATATTAAAGCTTACAAACCATGTGTCAAATCAAGTTTGTGTCAAGCGAAATTTGGTCTTATGTCTTTTATGTGAAATTTAAAGCCTAGCACCACATGATTTGAACTCTATAAACATTATTTCATAAGAGTCATTGCTCATTGTGGTAACGCAAAACAAATTCCCTCCTTGGGCAATAAAGTATTATTATTATTATTATTATTATTATTATTATTATTATTATTATTATTATTATTTTTATTTTTTTAATATCGCTTATTTGAACATCATAAATAATGCCATCGTGTTCATAAAATTAATCTTTTCCATTTTTGGTGAATGCAATTGTGAGCCGAAACAATGATTTGGATAAACATGACAACCTAATATTAATGTTACTGAAATGTGATTATTTTACATAATTGCTTATTTCATACTCCCATCAGAGCTGAACAGATATCAGCTTTTAATAGAAAAAAAGGATCGATGAATTAGTTTTGTGTGTCAAAACTTGTGTTGGATTTTTTTTTTCTTTCTCCAAGTTTACCGCATGCATTCGGAGCCGACATTTTAAACATTAAGTAAAAATAAACATGGTTATATAGAAGTGATATTATTTCGGCTGCATCTCTTTCTATATCATATATATGAAAACATAATAAAGGTGTAAGTGGCCAAATGTTAACAAAGTACACCTGCATGTATCCCCTGTTTGCGCAATTTTAGAATACATATACGCTTCGTCAAAACTATCGCACCAAATTTGAAATTGAAACAAGAAAATTAGTTGCAAGTGTTGACATTACAAGTACATATCGAATATCCCTCATCAACTGTGACCATGACATCACAAATACATCTTGTTCCGAGCTGCATGTTTGGTTTAAACAATATTTATTCAATTAAATGATTGGATTGGTAATGTGCATACATGCTTTGGCCATGCTTGTCCCAGTGGTCTGTTTGCCAAAAATGCATTATGCACATAGCCACAGCTAAAATTAGCTAGGTGACCAATCAGACGTCCACCCCTCACAGATCAGCACCGCCATGCCCGTTAAGCCTGGTGCCAAGCACGTGCTCTCTGGAATCTTATGACATGAAGAAGAATCCATTGGTCCGATGAAATCCGTTTGTTTTGCTTTATACAAACGGGAAAGCACGGATTTGGAGGTAGAAAGGCACGGCATATGACCAGAGGAACATTCAATCTGATTTCCCATTCAATGCTGGGTCCGTCATGGTCTGGGGATGATTGTAAGCATGACCTTGTAACAGTACACTGAATGGACAGAGGTATCGGTTCGTGATCATGGATGGCTCTGTAGTCCCTCATTTCGACAAGCACGATCTCGCCGCACGTCCAATATTCATGGACGATAATGCGAAATCTGACGAGCTTGTTCAGCATCTCCAAAACAGTATTAATGCCAGAAGTCCAAACCTGAATCCCATTTGAGCATTTGTGGGACATTGTGAGACGTTGAGTTAGAGCAAGAGATCAACCAGTGCAAACCCTTCATGAGTTGCCCCAGACTGTACATATTCCCCAACCGACATTCAGACATCTGGTGGCTAGCATGAGCCGGCGTGTCGAAAATGTTATCTGGGTGCGAGATGGTTACACCAGATATTGAGTTTACCAGTCATTATAGACCTTTATAGCGTCTTTAACATTTCTGTAAGGTGAATTTTCTTGTGGTTTTGTTGTAACGACCTCAGCAGTCATACTTATTCACCTTATTTTTCCATTGATCTTAGTAGAGTTTTGCTTGCTACAATCAAACCTTAAATTAATGCCCAAATTCGGCCTTGTGTTATCACTTTTGTAACTGAACCTTATTACATGAGGCCATCTGAAATAGTTTTTAATGTTTTTCACAGTACCAATTGTTTGAGGTTGAAGATCCAGTTTTACTTACTGATTAAAAATAGGTGGTGCGATATTAATGACGAGGTGTATAAAAAGGAGCACTTCTGGAATGAATACTGATTCAGTCAAATCCGTTAAACATGTCAGAATAATAGCATCGCCACAGAACGATGTGTACTTCATTACTTTTTTTAACTTTATGATTCACATCCTTTAATATAAAAACTCATAAAACTGTACAAATGTCAACTACTTGAGCGTGAATTACATATTAATTTCTTCGAGGTTATTTTTGAGTGAGTGTTTATTCGTACTGAAGTGGCTTTGAGTCGGTCTTAAAATGAACTGCAAACGCAGTTTTCTATTCTGACGAGATGTACATAAAGAGCACTTCTGGAATAAGATGTTCATTCAGTCAAATCTGTTAAGCATGTCAGACTAATAGCATTGCTATGGAACTATAAGTAGTTCGTTGCTTCTTTAACTTCATGCTTCACATCATTATATAAACTCATCAAAACTGTACAAATATCAACTACTTGAACGTGATTGAAATGGAATTACATGTCCATGTCTTGAAGTTAATTTGGCGTGAGTGTTTATTCGTACTTAAGTGGCTTTGAATCGGTCTTAAAATGAACTGTTAACGCAGTTTTCTATTGGAAGTATTTTATAGTTTGTATTTGACAAAAATGTTGATCTGCAAAAAATAATCAGAGCATACATGTCAACATCCTATCCGTGCTTCCACCATGATCAAGTTACATAATGCAGACTGTTAGACTGAGGACTGTATTACTGATTTAGTCTATCATCAAGTGTTAATAGATAGAAACCCTAACTAGAACTTTGTAAGCTTTCATTTGAATCTGGTATTGTCAGCATGCAGATATATGGCTTCTTCATATATAGCATCATGGAAACAAAATGCCCTTTCTTGACATTAACTGAAAATGTTTACTGTTATCTGCACTGCTATCTTTGTAAGGTGATTAGTGGATAATCAATGAATTTAGACTTACTGAAGGCATGCCGAGTCAAAATTTTGAAATAATGAAGAGATCAATGACAATTGTATAAGTTTTCTAATTATAAAACTTGATAAACCTAGTATCAAATCAAGAATGTGCCAAGCGAAATTGCTAATAGTTTATTATATCTGAAACTGAATGCTCATGCATCACATTGTTTGAACTCCATGAAACTTTTTTTTATAACATTCATTGCTCTATTTAACATTGCTTATTAGAACATCATAAATCAGATCATAATGATAAAATGAATCTTTTCCAATTTTGTTGAATGAAAATATGAGGCGAAGCAATAATTTGCTTAAACATGACAACGCAATAATAATATTACAGAAATGTGGATCTGTTACATTATTGCTTGCTAGTCCAGGTCTCAAGTTATTTTATAATCTCATCAGAATCGAACATATATCAGCTAAATTTAATTGAGAGAAGGATCGTTGAGTTTGTGTTCTTCTCATTTCTCATTTGGATCTCATTTATGTTAATACATAACAAAGCTATCAACAGTGATGTGCAATTGATTATATACAAGATTGATATACGTTTGATCAACTAGCTAGGGGTGTAACACTGTACCAACTTATTAGAAAAGACTTAGAGCTTTAATATACAGGGTTCGCATTTCGAAACCCATAAAGTTAATATAAGTGTGTTTGACTTCAGTGTCTATTTGTTGACTGACGTATATCAGCAGGTATGCACCACACTACATAGAACTTCGTTAAGAACGTCTGTGCCCCTTAATATGTAATGTTAATGAAAATAATAATCTTTAGGTTTAAGTGATCAATTGTTGTATTCCTGTCAAAAAACACTTACTGCGAATAAACAAAATACATATCTAAACCAACGATGAGACACACCACGTAGACAAATGTTGTCTGAAATGAAATGAATGTTGAAAATCAACATCTGTCAAACTATTCTAGTTACTTAATTTATTTACTTGGATCCTTGCATAAAATGTTTATTACATATAAACAATTTGGTTGATTCATAAACATGCTTTAACTTTCATCTGCTTTCATCATTTGTGTTATCATGCCAAATCACTTATTTCTAATTACAGGGTTGTCACTTGATGTCTTGTGTCACTTCCACTTTCAGGCCTTTAATTAGAGGGAGTTGCACTAATCCTATGTTGCTTGTCCGCATTGTCAATGATCAAATTCCTGTCACTTACATCTGTAAATTGATCTTTACAAAATGTTTTAATGTTAGAACTGGCAAGTTTCACTATTATTTAAATGACATGTGACATGTTTTAATTTTTAAAAATACAATTTGGAAAGTAAACAAACCTGTACTGACTTCGATGACCCGTTTATAATAATAACCGTTTTCATCTGATCCAGGCTATAGCATGGACAAACTAAACAAACAGAATCTTGATATAAAAATAAATGTTTCATCATATTAATGAAATACAAGTGGATTGATTTATTTATAATGACTGGAAACACTATTCTCATAATTTCATAACCATAGGCTTGGTGAGACAGGTAACACAGTACTTGTAAGGTTAAAATTTACATTGTAAGCACATATTAACAAACATATTTTTTTGATTATCTCTGAATTACATAAACGATCTACACATTTTATACCTGCTGCAAAATGCTACTTAAAGGTCTTTGCTTGGATTCATTGTTCTTTGTTTGGTTCAATGAAAATCATCATCATCATCTCAACTTGGATACTGCAAATATTGTAATTATTATTTAAAATATTAACTTTGTTCTAGTGTTGAATATGAATAATTCAAATGTCATCAGGACAAAAAATATAATGGTTTTCTTTGAGAGAGATAATAACCGATTGCTTGATAATGGACAGATATGTTCAATTAAAAATACCAATTTAATTATAAAAATGGAATACTGCACAAACAAGAAGTTAACATAATTCTACAGAATAATTGTCCCTTTTTGTTTGTTAAGTGGCGATTGAAAACCCATGAAAGCTGTTATCGTTGTTAAGTAGTTTACGAATCCTTGTCAATCTTGTTAGGAGCCAACCTGGAATGAGATATCGATTTGATAAAATAAGTTAAACTGCCAGCTGAATAGCAAGGCTACGGGACGTTGGTTTCTACACATCGTTTCGTATTTATATTTCATGCCTCAAGTCATTAAATAAATTCATCAGAATTGTCCAAAGATCAACCAGCGTCCTCTGATTGAAGAGAGGGTCGATACAGAATGTGTTTCACGCTTTTGTGGTTGATGAGAATACCTAATAATGTTTGCTTGGCCCTATCCATCTCTCAGCTACAGCCAATGGATTCCGTGACCTAATCACCCAATGTGGTCGATTCCTCAATTGAAATATGTGTCTTCTCATTTAGAAAACACCTATCTGGAACTTGTCTTTATGGAAGATTTCATAAATTGTTCTGTTCTCCCCATACATTTGGACTTGATAGTGATGACCACTGGTCACCCAACGGACAGTTTGACAGGCCAACATGTCGGCCGTATTCAGTATGGGAGAGAGGAGCTCTTGTTACTCAGAGACTGTGCAAGTTCGTGTGGACTTTCGTTGGACAACTTTACATCGTCTCATGAGGATGGAAACCAAAATCACAGAAAACGTCGCAAACGAGGTAAGAGAGGTGGAATACGTCAACGTTTACGTGCCCGGGGAACCCGTCCCGCTCTACCTACGATTCTCCTGTGCAACGTCAGATCACTGAGAAACAAGCTCTCTGAACTGCAAGCATCTGTATCACATCTATACGAATATAAACACAGCTGTCTTCTCTGTTTTACTGAAACCTGGCTTAATGACAGTGTATCTGATAATGTTTTAAAACTAAATGGATTTGGCTCGCCCCTACGCCTTGATCGCTCATCTAGAGAAACTGGGAAGTCTATTGGGGTGGGGTGTGTATATATGTGAATGAGAAGTGGTGTAAAAACATAATTGTGCGAGACAGTTTCTGTACAGCCGATATTGAACTTTTGTCAGTGTCACTTCGACCACATTATCTTCCGAGAGAGTTTGGGCAGGTATTTGTTGTTTTGGTATATGTGCCCCAAAGCGCTAATAACAATAAGGCTGCTGAAGTAATCAGTCAACACGTGCACAGGCTAGAGAACATTTCTCCAGAAGCGCCCAAACTCATACTTGGTGACTTTAACGGTTGTACACTAAAGAAGGTTTTACCTCACTACGAGCAATACATTACATGCCCAACCCGTGCTAACAGGACTATTTGGAAATGTCAAGCAAGCATACAAGTCAGTCAGTAAAGCCCCACTTGGAGCCTCAGATCATAACAGTGTCTATTTACTCCCGAAATATAAAACGAAGCTGAAAACTGGGAAAATTACAAAGAAAACAATAAAGGTTTGGAATGTTGAATCATTGAACGCTTTAAAGGGATGTTTCGACTGTACCGACTGGAGGTGTTCACTGACTCTGCAAGGACTGTAGATGAGCTGTCTGACTCTCTCACTAGCTACATAGAGTTCTGTGTGGATCTGGTCATCCCAACCAAAGAAACAAAGTTTTATCCACATAACAAACCTTGGGTGTCAAAGGAATTGAAATCTCTTTTGAATGACAAAAAGAGAGCCTTTTGTGATAAAGATAAAGTAAAACTAAAAAGCATTCAGAAGTAAATAAATCGTAAAGCATATCAAGGAAAAATGAACTTCAAAAACAAAGTAGACTCCCAGTTCAAACAGAACCAGATGAGACAAGTGTGCGGAGTATGATCGGCGATGATGCAGATAAGCAACAAATATGTGTTAGTAATGAGTCGGACTTTGCTAATGAACTGAATACTTTCTACTCAAGATTTGACAGTTACGACTTCACCAATGAAACTGAAAGTGCAATGTACCAGCTCAATCAAGAAGATGATGACGTCACCATAACAGAATATGATGTAATCACTCAGCTGGGCAGAATGAACACTCGGAAATCGCCAGGGCCTGACAGACTGCAGAGTATCGTGCTGAAAGAGTGTCGAAACCAATTAGCTTACGTCATCTGCATGCTATTTCAACGTTCACTGAACACTCATTACATACCCAAGCTGTGGAAACTTGCCGAAATCATCCCTGTACCTAAACGCTCAAAGCCAGCAAATCTAAACGATTACAGACCTGTCTCACTCACATCTGTGCTTATGAAGACGTTTGAGCGCATCATATTACACCATCTACTGAATGACGTCAGGGACAAGTTTGACCCACTGCAGTTCGCGTAGAGCAGACCGGGGAGTTGAGGACGCTACTCTCTCTCTCTCTACTGAACAGAATCTACGAACATCTCGAAAAGCCACGTTCCTACGCCAGAATACTCTTTGTAGACTTCTCCTCCGCTTTCAACACGATACAACAGCATAAACTCTTACAGAAACTCGTCGATCTCTCTGTCAACAGCCATCTCATAAAGTGGATTTCTAGTTCCCTAAGCAATAGGACGCAGTATGTTAACGTTAACAGTACATTGTCAGAGGTCACCTCTATAAACACCGGCGCTCCACAGGGTTGTGTACTACCCCCTGTTCTTTTTATAAAATACACCAATGACTGTAGAAGTGTTCACGAACAATGTTCAACAATAAAATTTGCCGATGACGCCGCTCTTGTATCTCTGTTAACTGACTGTGAAACTGACTACAGATCAAACATAAGTAATTTTGTGGAATGGTGTGAAAACAACTACCTTCGGCTGAACACTTAGAAGACCAAGGACATGATAATAGATACTAAATACTGTATGTGAGCCTGTATACGTGAAGAATAAACCTATTGAAATTGTTAGTGAATATAAGTACCTTGGAACTGTTATCGACGATAGACTTACTTTCTCGGCAAACATCTACAAACAATGCCAACAACGTATGTACTTTCTAAGAGGGCTGAGGTGTTTTAATGTTGACAATACTATCATGGTTATGTTTTATTATTGTCATATCCAATCTATTTTATCATTTTCTATACAGTGTTGGTTTGGTGCCCTCTCACTCCAAAACAAAAACAAACTTCAAAAATTGTTTTACACCTGTTCAAAAATCACTCGCACATCTTTTAATTCCCTCTTTCAACTTTATGAAAATCGTGTTTTAAAGTCGGCCCAAAATATTTTATCTGACCCTTCACATGACCTTTACAACTTTTATAAACTTTTACCATCAGGACGCAGGTATCTTATCCCTACGAAAAAGGGCACGTTCATCGTTTTATACCTACCAGTATTACACTTTTAAATAACCTTTAACTTATAAACTATACGTTTTAAGAATATTCATGTTGTAGATTATTTATGTTCTTATACTTTGCATACTATACACATTTTAACTTTAATTGTTTGTCATTGTATGATTTTAAGTGTGCATGTTGCATCACTGTTGTAAAATGAATTCCTTTATCGGGCAATAAAGTATTATTATTATTATTATTATTACTGCTTGTTGCTACCTATACTGTTTTCACAACCGATCCCCTGTTCATCAACCTAATCACCTTATTCCCTCAATATTAAATCAGGAATCCAGTGGACATCACCTTGTTCATTCAATCCACGAATGAACACAACTGAAACTGAAATGTATCATGTCGTCAGGAGCGAACTAAACTAAATTACATTGGAAATTTCAAAACATTATCCGTTCAGATGTCCGAGGAACACACATTTTAAGAAATCGCCATTTGAAATCTCCTTAACTAGACCAGATAGTAAAGTCAGAAGGGGCTTTTTGGCTTGTTTTATTACGGCCTACAGTAAACTCTCGTCAACAAATTTAAGTCCACGAAGGTTATATATATAGCTCACACATGTACTCGCAGTAATGACTTAAAATGGCTACAGTATAGAATTATTCATCACATACTTCCTACTAATTGCTACCTATTCAGGATAAAAATATCAGAATCACCAATGTGCAGGTTTTGTAACAAAGATTTAGAAACTTTAGAACACATGTTTTGGTATTGTGATCCGATATTAAATATTTGGAAAAGTTTAGAAAAATGGCTAGAAGCCGCTCAAATCTCTTTAAAATTTACTATTTCAAAGATAATGCTCGGAATCAAAGGAAGAAATAACAACCCTATTAACGCTATTATTTTGATTGTTAAAGACATAAAAAGACATTTAAAGACAGTCAAAAAATGAATCTTCCGAATTTTAAGTATGTATTAAGTCAAATTGAGCAATACTACGATATAACAAAATACATTTATGTAGTTTCTGGTGAAAATGATGCATTTATTAAATTCTGGTCATCCTTACTTGTCATATTGAACAATTGATTTATGTTTCACTTTATTCCTATATATCTATATACTGTACATGTTTAAATGTGAATTAACATGTATGTATCTTATGGTCTGTATGGCTTTAGGTCACTGAAACCCGTGTGTTGCATATGTGTATTTTGTTTTGTGCACTGTTGCCAAATTGCTGAAACTTAGCATGTACCTTTCTTATTGTCGGTATGTATTTAGGACATTGTAACCTGTGTGTCGCCTATATGTAATTTATTGATGTACACTGCTGTCAAACCGAATTAATGTAAAATATTAAAACTATGGAAATAAAAAAAAAATTAAAAAAAGGTTATATATTTTGACATAATTTTATATTGATTAAATTTCTACAATTTATGAATTTTAAAGTTGAATGTCAAATATTCTGGCCAAAACCATTTTGAAAAAGCGATTTTAACACCCCAAGTGTACTTTTGTGGGACACTGTGAGACGTTGAGTTGGAGCAAGGGATCCACCAGTGCAAAAACTTCAGGAGTTGCCCCAGACTTTGCATGATGAGTGGCAACATATTCCCCAACCGACATTCAGACATCTGGTGGCTAGCATTAAACGGCGTGTCGAAAATGTTATCCGGGTGCGAGATGGTTACATCAGATATTGAGTTTACCAGTCATTATGGACCTTGATAGCGTCTTTAACATTTCTGTAATGTGACTTTTCTTGTGGTTTTGTTGCAACGACCTCAGCAGCCATACTTATTCACCTCATGTTTCCATTGATCTTAGTGGACTTTTGCTTGCTACAATTAAACCTTCAATTAATGCTCAAATTCGGTCTTGTGTTGTCACTTTTGTAACTGAACCGTTTAACATGAGGCCATCTAAACAGTTTAAAATGTTTTCCACGGTAGCAATTGTTTGAGGTTGAGGATCCAGTTTTACTAACTGATCAAAAATGGGGGGAATGATATTAATGGCGAGGTGTTGATAAGGGAGCACTTCTGGAATAAGATATTGCTTAGTCAGTCATTACATAATAGCATTGTCACAGAACTATGTGTAATTCAATGCTTTCATTTTCTTTATGTTGCACATCATTATATAAACTCTTCAAAACCGTACAAATATCAACTACTTGAGCGTCATTTACATATTCATTTCTTCGAGGTTATTTTTGAGTGAGTGTTTATTCGTACTGAAGTGGCTTTGAATCGGTCTTAAAATGACCTACAAACGCAGTTTTCTATTCTGACGAGATGTATATAAGGAGCACTTCTGGAATAAGATATTGATTCAGTCAAATCCGTTAAGCATGTCAGAATAATAGCATTGCTACGGAACTTCGAGTACTTCATTGCTTTCTTTAACTTTATACTTCACATATATAAACTCATCAAAACCGTAAACATATCAACTACTCGAACGTGATTGAAATGAAATAACATATCCATGTCTTGAAGTGAGGGTTTTTTAAGTGGAAGTATTTTACAGTTTGTATTAGACAAAATATTGAACTGCAAACATTTATCAGAGCATACATGTCAATATCCTTTCCGTGCTACCAACATGATCCAGGTACATAATGCAGACTGTTAGACAGAGGACTGTGTTACTGATTTAGTTTATCTTCAAGTGTTAATAGATAGAAACCCTAACTAGAACTTTGTAAGCTTTCATTTGAATCTGGTATTGTCAGCATGCAGATCTATGGCTTCTTTATATATAGCATCATGGAAACAAAATGCCCTTTCTTGACATTAACTTAACATGTTTACTGTTATCTGCAATGATATGTTTGTAAGGTTATTTATTATTTGAAACTGAATGCTTATCCGTCACACGGTTTGAACTCCATTGAACTTATTATATAACAGTCATTGCTGTTTTTAACATTGCTTACACAAACATCATAACTAATTTTATCATAATGATAACATGAATCTAATCAAATGAATCAAATTTTGTTGAATGCAAAAATGAGGCGAAGAAATGATTTGCTTAAATATGACAACGCAATAATAATATTACACAAATGTAGATCTGTTACATAATTGCTTGCTAGTCTATGTTTCAAGTCATGTTATAATCTCATCAGAACCGAACAGATATCAGCTGCATTTAATTGAGTGAAGGGTCAATGAATGTGTGGTCTTCTCCTTTCTCATTTGGTTCTCATTTATGTTACTACATAAGACAGCTATCAACAGTGATGTGCAATTTATTAAATATAAGATTGATATACGTCTGATCAACTAACTAGGAGTGTAACACTGACGTTTTGACTTCAGTGTCTATTTGTTTATAGAAGTAAATAAGCAGAGATGGACCATAGAACTACATTACTACATATAAAAAATATAATATATAAAAAATAGTTTTAAGGTTTATGTGATCAATTGTTGTACTCCGGTCACAAAACACTTGGAAATACATAAATTAAATAAATTAATTTCTACATCAACGATGTGACATACCACGTACGAAGAAAGTTGTCTGAAATGTAGGAATTGTTGAAACTGAAATTGAAAATAAAATATTTTAGTTACTTCATTCATTTACTTGGATCATTGCATCAAATTGCTGTCACATATAAACAGGTAGGTCGATTCATAAACATAGTTTTACTTTCATCTGATTTGATAAAAGATCAAACGTGATTGTGATATCATGCAAAATCACTTGTTTCTGACTACAGTGGTGTCAATTGTTAATTTTGTCTTCTTAAAAGACTTGAAGTTTTCCTAAATCGTGTGTCACCTCCACTTTTAGGCCTTTAAGGACATACCCTACCCAGAAATAAAAATATTTAGATTTTTCTGAAAATTGGCACATATGTACAACTGAGTGTGCTGATTTCAAAAATCAAATAAAAAATTGGGGTCACCATGCTCGTTTTCGAGTAAAAATGTGTCAAAAACTGTCCTCTTTTATTGAAAAGCATGAAAATCAAAAATTTATTTTTTTCAGCAAAATTGTATTATTCTTTAAAATAAATGCAAAATTTTAATTCTCACAGTTAGATATAAATGACACTTCAAAATTTATCCAAAAATAATTTTGAAAAATGAAATTTGAAATTATTATTTTCAACTTATTGTGTCTATAATTTTTTATTTTTTACCTAAAATTTCAATGAATTATCTTCAAAAACATATTTCCAAAATTTAGGATTTTTTAAAACTTTCAAAATATGAACTTGACAATATATGGAACTCAAATTCGAAGAAAAAAATGGGGGTCACCACGCAAAAATAACGAACTTTTTATTTCTGAAAATTGATATCGGCAGTGAAAAATGCCCCAAAACGCCGCGGCAAGTCTACTGAAAGACGGCGATATGGGTTTCGCATTGTGTAACATTGTTCATAAAACTCGCAGTGACAGAATGTTACTCTTGTGACGAATATTATGTTCACACATCTAAGTAGGCCGATTACAAGTATTTGGTTTTGACCCCAATTTAGGAGCGGAAAATCATATACAGTACCTGATCGGCTACTCTAAAAATTCATTCAGTGGTTCACTACATCAGCGCATGTTGGAAATCATCAAATTGCATGATGCCCATGTAATTCGAGAAAGTTTCTTTTCTTTTGATATATTTTGACGATACAACATGTATATTTCATTTCTTTGAAAAAAAGGGAAATTGTGTTTTAAGTAGGCCTAAATATCACTTGAATGATGACAAATCAGCAGACCAACAACGTACATCGGGCGTAATCGATCATGATGACTTCCGCTTAGACTTACTTCGTTATATCTCTAATATATAATATTTTGCCCTTATTTACACAAATTTTCTGTCTGTATTCACACCAATCTGACGAATCTGACTGTTGTTCATCAATAAACTGTGTATGTCAATGGCACACTTTATATTTAGAAACTTGTGCTAAAATAAGTATTTTTAACTTATAATGGAGCCCCGATCAAGTCTTTTCATCGAAACAGTTCTAGCTAGTGCATTTCATCTCGAGTGTGGTGAATTCGTACCAAAAACCACAGGCTGTGGAGGAAATATACCTACCTATATCTATATTTCCTCCCCAGCCTGTGCCCAAAACAAACTTGATCGTATCTAAGTCTGCATCGACGAGATGTTTTGGTGTGAGAAGACTCTACTAAGTTAAAATCACATGTCATACTGCAAAGTTAATATTAACATAATACATACTTTGCCAATCAGGATAATAATTATGCACTATTTTCAAACTTTGCAAGGTGGTGTAGGCTATAAAAGATGAATAATATAAATATGCATATTGATAGGAAATAATGTGTAGACTGTTCCCTTTCTTTGAATGCCCCAAAATAAATGAAATAAATCTTTGTTTGGACATTATTTTATTTCATCAATATTTCTTAGGATTGTGTACACTGTCACAGCGTACCTGAACTCACATACAGTTTGTACATACATGTTCATTAACCTACATATGATTATTTCACATGTACATGGCGGATTGTACACCATGTTACCAACTTACCAATACCAGGAAACTTTTCTGTATAGTTGCAAATCATTAAAACTTCATATAGATCTGCTTCATCCAAGTTGTCTTGACAGGGATTGTACTGTTAGGCTGACACAGGTAAAGAGAACTGGAACAATATTGCTGATTGGTAACTCCAAGGAAAGTAAAATGGGCAGCTTTTACAGTGCAGTTGCATCATGATCTGAAATAATCAATGTCCTCATGTATTTAAAATCAGAGAAGTTTTAAAGATCTTTACAAAATCACAGCTATTATTCTGCATAAACACAATTAATTAGTTGGGTAAAGATTGAATTTTAATGAAAGAAGAGATACTAGCTGTAGTCACAAATATGTGTCTGAAATATGAATTTATTGTTAATCTTATTTTGTTATTGTAGAGTAATTAAGAATATTTGAAAAACATTTTAAGAATGGCTGGAATTGTACTGTGGACACACAGGTATTATCTTCAATGTGATTTGATCCTTTTTGGGTCTTCACCCATTTCATACAGATGATACTTTTGATTTGACATTACTTCTAGCTTAATATTATCCTTATATATGTAAGTTGAGGAAAATAACACCTACATTGTAACATTATCACATTCCAGGAAAGATTTAATTTATTCTAATTCATTAGAACAAATCTTGACACTGGACAAAGTCAAATTTTAATGAATTTGATCACAAATGGGCAATGTATGTTAAACTACTAACTGATTATTTAATACTATAAAAACTACAAGGTTGTATGTGAGTGAGTGAAATGTGTGTTAGCCTTTTTTTTAATTTACATTTTCTCCTGTCAATAAAATCTCCGTTATGAGTAAATATATTATATTGATGTCCTAACATGTATAACTTGATCTCATGGACTTACACTACCTGACTGGAGACACAATCATGGCCATAGAATATGTAAGTGACCACATCCATGTTGACAGTAGGTTGATGAAAACATATATATTCATCATCATTTGATGATTATTTAATCCTTGTAAGTATAGACAATAAATGTGATATCTATATCAGTCATTTTAATATAGAAATAATTAATGATAATCCATCATATGCATCAATAAACAATTACATTTAGATAAACTGAATGAAATATCTTCATTTGCTTCACAGTTAAGAAGGGTAAAATAATGTTCAGGTGAACTTTTATTTAGGATTAACTGAATAGTACTTCATCTAAAAATATCATTTAAATTCATAAATGGATGAGCTTTTCAGTAACTCATGTGAATCATTAAATGGTTTGATTAAGATACTACATAACTACCAACATGTAGGTTCATGTAACTAAAATAACTAAACAAAATTGTATCATTTCATATTTTTGACATGTTGTAATATGGAAATGAATCACTGCTTATGATGAATGTAATTCTTTTTTTCTATAGAAGTTGTTATATGTTAGAATTTTTAAAAATAAATATGTACTTGAGTTTCCCCACATCTTGAGATAAATAGCTAATAGTAATACAAAAAGGTACAAATCTTACCTGCTTTCCCCTTATGTTTTTTCTCACAAAGGCATTTCCCTCACTCTAGGGCTGCAAATTTTATAAATCAAGTCTCCTAAGTCATTGTGATCTGCAAAAAAAACAACATCAAAAGATCTTTATCACGACGGATGAATTTAACTGACAACACAGTATATTTATTTATGTTTTAACTGCATTGAAAAAAAAATGCTTAAAAACGTTGAGGCCTAAATGAGTTGATTTAAAAATATATTGCAAAAATAATGTTGATATTGTGAGAAGGAAATTAAAGTCTATTTGTCCATGCTTTCTCACAACGTGTTAGCAATTAATATTTTGAAGCTGATTGAGGGCGTTGCCTACCTGAAACGAATTCCCCTGAAACTTATGGGATGCCTTGTTTTCGTCGACAAAGTCCGGTCAGCTACCAAGCTCGCACATCCGTCGCAGGCCGGATTTGTATAATGCGTTTGGTAATTTTCCGTGAAAACACCTCTGAATATTCAATGAAATACGGGGTTTGTAGTTTATTTTCACTTCTGGTTCTATGATGTTGTTCCAATTTCTTCAAATCGGGCAAGATCAAGTGACAGGTATCTGATTCACCGGCCGATGTCTTGATCGAGGCCGATCAGCTGTTGACAGCATGGCTTGTTTTGTCAACAATTAATGCCATACATCGTTTTCATGTCGTAAATGTCTATTTTTGTTTTATTAGAAGCAGGAATTTGAGAATATATGGTCTAATAAACATAATTATGTTATAGTTATGATAAATAATACTTTTGAGTTTGTAATTTATTAAATGTTGTAAATTTAGCAATTGTCGTAAATTTCCTATCGGGTCGAATTGCGATGCGCACGGTTATGCGCATGGGACGTTTTTTATGCGTAGGGTATGTCCTTAATCATGTGTAAAGTCGAGGGAGTTGCACAAATTCCATGTTGCTTGTCCACATTATCCATGATCTAATTCCTGTCACTTCCATCTGTAAGTTGGTCTTTACTTTACTTTACTTTTTTTTACTTAACTAGCAAGTGTTTACCTCTATTTACTCTATTTAACATGTGACAAATTTTAGTTTTTAAAAATACAATTTTGGAGTTAAAGCAAACCTAACTAAATTAACTTCGTTCACACGTTTTAGTTCATGTAATATTTGTTCTTCATCTATGGTAGTAAGTTTTACATTCTATGGAGAGCATTGTATACATACTCACACAGAATCTACATTTTTACTTAAATGTACTGTTAAAACCATAATTGGGAAATGACATTTCCGTCATGTCATGGCCGGTGTAAAGCAGATCGCTGGAGAGTTTTGATTCAAGCTCTAGCATGGACATACCAAACACAATCTTGATATAAAAAGGAAACTGTTTCGTCATATTAATGAAAAACAAGTGGATTGATTTATTCATAATGACTGGAAACACTATTCTCATAATTTCATATCCATAGGCTTGGTGAGACAGGTAACACACTATTTGTATGGTTACAATTTACATTATAAGCATATATTATCAAACATATTTTTTTAATTATCTCTGAATAACATAAACGATCGACACATCTTATACGTGCTGCAAAGTGCTACTTAAAGGTCTTTGCTTGGATTCATTGTTCTTTGATTGGTTGTATGAAAATCATCATCATCTCAACTTGCATACTACAAATATTATAAATATTATTTTAAATATCAACTTTGTTCTAGTGTTGAATATGAATAATTTAAATGTAATCAGGACAGTAATATGGTGGTTATCTTTGAGGGAGAAAATAACCGATTGTTTGTTAATGGACAGATATATGTTTAATTAAAAATACCAATTTAATTATCAAAATGGAATACTGTCCAAACAAGAAGTTAACAGAATTCTACAGAATATTCTTCCCTTTATGTTTGCTAAGTGGCGAACGAAAACCCATGAAAGCTGTTATCGTTGTTAAGTAGTTTAAGAATCCTTGTCAATCTTGTTAGGAGCCAACCTGGAATGGGATATTGATTTGATAAAATATGTTAAACTGCCAGCTGAATAGCAAGGCTACAGGACGTTGGTTTCTACACATCGTGTCGTATTTATATTTCATGCCTCAAGTCATTAAATAAATTCATCAGAATTGTCCAAAGATCAACCAGCGTCATCTGAGTGAAGAGAGGGTCGATGCAGAATGTGTTTCACGCTTTTGTGGTTGATGAGAATACCAAATACTTTTTGCTTGGCCCTATCCATCTCTGAGCTACAGCCAATGGATTCCGTGACCTAATCACCCAATGTGGGCGATTCCTCAATTGAAATATGTGTCTTCACATTTAGAAGACACTTATCTGGAACTTGTCTTTATGGAAGATTTCATAAATTGTTCAGTTCTCCCCATACTGCTTGTTGTTGCCTATACTGTTTTCACAACCAATCCCCTGTTCATCAACCTAATCACCGTATTCCCTCAATATTAAATCAGTCTTCAGAAGCGAATTAAACTAAATTTGAAATTTCAAAACATTATCCGTTGATATTTCTGAGGAGCACACGTTTTAAGAAATTTTTAAATCTCCTTAACTAGAACAGATAGGAAAGTCAAAAGGGGATTTTTACCTTGTTTTATTACGGCCTACAGTTAAGACGCGTCAACATATTTAAGTCCAAGAAGGTTATATATTTTGACATATTTGTTTGGGATTAAATTTCTACAAATTATGAATTTTAAAGTTGAATGACAAATAGTCTGGCCAAAACCATTTGGAAAAAGCGATTTCAACACCCCAAGTGTACTTGAACAGATAGTAAAAGTTTAATAAAATGATGTACGAATTGCGGGTACTTCTTTTCAAAACATTTCTCTATAAAAAATACATTCAAAATCGAACAGTTTTCGTTTGTGACATTGTTGAATATGTGGTGACGTTTCTTTTGCAGGTGAGTGTATACTATATATATTCTCCTCCTGCCACATTCGTGAATCACTTGCTTGATAACAGTGTTATTATCTACACCGAAACGTTGCATTCAATAAAGAATTTGACTATACATAATTCTTGGTTTTTCTTCATCTTTACAACTTCTAAAATGCTTCTCAAAGAAGTTACCTTAACTCATACGAGTTGTCATGAAACGTATATGTTTACATGTGCCCACATCACTTTTGTCAAACTATTGTATTTTTTCTCGAAGTCAAGTGTTGAAGTGTTGCTTTGTATTTACAATGCCAGTCACAGGTGCTTACCGTAGAAGCACTGTCTGAATTACAAGAAAAAAAGCAAAAATAACCATGACTTGTGCGAACACAGAATGGAATTTAGCCCTTGCTTTCGCCCGGCAATACAAGCAAATACACCCATACTCTTTTTAGAAATGTCATATAACTCACTTGTTCATGTAGTAAATCTTGTGTAACTGCTACTTAGTGGAATGTATGTTGTCCTGGATGTTTAAATATCTATTTTGAATTGATTCCACTAACCACATGTATATTTTGCTTATGTGACAATCATCTGATTATCTGATTAGTTTAAAGGAATATGGATTAAAATATGGTCATGATGTAAAGGCTCAAAGTCATGCCTCAAATCATAACGACTGTAGTCATGAAATTAAGATCAAATTTCGTTATTTCAAATTGTTTATTACCAACAATGAACGAAATAAATCTTCACCAAACAAAACTATGGAGGAAATTAAATCGACATTTATCACAGATTTAATACACGGCCGCCAAACTTAATACCATTTACTTGAATTGGTTTTAATAAACCTTGGTGTGATAATTCACTTTACCTAATTCATTTGTGTAATAGAGAAACTAGGCATTCTTTCCTTTTCTTTACAACACTGGCGCATGAAGAGAGTAAACAGGATCCTGTTGATCAATGCCCATTATGTAGAATTCACTGGCATCAATACATTATCCGACGCCATGCCTATTATGTGGAATTCACTGATACCAATACATTACCCGGTTCTATGGTACACTAGCATCGTGTCGACAGCAGCGCAATCTACTCGTATATCCTGAACCTCAGTTTAAGCAACGTTGGACACCTGTTTTCTACGACAAGAAGACATGTACGCCAGACTTGTTGTAACGTGATCAATACTCAGTGTGTGTTCACTGCAGCCTCTTACATGACGTTGGCTTGTTATAGCACGACTAAATGTCATGCGATTGGTCAGTCAGCGGGCTATGTCTTCAGGTCTTGGACGGTTCTTAACAGTCAGACAAGGAGTTGTTCTATGAGAGTCATCGTCATTAGGGAGACCATCGATTGGAATATGTGATAGAGGGCTCTGTATTGTGGTGTGACTTCTTCATAAGTGAATGATTTACCAGTGGAGCGGGTTTTTGCGATTTCTTTTAAGGTAACGTGTTCATTGTTATTGTTTTACACTGATGATTCTATTTTCAAATGAATATAAGGAAAAACATATTTTTTTAAAAAGTTTGTGGTGTTTGTCAAAATGAGTGAGGATGATACATATAATAATTTGATATTTCATACATTTGAAACAGTAATTGAACTGTCAAACTAGAGTTTATTCCCCCTGAATGATATTTTAAAGTGAACAATGAATTCATGTTTTATAAGTATTCAATACTATTGAAAATGAAAAGTGCATACTGTAATTGAATATTGTAGAACGTATGTGTGTATTGGGGGGATTGGACACTGTTCACTTAAAACTTCGGTTAGATGTATATCTGAAAAGTAGGAATAGTTCACAGGGTATTAACACTGCTTTTGGTGCAGGTATAACAGCTATTCATTGTATCCATACTCTTCGGTAATCTCTAAACCATTCCAAAACTATACAAATTTATTTTGTTCATACTTACAGATTCATTATCCGCACAATATATCTCTGATGGTTTCGAAATGATCGAACATCGTCTTTATTTCACCTTGCACCTAATTTGCCTTATATCTAGTATGAAATCCGACCTTAATCACCCTGATAGTTCTTAATCATCCTAATCGACTATAACAATTACGTAGGTTTTATATTTCATTACTATCCGATTGTGATCTGACAGTACATTATTGTTACTACTGCATAAAGGAACCATGTCGTTCATTTGATGCTGAACTTGAAATACGGTACTGATCAATATTTCCAATAAATCGTGTATCGCACATATAAGTGAGAATTCACCAGTGAACGTAGAATAACAAAACCAAACGAAGAACGTTTATTTTTACACTTTGAAGACAGCTGAATTCTAATATATATAATTTGTTCACTTAGGATAAAGCTTAAATTCAAATCCATATCCTATTTAGTGTGCGTACTTTATATTCGAATCAATCACCTTCATTCAGTAAACAAATTGATTTCGAATCTATATCCTTCGCATTGACTACAATTTAAATTCGAATCTATATCCCACGCATTGAATACACTTTAAATTCGAATCTATAACAGTCACATTGAAAACAGTTTAACTCGAATGACACATTTTTTATGTCTAGTAGTATGATGATGGATTATGGTTGACGATTTGAACTTTTGATATTATTAATATCACCCAAGTTACGTCTGATATCAATATGTCAACACGAGTTTATTACAGTGCCAATTTGTAATATCAAAGAGTGTTGATTATCTGCTATATCAAATGATACGACACCGTGTGACATTAAATGTTTCATCCAAAATATGTTCTTATTACTTCTAAATAAAACAGCACTGTCGTTGGATATCCGGTGCGTCGATGTCATGGCATTGTGATGTTACTAATGTTTTGACGTCATAGCATGGTGAGACATGAATTTAATGATATACAAACTATGAAGTTGACTGTACCAGGACACAAGGCAAAGTTAAGCTACATGTTTGTTCGGGAAAATAGTATTTGATAATGTATGCTTTCTGGGATTACTCTACATATACAATACATTGTACTGAATTGATATTAATAGTTACACATGTATGTTAAGATCGTGTGTTTCAGATACACTGTATCCATTTGGAATTACAAATATTACATTAAAATGTTATTGCAATTTGAATAACGCATTACCTCAAATCAATATTTCTTCAGTTTCAATGTAGCTTGAATGAACACCCATTTTGTAATACAAAATAATTAATTGTGTTCACAATAAAATGGTCGCCATGCAATGTTTGCTTTATACGCGACATAGTTTTTACCACTACAGATAATTGGTTTGTGTAAGAAGATGTTTTACCCTCTAAAGTTAGTTTAAATGACATAAACTATCATTATAAATGGGAAATTCAAAAAAATAAATTTTGCAAAATACGTGCTACAGCCCCTTTAACCTATGACTTACATAATGGTTTGTACAGTGATGGATTTACATTTACTAAATGTAAGATTATCCTGAGTTGATAATCCCGAGTTGAAATGACACACCGTCTGACTGTTACAAAGTTAGCTGTCATCTACCCACGAGTCGACATGTATACAGCTTATGCAAGTCCGTGAATATTCAAGAGAACATTATTCCCAAGATAAGAATTTATCTGAATACGTAACCGACGTATTCTCCCTCCTGTATCTGTTTATCTATTCAGCTTTAGGTTATATTGTCTTTCCAGTTCCGTGATGCTTCTTATCAAATGATCATATATCGAAATCGTCGTGTTTTTGTTGAAAGAATTAAAGTGGGACCATTTCTGTAGAACCAGATTTGTAAAGTATCTATAATCGACTTTCATCCGGGAAGGAATACATCTAATTCGCTCCAGTTTTAACATTTCTGATCATTACTTTAACATGATATTTATGACGTTATTTGATTAGAGATAATGGAGCAGTGCGTGACGAAATTTACCAAGGGATAGAAACTGACAAAAGAAAATATACAACAGAAACCAACGAACAATAATAGACACCAAATCTACCAAGGGATAGAAACTGACAAAACAAAAAATAAAAGAGAATACGAACGAACATTTGACACGTGACAAAATCTACCAAGGGATAGAAACTGACAAAACAAACAAATAAAATAGAATAAGGAAAAATGGCCAAAGACTGAACCCAGCAAACGCATCAAACGATTACACTTGCCTGACAGTGTCCAACCGGTAGCGCTCATTTATTTCACAGAATATCGGAAATGAATATATACATCTCTTGCAAATAGGTCAGTTGGCAATACATTATGTTTGACTGTATTTGGATACACTTATTGTGGTATTGAGTCTAAATATGCAATCAATCACCAATGGGTAAAGAAAAGATAAAGATATAGTCAAATATCAAATATCAAAAAAAAGAAATGCAAGCAAAACAGTTTGTGAAACATATCCCATAGAGCACCACATTGCAATGATTGAATTAAAAATGATAGTCAAAACATCATGTTTCAAATATCATTGTTCCAAATGACAAAAAGAGAGAACGAAATCTCTAGACATTACAAAATGAATAAATCGAAACTGATTACTTTGGCATCAAAAGATTATGATTTTGTCCATTGGACACATACACGAATATACTGAATATATTTTCTTCTTCGGCGATCACCATCTAATAGCGTCTGAACGTTGTCGTGTGTTTAACATACCGTTGAAAAGCCATGTTAGAAACTGCCAGGGACAATACATCTTGAGATGGGTTGTGTGAAGGTAGAACGGGAACATTATCTTCTATGTTCATGTCGAAGTCCTGTGCACAATTCTTCTGAAGAGGAAATATGTGTTCCATAGAATGATAACGAAAGAGTATATTCGGTGTCTGAAAGAAATATAATTGTTCATGTCTATTTTGTATGAAACAAACCATTAGTTGATAATCTACATGAGCAACTCTTAGTCCTATACGAGTACACAACGGATGAAGACAGGACAATTGTGTCTGAAAATGCAGATGGCCCAACAATGCCCCTCAGATTATCCTTCAATAGTGTCTGGCGGGAAGTGTATTTGTGTCATTCTCCATGGCCAGTCAAGACGTTAAGCCTAACTGTGAAACTCTAAAACATCCCAAAGTTTCTTTTACTTTAAATGATAATACAAGTTACACGACTGACCCGTCACCTTGCGAAAAAGACATGTATTTAAGCGTCGTCTCTGCAAATGTTAAAAAGAATATCTCACAAATACATTCACTTATATGATACGAGGAGGGAGAAGACGAAAGCAATGTTTAAAACGGCCTTTCAAAGAGCATTTTCAAGCTAATTAAAATCAGTATTGCATAAATATGTAAATATGTAACCATCGGTTAAACGACTGAGTAGGGTATCGGTATAACATAGGATTGCCAATAACAGGTAGTAATCTATGGAATTTTAACATTTAATTTCATAAAGAGAACTGTGGATGGTAAATTTCCCTCCATTCAGAAATATCGCCAACAGTGAATAAACAAGTTAAAATACTATAAATGTCATAAATGTTGTATCAATGTTCAAGTTGGACCATTTAACTCATTATACATGTATCCTTTTATCCATTAACACGTATTTGATGAATTGATATTTATGTTTGTGGACCTGTTACTCAAACAAGTACAGCATAATTTCAAAGACATAACATAACTAATATTTTTCTCTGTTTCCTTTACAGGCGGATTATGGATTATGAATTTCATGCGATACACCTAAATGGTTCAAGAACATCGTTTGTCAGTTCCAATTGTTAACATCCAATATTTGAATATTGAACAGTGATTTGAAGATGACATGAAACCACAATGACGATGGGTGAAGAAAATTTCCTGCGAGGACAAATGCTGATTTCAGTTACAATGATTGTTCTATGTATCAATGTCCACACTGGTATAACATATGGATTTGTAACAAACTCAAAAGAAGGAAGTTTAATCAAACCTAAACCATCTTCAGCAAATGATACTTTAGTTATCATTACAAGCACAGATGGTACTCCAAATATTACGGACATACCATCAGAAAATGACACCTTCATATCAGATTCTATGGAGAGTACTAAGAATTTAAGTGTTGGTGATTCTAAATGTGATGGCTGTTTTCAAGAGGCAGTTAGCACTGCAACAACTGTGGAATCGACGGGGGAAAACCTCAAGAACAACATTACAACGCTATCGCCAAACAGCTCGTCTGACGATAATGTGATTTCTAAACCCTCGGAGCAAAGTGTGATTGCCAATTTTAGCGTTGCCAACCAAAGTGGTGTACAAAGGGAAGGCTCCCAAGTAAACAGAAGTAAAGGATACAAAGATGATAAGAACAGTTTTGATATGAATAAACTTGCTTTTGGTGCAGAACATTACAATACTACACTTAATGACGATGCTGCACTTCATGACATAACTACATTCGATGACAATACTACACTCAATAACAATACTACAACCGATGACAACACCACAGCGGTACAATACAATGTGGATCTGAAGAACACAACTAAACATCATTCCACAATACTTAAGCACCGAAGTCATTCAGGCTCTCACAAACATGGTGGTCGTCATCGCCTTACCAAACAGCAGTATGAGTATCTTGTTCGTCACTTCACAGGATTCATGCCGAGTGTACGAGCTGGAAGACCAACACCTGATAGTCTCGGTAAGAAATTAGTCACGTCTTTCCTCCTATTTATCACATTAGTTCACTCGACTATGTACACTGTGCTGAGGATATTCAACGACCACGAATTTCGACGTCGAAGTACGTTTATGTAATGGGTAACACCTGAATCCGAGGGTTTTCTAGTAAATAGAGGCATTTGCCCTGGGGAAGACAACATTTCTCGCAAGCAAAGGCCTCTCTTTGCTAGAAGGCCCGAGGATGTAATATGCGGGTGTTATCTATTTTTTATACCGAAAAAGAAAATCGCACGTAAGTGCAATTGTCAAAATGTTTAACTGCAGGTGATCCAAGTAAAATAAAGCGCCCATAGAGTATCATCGACGTTCTCAGACAACAGAATAGAGCTGAACAATCAACCCTTCATTGTCAGCAATCGTCTGTGGTCTAAGTGTAGAATCTTGGGCTACAAATCCCGAAAATGATAAACTTGGAAAATTTTGTGGATTGATTACCTTACTCGGTGGGACTTAGTAAGGATTTCTATTTGGAGGGATTTATACTATATAATACCCTATCCAGTATACTGTACAAAGCCCGCCCAGTTAGGTAATATACTGTGTAAAAGCCCTCTCGATAGGGTTTGTAAGGCCCTGCTTCCTTTCTCCATTCCTGAAAAAAAACTAACTTCTAAGAGTGTTAAATGGTATATAATGAATATTCTTTATGCCCATAGGGTGCATGTCGGCCTTCGGGCCGAAGCACATATACCATGTATCAAGTCAGAAGATAAGAAGGTGCGCACTTATTACATTTAGAGCTTATTTGTTATTTGGATGTTACATGCATTATAATGTGCTGGAACATACGTATCCATTTTTTGTAAGAATCGTATTCTATGGAAGTAAATACTTACAAACAAATCAAATGGCATTGATATGTCCAGACCAAAAGTTGAACCCCATTTTGATAATCAACCAGTAGTAGTTATAAAGTAGTTCAACCCACTTCAGGGGCACGGCAACTTTGTCTGCAATAGAGAACTGTTTTACACGCAGTAAGGTTTGGGTGCATTGCTACACTGAATTTCAGCTTAGTACCACCGATGGTTTGCTAGTTCCAGCCGATGCTCGCAGGTTTCACCGCAATGCATAGCCACTTGGCGTTGCGGGCTTTCTCCCTGCCATAATACTAGCAGCCGCGATATAAGTGAAAAACACTTGAAAGCGGCGTTAAACCCCGACTCACCTCACCTCACCTCAACCCACTTGCATCATTCACATCGTGATTTCTTTTACAAACACAAATGACAGTCAAGTTTCTTTTTCTAATATAAAATCAACTATTAATGCTGTTCCATGCTTCCATTAGAGAAATATCAGAACATTTCAATTTCATAATTATTTTTTTAATAACCACTCGAGCTTGAGTAATTACATAGAAACGCATCAAGTGAGCATATTTCTAAAACATAATTTGAATATCAAATTTAGTTTATATTTCATATTTTGAAGTTATTGAATTCAAAGGAATAGCACAAGTTTATGAGCTTTTGCATGTAGTTTAAGAACTGTTGTCCTTTCCTTGGATAATGTGTAATATTTGATAATTATTGACGGTATTACCTGTTTGAACCAACATCAATATGCATCCGGTAAATATTACAAAACACCTGTAACAAAAACATGTATTTATTTAAGTAGTTGAAAACTAATTTAAAAATATTTGTATATATATATATTATATTATATATTATATATTATATATATATTGTGAAAGTCTATGACGTTTATGATGTTTTTAATTGCATTTGGTACATGTTCCATGTAAAACATGTTTTCAGAGTTTAACAAAATGTCTTAACATGCAATTTGAGTTGATTAGGTTCTATTTCAGGTAACGAATCAATTACTAGGCTTCAACGTGAGTTTCTTGCAGGTTGAACACCTTATGTTTGGAAAATGTAGTTGTTTCATTTTAGAAATAACTTGTTAAACATGAAAATATTAATTTACATGCAACATGGGAAATGAATACCATTTTTAGAAAGAAAATTAAAAATAATATTAGATTAAGTATCGACAAAGCATCCTAGAATAATTTGCTGAATCAAATAAAGTTCTTTTACTTGATCACTAAAACATTTAAAAGCAATGAAATGAAACTTTCCGTTGCTTGCTAGAAACTTGAGAATAACCATTATTAACGCAGTTTGGGTAAATAGCATGACATCGCTATTGGTGAATAAGCACGCGACATACAAAGTAAAATAACATTTTGACATCATTTACACGTTCAAAAACCGTTGAAACAACGTCAATCAATGCTACAACCTTGAAAAATATGAGCTAGATTTATGCACCTTCGAATTTTGAGAAACCTGGGTTTAAGACGTTTAAGATTCCATTGGCTATGCTTGATTCGTTAAGCGGCGTATACACTGACCACGTGTCCGGCGTACGCCGTTCCTGGACCTGGTTTTGTTGAAACAAGTGTATCAGCGTACAGACAGGAAATCGCCCATCAAACTAGTTTCAATAAACTAAAGCAATTATTTCAAAACATGGTTTTATATTTTATTAGCGTGTAATGCATCGTTTTAAAGAACTGGTAATATTGAAATAAATAAGTCAACTATCTAATTGTCAAAAGGAAATTCATGAAAATATAGTTATTAAATGTCGCAAGGATAACACTTTTCCGCGATTATACGCCCCCTTCGCCGGTCATTTCAAACCGGAGCATTCAGAGTACGCCTAAGGTGTGCTCCGGGTTCTGATCAAGTGATTCGCGTGTTAGGCCGCTTCCGGCGGGTAGTGCACCGGGTCCTGAATCAAGCATTGCCAATGACTACCGGACAAGCACCCTAGGGAATATTAGTCAGCCCCAAACCATATAACAAGAGGGTTTCTTTACAGTTACATAACCTCCAGCGTATATCATAGTTTCATAGCACATATTGAGGCAGGACTTGATATTAATTACAGCAAATAATCATACCTTGAAAAATCAGAAGAATAAGATTATGGACATGTAGACACATGTCAACACAAGTTTGAAAATTCAGTGTTTCGGGGTATATAGGATCTATTTAAAAGATTTCAAGTTCCTAATTAATGAAATGCAGTTTTTTTCTGACGAAACAAAAGTTTTGAAAATAACAAATCATAGTCATTTGACTGTTTTACTAGTTTCGGTAGATACAATGCAAAGCTCTTACACGTTATCGTGCTACTGTTACAGTTAACATGCTTTATAATGTTGTCACTATATTTACAGAAATATCGATTCTGGTGGTAATAACTTTCATATAACTCGATTAGCTTGTAATGCCTTGTCATCTTTAGGACGACATTAAAGTATTTCCAAAATCGCAATAAAATAGACTACTTACATCTGTAACATTTTGTCTACCTTAAGAAACGGAATAATAGTATTACTGATAATAAGAAATACGATTGATTTACAATAACCATGATAACATTTAAACGTAACTGCAGCTAACGCTATTTTATGTGGTTAATTAAAATCCCAGACATATGCTGGTATTCTGATATTGTCAGGAGACTTCTATACCTATGCTGTGCCCATAAATATACAAGTTGACTCCCCTGAGAGAGAAAAAGTAATCTTAACACACTATTGTAAATTTATGTCGATTGGTAGAATAATGTACTAACGATATAACTCCCATTCTTGACTGCCTTTTGACAATAAAATCCTAACATATACAGACTAAAAATGAAACCCAAAAATGCATGTACGTGTAAAATTATCCCTTTTTGTGACACTGTAGATCATCAAATATATGTAGATATGTGCTCCCGCCAGGGGCACGGCAACTTTGTCTGCAGTAGAGAACTGTTCTACACGCAGTAAGGTTTGGGTGCAATGCTACACTGAATTTCAGTGCAGTACCACCCATGGTTCGCTAGTTCCAGCCGTTGCTCGCAGGTTTCACCGCAATGCATAGCCACATGACGTTGCGGGCTTTCTCCCTGCACTAATACTAGCAGCCGTGATATAAGTGAAATACTCTTGAAAGCGGCGTTAAACCTCACTCACTCACTCACTCACTAGATATGTGCATATAGTCATCAACGATTTTACATGGACATCAAAATAAATATCTAAAAAGAAATAAAAGGATTAAAGGTTAGTGTGCAAGATGAATGTTTATGTATGTACGCTTTTCGTGATAAAGTACGGTATAGTCGTTGGCTCCGTCTGTGTGTTTGTCCGTCTGTCCGTTCGTCCGTGATCACATCGTTTACTTCACCAATCATTACCAAATTTGGTATACAGCCTACCCAGATGTGCCTTTAGGGGGTTTCAGCTTTTTAAAGACCTTCTTGACAAGTGCATACCCGCATCTCCAGTTGCCAGGTTTGACTCTTAGAATCTTGTGAGAAACAATTAAAAATCAAATTACCCGTGAATACTAATTATGAAAGGTAATGAGATTATGGTTGTATGACACAGTTTATGTTTTGTGGTAAAACAATTGTTTGCAATACAACGTCATAAAAATGAACGAAAATAAACCTTAAATTTAGAAGACTTATCTTCCTTTGCCAATACTTTTCAGAAATATTCAACCTCAGCATCAAATAACTCCAAAATAGATCCCATTTATTATTCTTCAGTGGTAGGTCTATTTGACAGGTAGGGTTTGTTCGGGACAGAACTCTAAAACTACTTGACCAATCCTCACCAAATATGGCACAGCCTCCCCATATCATGTAGATGTGGCATTTGAGGATTTGAATTTTATTGAAAATCTCCAAGGTGAAACATATTCTACCTTGAAAATTGTATCAAAATATGTGAAATACATGTACTCTCTTAATATTATGACTAGTCCATAATCTAAGGGTATACAATGGCACAAATAACATGAGTGAGATAACTTAGTATTTTCTCGAAATGTATTATTTCTTGTTGATGATGATTTATAGCTGTATCCATTACATATTCAATGAATACACTGTTTAGAATAACACCTATTATATCCTCTGCTGACAGCCCAACTCTGATTTATATGTGTTTCAAGTCTGAACACAATGTCTCCATTATTATTTTCAATTTCCTCTGACATTTTTTTAATTAAACTTCAATATACGATATAAGAAAGCAGTTTTCTTACCTTTTCGTAAATGATTAATGATTATATAACCTGAATCCTTGTATCTTTTATCTAAACTTTGTCTAAAAAAACTGATTTTCGTATGTCTTTCCCATCTAAATGACCTTCAAAGATTTGTTCCACCGCTTCCTGAATCCATGACAACAGTGATTCATCAGTTCAAACCTTGCTTCTAATCTTGCATCAAACATTTTATGACATTAATTTCCCCAATATACACAAGCATTTCACTTGCCTCAGGATACATCAAAACGAAAATGAAATCAGCAGAGGAAAAGCTTTGGAAGTAGTCATTTTCAGACAGTCTTACACATTAATTCGAGCATTGCATTCTATTAAAGTACAGTTATTCGGTGAAACATTAACATCTCAACTGATGTTGGAAGATAAATGGTGAAGATAGCTGATTCAGAATCAAGCGCGTTATATCACAATCATATGCACAATTTTCAGGCTTTATTTCCTTAAAGAGTAGTTCCTCTCTGTCTGAAGATCACATTAGGTTTTATTTTTGCAAAAAGTTTGTAGTTCACAAAAGATTAGTCCACTTTATAAAGAACATGTCTCGACAAAGTGGTTCTGTATGTGATATTTATGTCAAACCTTTTACGGAACAATGTAACAGTGAACAATGAAACCATCAGAACAGTAATAAATCATGCTAACTTGTACAATGTATGTCTTCATAATTTCTCTATTTCTCAGTTTCGAATAATTTAAATGACACTTTTACATGCAGTGAAGACCTTGTCTAGAGATATGCTTTTCATTTGAAAGTTTTGTTTTGAATCTTTTGGTATCTGGTTGTTTTTTTACCTCCTTAAAAGAAACGTTATATCGGGGTAGTTTGTATTGAATCGAAATTCGAGAGGATATTCCTCTTTACACATATATGTTATACATACATGATTAAAACACAGTCAAATTGAAAGATAGTAATTAAGGTAATATGTTGATGACTTTATATTTCACAACTTGATAAACAGAAGCGTACATGTGTGGAAAAATAAAAACAATGAGAACTGAAAACGCTGCGAGTTGAGAACATTTCGCTACAACATAACAACAAAGTGTTTATTAGTTTTGTGACATGTTTTTAAAAAATTGCAAAAAAGGTACAATATAGCGTGTTTTCATTTCAGGTAATGCAAAACAATTCAAAATGGCTACGGAACTCTCGCTTTAATCTCCAAAGTGGATTGCATTCTACAATGACAAATTACAAAAGTATCAAAATATGTGCAATTCGCTACCAAGAGTGTGACTAATCCAAAAAAGGTATACAATGTTACAAATACCAAGAGTGAAAACATTGAAACATTAATATTTTCTCGAATTGCTTTATTTCTTGTTGATGATGTATGGCTGTCTCCATTACACATTGAATGAATACACTGTCTTGAAGAACACTGATGTTATTCTCTGCTGATAGGTCAACTTTTATTTATCTATGTTTCAAAGCATGAACACAATGTCTCCGTTATTCTTTTTAATTTCCTTTGATATAGCGTTTTTATGAAACTTCAATATAAAAATCCTGAAAGAGCAGTTTTCTGACCTTCGAATATGATTAATGATTGTGTAACCTGAAACATTGTATATTTTACCAATCCTGAAACTGTTGTCTAGAAAATCCGATTTTCGTATGTATTCTCTATCTGAATGACCTTCAAAGATTTCTTCCGATGCTTCGTAAATCCATGACAACAAATCTTCATCAGTTCAATACTTGCTTCCACCCGTGTATCAAACATTTTGTGACACTAATTTCCTTAATATATAAACTATTTTTGTGCTTTTGTATAGATATATATCAAAGTGAAATGTGCATAACAAAACCTGGTCGGAACTAATTTTCAGACAGTCTGACACATCAATGAGATCTTATATTCTACAGAAGTACAGCTATACATGTACATGGAACAATAAAGGATGGAACGATCTGATGTTGGAAGCTAAATGGTAAATAAAGCTGATTCGGAATCAAAAAGACAACCTGATCCACGGTCCTATGTGCATTTTACAGGCATCATGTCCTTAAAGATTACTTCACCAAGATCAAGTTAGGGTAATTTTGTGGAAAAGTTCACAAAAGATTTTTTGATTTTACAAACAATATGTCTAGACAAAATGGTTCCGTACCTGATATTTATGTTAAATGATTTACGGAACAACATTACAGTCCACAATGAATTCAACAGAATAGTAATGGTTCATGACAGATGTATTGCAATGGCTGTCAACGTTAACCTTGGATATTTTTCATGAGTTTGCATTTTAATACTTTATGTGATCCTGAAACAATGCAGAATGTATTAATTAAGGAAACTCGAACCTGTAAATGTACCTGGGAATGCTTTATCAAGTAGTGGAACTCTTATACTTGAACAAAACTCGTTTAAGGATGTCCGCTCCTTCCTGTTGAACTTCAAAAATGGAATATGATTAAGTAAAGATTTGTTCTCATCTTTATGTGCTTCACGATACTCTATATCATCTACATACTTTAAAAAAAACAAATGAAATAAAGAAAATGTGACTATAGAACCTCTTAAAAGTGCTTAAACAGCATAAATGGCCTAAAATTGACGAAAAATGGTGTTTTTTTCCAGGTACATATCTTGTGTCAAAGCTTAAAAAACAACAACACTACCATATATATTCGTTCATCGATTTCGATAGAGTAACATGAATTTTGTAACATATCAAAAAAGGAAAAAAAGTTTAATACTAGAAATGTAGTATTTTAAAGTTTTTAGCAGTGTTTTTGTCATATCGCGAAAAAACCCACACTACCCCCTATTTTTTAATGCTGATTTTCCAATCATATTCTTTGATCTTTAAAAAAATATGAGTTAGAAAAAAAGTTTAATACTATAAATTTGAGGAGCGAAATCCTTAATCACGATATGTACACTATTCTCTGTTTCGACAGTTACAGAATGAGACAAAGCTGGGTTTTTTAATCAACTAAAGGTCGCACTCAAATGTCTTTTCTAACACATGTTGATTCTATTCGACAACTCGAATACTCAGACACATAGCTTTAGTTTGTACATTAACAAAACAGCAGTTATAGTTATATTTTAGATAATGAACAATGTGTTGTCTCTGAATCTATGTATGCAGAATCCTTGTATAATAGATTTAAATGAATGATTCAATAACATAAGATGTGTTAGGGTTGTGTCAATTTCTCCTTTAAAGAAGTCTCAAAATGAACTTTTCAGATGCGATTTTCCAGAGTTGAATTATACTTTGTGTCAGAGAAAGGGAATACATATACCTGCTACTAGGTTCATTACGCCAAGTATCATATAATGGTACCCTTGTGAATTAAAGTAAATCCCTGTGAATAATAAAGTTGCATATATATGGTTGTATAAATTTGTGTATATAGTATTTATCATACAATGGATGGTGTTCTCGGCAGGATAAAGGCAAAGAATATTTTCGATATCCGCTGGGGTCATATGCGAATTAAGATTCAAACTACAGAGGTCAACTGACTGACGTCTTTTGAAACTTAAAATGACGTCACACGCGTTAACATTTCGAATGCCTGTAATAACGGACATAGTTTCATGGAAATATACATATACATTAATTTGAGAATTGACAAAACAAATACTGTGCAACGAATAGTATCGCAAAATTTATTTTGATGAAACAGTGCCAAAACATGTTCACCGACAGTTGAAATCCGAGAAAATACTTTATAAATATTCACAGGTAACAAAGGCAGTTTGAGACACATGTTCAATTAACCGAATGTGAAAATTCACTGTTCTATACAGTGTCGCCATTTGCAACCAAGCGGAAGGGAAGCAACTATTGTCCCTTATTGTGACTCGTCAACAATCATGATAATGCGAAGAGAAATGACATTTCGAATTCGCCGTCCTTATGTTAAATATTTTTCATTTAAAAAACAAAACATATTAAAAGATCGAAAATAAAGATCATGGCAAATAACATGCATTCCAACCGAAATCATCATTTAAGAGGCAGTATCCTGTATCATTTTACCATGAGAATAGCACGTTGTTCATTTGCAATAGTTCAATACGCGTGGTTCAACTTTGAAATTAATGTTATCGAGCTGTTTTCCACAAAATGAAAGAAAAATGACACTGTATGATAGAGAATCTATCATGTCGGTGTGTTTTGGGATGGTCAATATTTTGCATAAGGAATAAATAATCGCCTAAGCTCGCAAAATACAATGTTTATTCCGATACGGAACATCCCAAAACACACTCTCATGATAACCTCTATAAAAATTCAATAATTTGAAACGTATTTGATTAATGTGTATAAGCTTTTGAGACCACGTGATCCACCGTTAAATTAAAGCAAAATGATTAATGCACACCATCGGGCAAATGAAATCAGATAGTGGTAATGACGTTCTACCTTCCATGTACATTTAATATTCTTACATCAAACTGTTAACACCTTTCTTGACTAATTGTATCCACTTATTCAAGAAAAATCAAAGGTTCGTTTATCCAATATACTCTAATGTCAATACTTGAGTATAGGTATAAGTAATTAAAAGTGACACACGCTCATTATATGACAGACCTACTTCATCACCCGGTTACCAACTTGACACTTTGTTTTGTTCATCAATGTTTATGAGATTCTAGAGATAGCAATGATTGATCCAGCGTCATTTCAAAGTATTGACATCATTTCATATCATCAAGAAACTGACGGAACATCAGACGGGAGTAATTCAATGTTCTTCCTTTCATATACATCCCAAAATCATATTAGCAAAACGTTCACACTTTATTTGTGTCTGGCTGCATCAACTATGCTGAGTAATTAGAGGCTGATTATATGAATATCTAATCCCCAAAAGTCTTAGAAACGGCTGTTGGTCTAGCTATAGCCACTCAGTGATTGTCAGAACTATATTGCTGGCATGTATTCATACCGGACAAATTAATCATGCAACGGATCTATAGTCTGAGCTGGTAATGTTTTGTCTGTGACATTGATGTTCATCGTTGACTAGTAGTCATGTTCATATGCGTGATACAAATTAAAGGAGAACGTTTGATGACTGAACATGCTTGCATTGTATTTTGTGTGTAAAACTAGTATCATCGACTATCTTTTTTAAATTTTGAATTACAAATGTCCCAGTTTTCGTCACCTTTGGACGACAATACTGACGTCACAAGAATTATATGTCATATCAAAGATCTTCCTGTGTACCTGGTATACAGAGTCTTGCTTATACATGTAATACATGGGAAACATTCATCTATACCTTTTACACCGTAAGAAAACTCTCATTGTGCAGATAAAAAAACATCATCAATTCTTTATCTGTTTTTTAAAAGAAATATTTGTATTCCCTTCATTTTGATACAGATTTCTCGATGCAACAACATACTTTATATCTAGAACTGCTTTCATAGACAAACCTCAAACAATCACATTATGAATTGGGAATGATAGTAAAAGATTATGGTAATGACATAACTATGATAAAAACTAACTAAGTTCTGATTAAATAACATTCAATTGTTTATAAAATGAGTTCATATTGATGTTTTTTAAACAAATACATTTGTCAATGTAATACACATATTTCAGGATTGATGTATACCCAGTAAAATTTTGTTTTAAATCTTGTTTACTCATTAAAAATATATGGTGTTTGGTCAATAAAATCATGTGGTTGGGTAGGTGGTTATAACTGCAGCAAAAAAGAATACATATAGTGGAGGGTTCATATGATATATTGAGTAATCTACTATCGAAGTCATTATAATCTTACCAAAACAGTGTGATAGTTGGACATTCAATGTATACATAATAGATGTTCTCACTACTCAACCACGTGTAAATAGCTTTATGTAAGAAAATATTTATATTGAAATTGTATCTTTATTATCTTGACTGTACATATATTATCTTCCAATCTTCCAAGTTAACATTTAGTTCGCCGTCTCATTTACCAAATTCTGTGGTCGATTGTAAATATTCAATATTCATATGTAAATATTGTCATATTCGCTTGTACACGTTTATGTTTTACATTTCTACACGAATACATACTCAATGACCAAACACGAATTCCTGCATCAGTAAATATAATGTATAGGTTAGTCATTACGTTTCATATCCTGTTCAGAAATAGAGTAATCTTCACTCTGAGTAATACCGCATTTAACGAAATTGAATTGATGTTCATAATTTGATTTACTGCAGAATAATTGATCGAGATCTGCACTCTAATCAAATCAAGAGTTACAAGACCAAGTCAGTCTTCACCATATCTTCAAAGTCGGAAATTGGTTTTGACCAGAGGTTCTTCAAGCACACATCAAAATGTAACTACATGTTGAGCTGTAGTTTCAATGCATCTCCAGTCTATGATAATGATTATGTTTATGTATATGTACTTTCATTCATAAGGAGTGATTCAGATATAACACCGTGCCATAATGCACAGTTTACAATGCGTGAAGTTTACAGATTACGAAGCGGGGGATATAGTATTCGGCTGCGTCTGTCCGTTCGTAGGTCCGTACGAAATGGAATAACTCAAGTTCTATTTGCTTAATTCTTAATATATGTTGCATATCTGTTCATGATGGGAAGAGAAATGTTCCAACATAGTTTTGACACCTTGACCTTCATGTCAAGGTCACAACGAGACTGGAACTTGAACCGGAACTGGAGTCTCTTCATATCTTACACATAGCTTCTCACAGACAAATGGCTGATTATATTTTGGTGACCTTGCCATTATTCTCAAAGTCACAACGGAACGTTTATTCGACATGTTAAGAGTCAAACTCATCACAGTGCTGTTACGTATCTCCTACGTCAAGCCATTATCAACATTGCATTCGGACCCGTGACCTCGAACTAGCTCAAGTTGACCAAGCGTTACCAATGACGCTTTCGCATTAATATTACAGAATATTTTAACTATTCTTATCTTATGGACGTAAACATATCATTTTCAAAGTTTAATTATATAGCGTCCATTCTTTCCGTCCGTCTGTCCAGCCGTCTGTCCGTCCGTCCCAAAACTTTGTGCGGAGCAGATCTCCCAAACTATACATGCTAGCATCACCAAACTTCATACACATGTCAACCATGATCCCTAGTTGTGTCTTTTGAGGGTTAGAACTATTTCTGAATTTCATTGTTTTCGGTTTTCATGGAAACGTGACTAAAAAATGACTCTTTGAGGAAGTCATTTTGTGCGGAGCAGATCTCCAAAACTATGCATGCTAGCTTCATCAAACTTCATTCACATGTCCACCATGATCCCTAGTTGTGCCTTTTGAGGGTTAGAACTATTTCTGAATTTTAATTTTTGCGGTTTCCATGGAAACGTGACTAAAAAGTACTAAAAAGTGACTCTTTGAGGAAGTCATTTTGTGCGGAGAAGATCTCCAAAACTATGCATGTTAGCTTCATCAAACTTCATACAAATGTCAACCATGATCCCTAGTTGTGCCTTTTGAAGGTAAGAACTATATCTGAATTTAAATTTTTGCGGTTTCAATGGAAACGTTGTCTTGTTGTCCGGACCATATCTCCCATACTATGCATGTCAGCTTCACTTAACTTGAGACCAATATGCAAATGCTTTTTTTGGATGGTTGCTATGGAAACATGACTTCAACAGTGACTATGTAGAAGTCAGTTTGTCCTAAGCATATCTCCTGTACTACATTTGAAAGCACCACCAAACTTGAAACACATGTCAACCATGATCCCTAGATGTGCCTTTTGACAACTGGACCTTAATTATATAGCTAACATCTTCCAATGTTATGTAGAAACATCTGAAGCTATGCGATCCACTTCATCAAACTGTATTGTTATGTTAATCAATAGCCACAGATTTATAATTTGCTTATTTGAAACTTCTTTGACCTAAGCGGGAAGCGGGGGTATGTGAGCTTTGCTCGCTTCTACACTTGTTAAATTAAGTTTTATATGCAAATGATTAATTAAGAATAAATTGCGTTTCACGCAGCCGTTATTCACGCAATGAGTGTGATTGTTTACTTCCGTCTTCTCACATAGTCGTTCGGGTAACACATAGTTCCCGATCATTTTGACTAGTTTTCTCAATGTTAACCATTTTTTTTCTAAAACCTTAATACCAGAATCCTTTAAATTTAGTGAAATTTGTTTTATAACGTTGATTACATGTTATAACTTCTGGAAAGTAGTAAATTTTGATGGTCAGGAATCCTGACCAAGAGAGACCCGTGAACCCAGGGAAGATAGTTAAGCAGTCTTGGAGACGAGGTTGGTTAAGCTTAACAGGGGGATCAACATCACATGAACAGTGTTTTTCTGTTCATTGAACCCGATCATTATCTTGCACCAATGATTCCCTTAAAGACGATTGAGGTCCCAGTCTATTTTGCTGATCTTGACATTATTTTTCACTTTTGAAATATTAATTTGCGGCGGTGGATCATGTCACCTTTGTGACAACTGCTTGTTCTTCCTGAAATAAAGTTCTCTCAAGAAAATGTAGGTAAGTTTTATAAATGGCCAAATAACACTCTTGGATCAATAAAAAAAAGTTCTCAAACGAACGTAAATGGTTCGGCTAAACCATGCACATCCATTTCTCTTCGAGTGGCAATGTGAATATGTTCAACTTAAAATGATCACTCAAAGACAGTTCAAGTGATCTGACTGATGTAGCGATACCTAAACACTCAGAGTAGAGTTTTAATTAGGGGACCAGGATGAAATTGTCAACCTTGCTGTACGAGTTCTCAAACTCGCTTGAGACCTACAAATCTACGTCTCACACTGAAGAGCTAGTTCAACAAAATTGTCGCTGTACAAGTCACACCTTTTTCTTCCCATTTGAGTTCAACAAAATTCTGAAAACCGTTTTCAATAGATATGGCTTATCGGGTCATGAAATGAGAGCTTTTACCTTCAAACGTTACATCAAATTGTATAAACTTTGATAATAAATCACAAATTGGAGAGAACATAATTTGCCAAAAAACATTCACCAGCGCTTCAAAAGTTGGGAAAGGTCAACATTTAAGCCGTAAATATTATTTACATTGTAGAAGTGATTAATGGAAAAATCAACATTAGTGCAACCACTGTCGTGATGATGCATCAAGGCACGCTAATAGGAGGTCCACTGATTTCATTATCAGAAATAAGATGTTAGGCAATGTGGATCCCACTTCTGTGTTTGCGCAGTCAAACAATACACATTCAAATTGAGAATTTGAGAAAACGCCATGAGGTTCATTTGAAGACAAATATAAACAATGTATATTAGAATTTTAATTGCATCATTTGTATGGGAATTACATGATTATAGCACGTGTGACAGATACCTACAATCATCACGAAACAATGCAAAACGTCATATTTAGGTTGACCCGAAGGGATATCGTTATTAGCTGTGATACTTTTCCTTTCAAAAAAGGATATAATAGGCAATGCTTTATACTTTTTCTTTCAATAGTTTACATCAATGAATTCAATGTACAAAATGGCAAAAGTCATAATTTGCTTTCTGCATGATTAAACAGTTTCATGTATGATTTGATTTAAATATGCGATTACAAAGTCATCCAAAGTAATCCGTTGAAAAGTACATTGTAATTTTACAAACATGAATAATAGTAAATGAATCTTTCTTCACATTTGTTCAGAGACTTAATGCATTATACATTTTGGATCAATATAATTATATGAACTAATTGAGCTTACAATTTACTATTGATCCGGCCTTCAAACAATGTCTGTGAATTATATCTGTACAATGATATCAGACAGAATAAATTCCTGGCTTAGCACATATGTCCTACCATTGCAGCGAAATAAACGAAATTGAATTGAAATTAGTATTAACATAGTTTGATCATAGTGATTATAATATAATAACATATTCAGTTCTAATACTTATTTGGGATATACTGATTCAGAATGAGGAACCGCATACAACAATTCTCGCTCAACGACTGATCACCTTCATACATTTTATTCAACAACGTTTTACGTGTTTCCAGTGACTGATCAAGCATAAGATTATGTATGGACCAATATTTGTCATCTGGAAACTGACATCAGACACAAAGGTCAAAGTTCTGTTTTCCATGAATCCGAGCTTCATTTTATCAAGATTACCATACTTTGCATTAGGGTACATCAAATGAATAATAAGAGGCTTGAAATGTAAATATCTGATCCTAAAAAGTCTGAGATGCTACATAATGATAGTGCTGAAACTATGATGTAAAGAAGAAAAATTAGTTGTTCATTATCTAATTTAAAGAAATCATTACAAATAAGAAACTCAATGATTCACTTCTGTTTAAATCACAGTAAAGTTTACAGTTAGAGGAGGCAGGAATGTCATGAGATCATGACTAACCAACGTATTGATTTTGCTTTTACACCCCGGCCAAAAGAAACGCCTACGTTATGTTCCTTAAAAAGAAAGATGCAATAATTTCTTAAATATAATTGGGGAAGGCTACTGGAAAAGGGACCACATGGTCGTTCCTTGATTAGGAGATATAGGCTCTGAAATATTGTTTTGTGCATTAAATTTGAAATTTTAATTTGTGTTAATGTTTGTGCAATAATAGTTTATTAACATCTTTTCTTTTAGTTCAAAAACTCCTATTGCCTTCTTTGCTTCTATAAAATCCTGAAAAAAACTGTTTATGCTGCATTTCACTTTATTTTGAAGCTGTCGAGCTGTTGGTCTAGCAGATGTAGTACTTCCGGAGTAGAACGTTTATTCTTGAACATTCTAATTTGATATATTGATGTTGATATTGATTTTGTTTGTTACCAAATGATTGTACTTTGATGGTATTGGTTTCAGGCTATATGATTAATATTTTCAATACAAATGTTGTCGAATAATAGTTTTCGAGTTGTTTTAATGGCCTTACAAAACCAGTTTTCCCTCATTACTAAATTTAGTCAAACAGATTTAAAGCTTTCATATGGAACAACGTCATTCTGTTAATTTACTGTATTCAAAGACGCTTTGGAGCAATGTTAAATTTCCATTTGCACTATAACTTTGAAGACTAAGTAAGTGTTCATCGAACTGTTATGAAGATGAAACGTTATCACTTTCCTATATGTACTGGTGGCACATGGTCCTGTGCAAAGCTCATATTACCACCATCAAGTTCAGCAAGAATCGGCGCGGGTCGCCGAATGGGTGGGTGAGAGTGACTGAGAGTATGAAGGCTGATTCCCCGCCCCACCCTGAGTTGCGATTGTTGTGGTCTCTCCATGGGCAAATGACCTAATTCAGAATCTGTTGTTTGATTGAAACATATTTTATTCATTCAAGAAATGGATTGGGCACAAGTTATCCAACTTAGAAAAGCCCTCTCCAGATAATTACATGATTCTTCTCACAACAATATGCAACAAGAGACGGGCAGGCAGTCAGGATATGTACAAAAGAAGTCAGAGAAAACGTTTAGTTTGAGAAATGTAGATATGTACAAATTTGAAAACATTCTGATTTTCACAAATATAGAGACCTGCATTGCCATGTAAAAGACGACTAATATTTATTAAAGCTCTGTTTCTGACAATATTATCTAATGAAATAAACATATTTTGTCTTTGAGTAATATACAAAGGACATTCAAGGAAGTAATGAAATACATGTTCACAGTTGTGGCCACAACATGCATTGTTTCTTACACTTACTTTAAATAAATCGTAATTAAGTGAGCTCTTCATATATCTTAGTGTTGTGTGTAAGATATTTAGTTTCTAATTCCGTAAGAAAAGTATACAGGTGCACATTTAACCTTGACTTGAATATTCAATTTAAATGAGGCAACAGAATCACAGTCTCTTATTGCTAAAGGAATGTTGTTCCATAATTTAATTGATACGGAATAACCGATGTTATTGAGTACTTGAGTCGTGTATAAGGTTGGCTATAATTATTGGAATTTCTTAATCCATAGCTTTATCAACACCAGAACATGCTGTTGGACATTCTTCATTAACATTTCTCTTTAAAGCGGGAATGGAGGAATCAGAACCTGACGTCTTTATCAAACTGCGCAACATTTTCCAGTATGATGATTTATTTTCGCCATAGAGTTCAAATAGAAAATCATCAAGGTTCGAATAAAAATGTTCTTTCGCATAACATTTCATGTTGTTAACTTTATTACGCTGTTTTTTTGTACTTAATAACGTCAGAGTCATTCTGAGTTCTCTTTGCCTTTTTTCTTTCCTACTTTCACGACGAATATTTGAGTCTGAGAATCTGTTAAATCAACAGCAAAAATGTGTACCTGATGAATGGCTTTGTTGGAGGTGACCTTTTAGCGACATGTATGTAAATGTTGGTTCCACCAGAGTAATAATCTCGGTAGCGCCTTGAGCACATAAAAGTGGATGGAAAAGTGTGAAACATAAATATTCATATTATTATGTTGAAGAAACTGTTTAATGGGGGTGATGGGTGGAGTCACAAACTATTTGATTTCATCCAAACTAAACTCAATTTGTGATATTGCATTCTGGGGGGCAATTATGTGCTCTGGTGGAGTAATTGTCTGAAATAGCACGTTACGTCAGTGTCTCGAGATCACATTAGCGTGTTTAATCTTTGCTGGTGTTCAAGGTCAAGAAACCGTTTGTAGCAAAACTTTATCTTTTTAGGGTGATCTTTAAATGATACATACTTGAAATAGTCCTACCTTATATTTTATAACCTCCCGAAATGTACTTTTAGGTGAGGTGAGGTGAATTGGGGTTTAACGTCGCTTTCAAGAGTATTTCACTTATATCGCGGCTGCTAGTATTATGGCAGGGAGAAAGCGCGCAACGCCATGTGGCTATGCATTGCGATGAAACCTGCGAGCATCGGCTGGAACTAGCTGACCATGGGTGGTACTGCACTGAAATTCAGTGTAGCATTGCACCCAAACCTGACTGCGTGTAGAACAGGTCTCTACTGCAGACACAGTTGCCGTGCCCCTGGCGGGATTCGAACCCCGGTCCTCTGGATCCGAAGCCGAACGCGCTAACCACTGCGCTACCCCGCCCCGAAATGTACTTTTAACATCTCCTTAAGAACATTGATAATAAGTGATACGTTTTCACAAGCTTTCTTCAGCTTTAATGAGCCAACTTCGCACCTGTTGTAATGATGAATGTCTATTAGATACAAGAGCGAGCAATGACTGATTCTGTGTTAGTTCAAATCATGGAGATACTATCTTATCAGCCAGAAACTGACATCAGACAGAAGTAAATTGATGTTCCTACTTCCATGTACCTCCCAGAATTTTATTAGTAAAATGTTCACACGCTGTGTGTCTGGCTGCTTCAACTTTGCCCTGAGTAATTAGTGGTTGAACATATTAATAGCATATCAACACGGATCTAATATGGTCTTACATCATTATCTGATGATAAGAACAGATCGACCTTTTCTTTAACGAAATGTTTGCATGCGATTTTGTCCACTAGTTAGTAGTTATTGCCATTTATCATGGGCACTTTTCTTTTGTTTTTATAAAACTAGCAATGTGTTACGTTATCTCAGTTAGTTGAGCAAAATGTTGGTTGAAGTATAGATAGAGCCAGGGTGAATTCATATATGACCCTTCTGAATTATATTTTTTTAAGCTTAAAAGTTGCATGGCAGATTTGATTTAATATAGCAATAATTTTATGTAGCTGTCACCTTCAATGTAACTTTTGCGCATAACATATTTGATTTTTTTCAATTTATTTTTGAAAGTTTGTCATAACTGGTCACGAGTTATTTATAATAGAATATACAATATAGTAATTTTGTTATTAGTCATAATGTTATTAATGCTTTATAAGTGCATTGCTAAATGTTTAATATATTTGTGATATATTCTATATCACTATAAACTTTCCGCATTTAGTAAAGTGAGTAGGCAGTTATCTGTAGTTTTAAAATACATTTCTATCAATAATGTGATGACACTATCATTTACATGTATTAGACATTAACATTCGAAGATTGCAACAGTTTTGCTAGTAACAGAGTTATTTCTGCTTTACGACAAAAGTGTTTACATCACAAGACAAACATACAAGGATTTTGATGAAGGAGATTGTTGGTGAAAAAGGATCCAGTGAATCGGTTGATGTGACAGAATGAGATTGCCAGTGACGTGAGATCAGTGTTGTCTTTTGGAGCTGCCAGAGAGAAAGATGCATTAACGGAGTTAATAACAGCTATAAAAGAATACAGTTTGGCATTCCCACAACATTTATTATGATTTATTTGAAAACAAAATATTACCTTATTAAATGTATCGTATTGCCTAGGATAGTGTAGGTTTATATAAGGTTTTCCATTTTTCATTCATACCGTATTGACAAAGATGTGTGTAACGTGTTCCATACATGTTGTGTTTACTGAAAAGTAAAAGGCAGATTTGTATTGTGAAGAGAAGAAAATAAATTGTGATTTTAAAGCTACGTTGATTTTACCATATAAGTACTGGGTGTTATCGTATTTCCTAGCAATTTATTTAGCTATCTCTGTTACACTGGAATGTGTCTTCAATGATGTTTTCCAACCAAGATAATTTGTATTGCATCGCCTTTTTGTATTTGTATTGTATTGGATAACCTATATATCTGTCACATTTGAAATGTTTTTTGTCGTCAATTGGGCTGTCGAGGTCTATTTTATCAACAGGTTTCTTCAATCAACCTAGCTCAGCTCTGTTACAGTAAATTGAGCAATCTCCTTTACTTCAAGGGCGTCAGATACATATCGATCCAAGCGATCGAGGCAGTATAGTGGGGACAAGCCGGATTGAAAGAGATAATTTTATAAACGAACAATCGTCAAGATTATTCAAGTAAATCAATATGAGTTTCATGAATATCAGTTCCCGTTTCCCTTCAGTATACTGCCAGAGACACAGTGGGAGCTTTATTGAATGGGAATTGCGCGAAGAATAGTTTGAAACGATGTTGTGGTTCCACCATTTCGACTTAAACATATCCTTTTGTCTAAGGACACTCTTGCACAAATTCATCTTAAGATTAACTACTGTAAAGCTGATAGAAATTAAAACTCACATATTCACGTAGGTTGCCATGCCATTTTCGAATCATTGAAGGAAGTTCCAAAGTAAGAAAGTATGTTGCATTAAATAAACGTTGCCTTGACACTTGAAATGTTAAAAAATTAAGTGCACAGTGATAAAACTGCATAACAAAAAGAACTCCGAGGGTTTCTGTTATTGTCAACTTTCTTTTGGCTACCTTTCAGTTTTAACTTCAAATACAGATGATTTCATTATTTATGTGAAAACACTTTCGCTTTTGTTTTTGTAAATATGTATTGCTGTCAAACATAGTTCAGGTACCATTGACTTGTGGTACTAAATGGTACTGCTCTTTTGACATATTACACGAATGTCATGACGAATAATGATTCTATTAATATTGCCATTTATCATTTATATGTGCTTCATATTTGGTCATGGTTCAATCAATAATGTTCATCGTTATACAATTGAAATGTACAAGTAGATATTCTCTCTCTTTTGTGTGTTATTCTCCAGCAAATGAAGAGGCAAATACAAATGTCTTATTTCCATGTTAATGTCTTGGCCAATGTGCACAAAGTTTCGGCTTAGTATGCAAAACTAACAATAATAGGGCACGACTTATGGCAACGGCCTGGTTAACCATAGTTGATCACTTTGGATTCTTTATAACTGTTTGATGATGATCTGTAGCTATCTCCGTTCGACGTTCATTGATTTGCTTGTTCTAGACAGACATATTTTGGTGCACTGTTCTCAGGTGACCTACACGTTTAAATTTGTATACGTATCCATTCATTATCCTGCTCATTTTCACAAATTGCTCACTGTGCTGTCTAACTCTGCAGTAACTGAATTTCTTACTAAGTTCTATTGGTACATGTACATAAATTAATCTCTCTGTGGTGAACACAGGTCTTTGATAAATGAAACAAAAGTGCAGAATATCAGTCACAATAGTGTGCACGCACCATGGTGTGATTCAATATACTCAAACTAACCTCATGATATGGCATTTGGTTTATATCTTGTATTATCAATGTACCAAACCTCAGTGTGTTCAACAGTACTAGCATACAAATTCAAACTATCAGCATTCTTGGCGCATTGTTAATGTAATCCCAGGAATATTGAACAGTAATACTTAGAATCAACAATGTAGGATCTCCGTTGAAAGACGATTCACAAGAACAGCCTCTTTGTCGTTTGTCTTACAGAAACAGTGTGCCAGACTTTTACATCTGTACACCTACAAGTAATGAACTGTGTAACCGACTTTCTGCATAAAGGAGGACTATTCCACTCACATAATGATTGACAATTAATGTCCTTGGATGCTTTTTAAATCTTTATCTCGGAAGGAAAGTTTCAAAGAAGACAGATCTCTGTGTCATATCTGATGGCGATGACTTTTAATTTGGATTTAGAATGAAAATTTGTTATTACAAAATCAATCAACTCTCTATGGGGAATCTTGCCATATTGTGTTGTATTCTGAGTTCCATATTGTTGAAATATGTGGCTTTATAGAGAATAATTGTGGAAAATTCAAATACGCCTTTGGATATGTCATAGATAAAAGACACTCCAATATGTTTGTCTTTCAAATAATTCCGATGTGTTGACTGATTCCTAGGAAACAATGATCCCTTCCCATCCCAGGCATCTCATTTCTGTCACATCAAAGCTATTTATGTGATCAACTGATTCTCTTGAACCTCTTTCATCAACACCCTCTTTCATCTGGATACTGACTCTTTCCTCTCTCCCCCTAGTTAATGATGCTTATGCCTTTACTCAAGAGAAATATCTAAATTCATGGAAGTTCTTTAAGTTGCTAAGTTTTCAGAAGATTAGTGAAAGATACATGTAACCTATCATATGGAATATGTTACAGTAATGTTGTTTACGAAATTCATTTGATATTCATTATAATTCAGAAATATGTCAGCTATGTCATTTCATTATATGTCTTCTGTCCTCTTCATTTCCATGTTACTAATCTATTTTAGCAATCTCCACAATAAGACCACCATCCCTTTGAAAAATTGGTTATCAAAATATTACAATGACATTCAGTCATGTATCATATAGTATTAGCTTTAGCAGCATTTGTCTGCTATGATGCGAAGTAATCTAGTTAAATCATTTGCCTACTGATATAATATATCTCTCTCCAAATGCAATTACTTGAGGGTGATAATTCAATATTTCTTTGGACCTTCTACACAAATCCATACTGTAATCTCATTAGCTACTTTGATTCTCATCAGCATTAATCCGTAGATTCAGAAACAGTTTGCAAAAGCACGGTAAAGTCATATTTGACGAATTTTGATGCTGCATATTTTTAAACGGGGTAAAGATGTTAATACAATTTCATTGATTATCACCACGTGATATATTAATTAAGTTAATGCTGTGTTATGTCCTTCATAACATGAAACCTCATATAATCAACATTGATGTGGAAAGGCATGACTGGGATATGTGTTATGCTTATGAGTCTGTTCCTTGTCTAATTGTTTTTCTAGAAGTTGAGGTGATGACGAATTGTGCATTCAAAGATTGTATATGCCACTTCAGAAAACAATTATTGATTACTCGAATTCTGATACATGATGCTTGTTTGAACTTTTTCATGTTTTCAAAATGAAGTCAGGAACATTTACAAATGCTATTTGTAAGTTAATGTTTACATTTTTGCTACATTGATCTTTGATGTAACTACCATAATGACATAAAGACGAGATGAGTTGCTACATATTACTAGCCTTTGAGGTATAATGGAATGAGAAAAGTCCATATGCAGCGCCACAGATGATTTACAGACTATGTAATGGGAATCAATGGTTATGTGATTTTCCAGCTAACACTGTTACTCCAAAGGATGGTCGTACATGTAATCTCAAATTCAGGCCACCAAAAGACGCATGTAATCGAATTTGGACGAATTCTGACAATCTTGTACACACCAAAAACCTATTAGCACAGAGCTCATATTTGTCTGGAAATGAAGTTGCTCAGATTCTAAGTGTCAGATTGTTGGAATAGTATTATCTTATTGCATGTTATACATGTTGTTCCACATCAATATAAATCAAGATGATCGAGAAGTTCAAAGTAAATTTAAATCGTAAAAGGCGAAGGACTGGAACTCAATCCCCCTAATATGTACCGCTTTCACGAACACACCATGTTTCATCATGTCATATGCATATTGCATCATTTTGCATATTAAATAGGATGTTTCATTTCTCATCATTGGTTATCACTTCATTCATGACTTGGCATTAACAATTAGGTTTACTTAGAATAAGACTTAATGTCAATTAAACTAAAAGCCTTTTTGAGCTATTTATCCATATCATTTTTAAGCATTTGGCATAAATGCGTCCAGTTTCATCGAACTTCACAAAAAGTTGAATGTCAAGAGAAAACATTACTGGTATTTAAAATGACGTTGAAAACAAATCCTTGATATTTCATCAAGCATGTTCTATATACTCCATGTCTCACCCACAACCTCTTTCCAAGCATTTACAGAAGGAATTGTTGATCCTCTTATGTCAGTTGAATCTTATTTCTGTCACATCAAAGCTGTTTATCTGATTAATAGATCCGCTTCCAAGACCATTTCTTCTTCAGCCTATTTATACCGTATGTTAAGAACACAGAGAAAATCCATTCAGTTTCTGTGAAGTTCAGAAACATCAACTATAGCATCCCTTTTTCAATCACATACATATAATCACATATATTTGATATTCTCACGATGAATAATCAATTCAATCTCAATGCAAATTTTGAAAGCCTAAAACGTAAATTTTAGGAGTTTATTAATTTTATGAAGTAACCATCCCAAAGGCATTGAATCGTGAATATTCTTTTTACATTTTTACAAACATAGACAGAAAGATGGAAATTCATTCCAGACAATATACATTATCTTTATCAAGTCAATTGGTATAAGCTTATTCACAATCAGTTTAATCACTGAAGTGAATGTATTTATTTATATATCTATTTGAATGCTTCATTTATGCTTATTCTGATTTATGGCTGTCTCCATTACACAATAAATGACTACAATGACTTCAGTAAAACAAATTGTATCATCTGCTGACAAGTCAAATTTGATTTATTTTTGTTTCAAAGTCTGATCACGACATCTCCATTATTATTTTATTTTTCTCTGAAATAGCGTTTTTTTAAACTTCAATACAAATTACTAGAAGGAACAGTTTTCTGACCTTTTGGATATGATTAATAATTGTGTAAGATGAATCGCTGCATGTTGTGCCAATATTGAAACTGTTGTTTAGACAATCTGACGTTCCCATTTATTCTCTGTCAAAGCGACCTTCAAAGATTTCTACTGATGCTCAGTAACGTTGCCACAACCATAAGCTTATTCATAAGAACTATTATGATTGCGTAATGGCATGAACAACCAGGATATCTTCTCTTCCTTCGAATCGTGCATCAAACATTTGTCAAAGCACATCCTTAGTTAAATTTTGAGATTCAGAGTCCGTATAGAATCTTTTAGATTTGATCTGATTCTCATCAACACTGTGGGAAACATTGAAGTCAAATTATATTTGAATACTGACAAAGAAAGGTAATGGTGTGGTGGTTGTGTCAAAAAGGTTTATGTTTCATTGTAAACAAATATTTGCTCCATAACATAATATATATATGAGTGATGTAAAATAAAAATGTCACTTGAAATGAATTTCCGGTGAAGAGTCCTTTAACTTTGCCAACAGATTTTCATTAATATTGAACTTCAGCATCAAATAACTCTCTGACATGTATTAGGATATTTTTAATTATTCTTCAACAGTATGTTCTCTACAATTTTGATCATGTTTCAATTTTGTAATCAATTTTAATTTCATTTTGAGTTTTGATGGCATTTCTTTATATTAGCATATAAGTTTACTGACAAAGGCAACATAAAAAATACAGATTACGTTTCTATTCTAATAACCTACCATTATTGAAATAAAACAATATAGCTCTGAATGACTATCATATTTTTATATAGCAAATTATATTGAATATGTTTGCACCTTTTTGAGACATTACAACACAAAATCTCTTTTTGAATCTTGAAAAATATATATTCAGCTTGCACCACGCCAATTAACAGCACAATTTGTTCTGAATTTTGATGGGAACGTATTTAATATATAAACGTCACTTCCTGTCCTTAGTGTACATGTAAAACGTGATATTAGCAAACTGAAACCTGGGAGCAACTTATTTACAGACAGTCTTTCACATCAATGCAATTATACATTCTACAGAAGTAAATGTTATAAGATGGAACAATAAACATCTCATTGATGTTGGATACTTGATGAAATATACTTTTAAATCACAGTGATATAAGCAGACACAAATCTGGGAGGTAGTTATTTACAGTCTGTCTCTCAGAATGCAATTATATATTCTACAGAAGTACAGATATAAGATGGAAGTTTAATGGTAAATATAGCAGATTCGGAATCAAACGAACAACGTGATATCACTGTATAATATGCAATCAGCAGGTATCATTTCCTTAAGAATATTTCCTGAATGTCTGAGGAACAAATTAGGGTATTTTTGTAGGAAAAAGTTTTAGCTTCACAGAGAATTATTACACTTTATAAACAAAATGTCTAGACAAAAAGGTTACGTACATGTTATTTATGTTAAATCCTTTATGTAACAACATAATATTTAACAATGGAACCATCAGAACAGTCATGAATCATGATAATTGCATGATAGAAAATTATCGCTTCTATATCATGAAGTTGAATTTCCTTCTTATCTTTGATGTAAAGAACTCGTTTAAGGAGGTTGATCCACTTGACTTTGTTTGGTCAATTACAGAAGGAGACAACGATATGTCACTTCATTTCTGTCACTTCGAAGCTGTTAACTTAATATCTTTAACGTCGCATTCAACAGGTTTTTTAAACACTTTGATGCTTTTCGCCTATCATGATTTATTTTAAATCATCACTTATTGACTTAACATCAACAAAACAGCAGATATAGTTAATTTGGATAATGAACAAGGTTTTTTCTCTGAATCTCTTCATGTATAATGTGTATAATAGATTGGTTTATGTATCTTTGTGATCCAATATCTCATTAAATAACCATGCCCCCAACTTAAAGCTGAATATTAAAACAACAGTGCATGGTTAAAGATAGAAACTAATGTGCCCTTCTATAATGTCCTCTTTTAGCGGTAATTAAGCTGAACTGTATTTATGAAGTTACAACATTTTTCACTTAAAAGTTGTTTAACATCACCATCGAAAAAATTATGTTTTAGCCATTTAATCAGTTTGCAACGTTTGCAAGCAGTCACCAATAAAATAAGGTGTGTTTTAGTTGTGTCTATTTCTTTCAGACGTCTGAACGTCAGGTGGGATGTTCAAGAGTTGAATAATCCTATTTGTCAAAGAATGAGAATACGTATATCTGCTACAAGGTTCATCAAATAATGATACCTTTGTTAATGAACGTAAATCCATGTGAAACGTACATAAGGGAGGTACATATACATGAACATGTGTGCATAAGTGTATGAATATGTATTCAATACCTTGATACGTTTTTGATTAATGTGTATAAGCTTCTAAGACTAAGAGTTGATCCACCGTTAAATTAGAACAAAAGCATTAATGCACACAGTCACAATCAGATGGTTGTAATGACGTTGTCACTTCCATTTACATTTAATATTCTTAATATCAAACTGTTCGCACCTTGCCTTAGTCTGGTGACAACAACTTATTCCTGAGTAATTATGTGTGTTATGGACATTATAATGTCATTTTAATACTTAATTTTGCATTATAAGTTAAGTATAGTGACACATGTTCATTATGTGACAGACCTACTTCATCATGCTGTTACCAACTTGACACTTTGTTTTCTTCATCAATGTTGATGAGATTCTAGAGATAGCAATGAGATAGCATTTCAAAGTATTGACATCATTTCACATCATCAAGAAACTGACGGAACATCAGACGGAACTAATTCAATGTTCTGCCTTTCATGTACATCCCAAAATCATATTAGCGAAACATTCACACTTCTCTGTGTCTGGCTACATGAACAATGTTGAGTAATAAGAGGCTTAAAGGGGCAGTAGCACGTTTTTCCCGTGAAATAAGTCGATAAAATGTAATTGAAAAATAATCTCGCCAACAGTAAAACGAACACCCTTCCCTCTTAGGAAAATCAAGCTAAAAAATGAGTGTACATGGTTCATAAAGCCATGGGAATAGTTTTTTATCATTCGAAATAATAAAGTGTGTTCAAAATAAAATGGCCGTCATGCAATTTTTGCTTTCTAAGCAACACTGTTTTTACCACTAAGGGAAATTGGTTTGTGTAATAAGACATTTACCCCCTGTAGTAAATATAAATGACATAAACTATCATCATGAATGGGAAATTTGAAAAAATAAAATTTGCTAAAAACGTTCTACTACCCCTATAATATGTAAATATCAATTCCCTTAAGTCCTAGAAACGGCTGTTCGTCTAGCCACTCAGTTATTATCAGAACTATATTGTTGGCATGTATTCATACATGACAAATTAATCATGCAACGAATCGAATCTATGGTCTGAGCTGGTAATGTTTGTTCTGTAGCATTGATATTCATCATTCAGCTTTTCATCAGGAAAAGTATCCTTTATAACCGTTCGTCCTCATAATCTGCAATATGTTATAATATATTGAATAGCCAATTATCCTGGTTTGTATTAATGATGTAGGGGGCTTCAAGTGATAATAGTATTTAGTATGTACAGTTTATGAGTTACCTCTTCATATTCGTGATACAAAGTTAAGGACGAATGATGCTTGCATTGTATTGTGTGTGTAAAACTAGTATCATCAACAGTTTAATTCAATTTCGAATTAAAAATGTTCCTCTTTCTGTCAGCTACGGAAGGAAATACTGACCTTCTGAAGTCACAATAATTGTATGTTCTATCAACGCTGTTCCTGTGATCAAGTTCACCATTTGATCTGCTTTCATCAACATGCCTCCTTTAGGGTCTTGCTTATATATGTGTGATACATGGGAAAACTCATCTATACATTTTGAAACCCTCATTGTGCAACGCCAAATAAAACAACATCAACGCTTTATCAATTACTGGTATGGTTGTGTATTATATATGCTTGATGTAGTCGATTTGACACTCTGATATATGTTTTGCAGTTAAGTTATAATAAATAATCATCAGACGTTAACCAAACCAAACATTATACAAAGGTTCGTTTTTTTAAACAATATTCCAGGAACTAATTGCCAAAGTGATTTCGACATCCAGTTTCCTGATGGACGAATTCTTTGATCGATTGTAAACTTTAAATGGGTGAATTTGACTTTTACATGTTTATGTTTTAAATGATATATACTGGAGTATATACACAAGACAAAAAGTGGTGGAATCTGCTTGTCTGGATACTGCTACTGGATCCGCCAATTTTTGGGAGAATCCGTAAGGATCCGGCAAGCGGATTCAACCACTTTTTGTCCTGTGATACTCTGAAATATATCTCCACAATCAATGAGTGTATTTGAGTCAATGACGAAGAACGAATTCTTCCATCAGTAAATATAATATACAGGTTAGTCAGCAGTAAAGAAATAGAGTAATCTTTTCTCGGAATAATACCGCATTTAACGAAATTGTCAGATGTTCATAATTCAATTTACAGCGGAATAATTGATCGAGATCTTTGCTCTAATCATATCAAGAGTTCCAGGACCAAATCAATCTTCACCATATCTTCAAAGTCGGAAAATGGTTTTGCCCAGGGGTGAAGAGGATCTTCAGCACAAATCTAATGTAACTACATCCTGAGAATGTTGAGTTGTAGTTTCAATGCATCTTCAGTATATGAGAATGATTTACTGTATGTATTTTCATTCCTAGAGAATGATTAGCCGTTGTTCCGGTATAACTACGGTCCTTGAGGGAAAAGTATAGTATAGTATAGTATAGTATAGTATAGTATAGTATAGTATAGTATAGTATAGTATAGTATAGTATAGTATAGTATAGTATAGTATAGTGAACTAACATTCGGCAATAAGATATTTCTTGTTGCATACAGCCAGTATCATAAAAACTTTATTTATACACTACTTGCAACGTTAGCTTAATTCAACCTGTTGTTGTACAATTATAGCTGTTACTGTGTATGTGTCAGAGGTTTGCTACTTGGGAGTTCAAAAGGGAGTTTATTCAAAAGGAAAGACCAGGCCAATTTAAAAGCAGATTTGTATCACATTTATTCCTCTCTCGTTCAGGGTAATTCGTAACATACATGTATTCAACTTGATTTACAAGTCCTTTTCACTTATGTACTTTTTTACTTTATATCTTTTACCATATGCTTTTACTATATACGTATACTGTCAAACTGATTTACTGATTACAAGAGGATTGTGATTCGTAGCAATACTGTCTCACTCAAATATCTAAAGTAGTCGGAAGGTGAATGTGAAAATATATGATCCCAAACATTCTGTTATGCCCAGAAAGTACTGAGACTATCATGTATATAAGCATGAATTGTTCATTATTTTATGTATCTGAAGAAAGCATTACAATGGATGTTCACCATTTGAGGTAACATGTTGATTGAGTCAAAGATAGAGTGAATGAAGAGCTTTCAAGAGTATTTCACTTAGCATTCCACCCAAACCTTACTGCGTGTAGAACAGTTATCTACTGCAGACAAAGTTGCCGTGCCCCTGGCGGGATTCGAACCCCGGACCTCTTGATCCGAAGCTGAACGCCCTAACCACTATGCTTTCCCGCTACCACCTTTGATTTAATAAAGCAATAACTTTAAATATATGTCACCTTCAATGGAACTTGTGTGCAAATATATCGACTACAATATAGTAGTTGTCATGTTGATCATTATTATGCTAAGCAAGTACATTGCGAAATTGTTAGCACATTGTGATATATTCTATGTTCATTTACACTTTATTGCATTCAGTAAAGTCGGTAGCTAGGTTTCCATAGTTTTAAAATAAGTTTCCAACGATAACGTGATGCTATCATATAAACAAAGATATTCAACATGTCCATTCGATGCCATATTATTAATTAGTTACAGAGATATTTCTGCTTTAAGACAAAAATCAAGGATTTTGATGATGGCGATTCTTGGTGAAAGAGGATCCAGTGAATCGGTTGATGTGACAGAAATGAGATTCCAAGTGATGTGAGAAGATCAGTGCTGCCTCGTGGAGCTGCCAGAGAGAAATATACATTAAAGGAGTTGATAACAGCTGTTAACGGATATGGTTTTCACACTTTGACATTCCCAAAACATTAATGATGATTTATTTGTAAGCAAAATGTAACTAAAGGCAATGTATCCTATTACTTAGGATATTGAAGACTTATATAAGATGCACACTGTATTAGCACTGATTTGTAACTTGCAAGTGTTTACTTAACGGAATAAAGCAAATATGTTTTGCGAAGGGAAGAAAGTAAACGGTCAATTTCAAAGCTACGAGAATATCATCTTATCAGTACTGAAAGTAAGATGACTTATATCATATTTTAAGTTCATATGTGTGAAGAACTACCTCTGTTATTTTGCAGTTAGGAATGCTATATTAACCTTTAGTTATGTGGAATACATAAGTTGCGGGTAGCCAGTTCTCCATAAAAAAAAGCTTTCAATATACATCTTCTAAATGCGTCGCAAAGATGTCTTATGGATTGTATTTGATTAACTGACTGTTCGAATACGATTTTTTTTTATAGAAATGACTTGCATATGCATATCAAACAACTACAAGCTCATAATTATATAACATATCATATCAATTTGGATTATGATGTTTAAAAGGGACATGCAAAGTGTTGTTTCAGTCGCACATGTCAATGTTTTATGTATTTTTATTATCGAGAATTACTGACTGTTTCCGGAAATTACCTTTTCAGTGACTTTTGATTAAGTATTAAGTGCCGATAAAACCTGAAAGATTACTTCCAACGAAAACTGGACACTGCACCGAGGCTTGCGTTTTGATTAGTCAAACGTTATATTGGCAACTTATCTATAACTGACAATAATACAAATTTGGAATGATCATGTTTGATAAGTCCTATAACTACTGTACATGAAATGGGATGTTTAGTTTCGGTTTCTGCACAATCTTTCATTGGAAAGAAGAAATTATCGCACACTTGGCGATTGGGGTAAAAATGCAAGTTGAGTGAAATTATTTGAACTGAAATCAACACATGGTATTTTGGCACGAATCAAAGCAAAATAAAATATCATGGGAAATACTGAATGTTCATCCAACCTCTCGTCGATATATCGAACTGGAAAAGGATCAATTGTATATCATTGTATTTGAGAATTAGCAACATTTTTAACGGTTCAGCCCTAAACAACAAGTTTCTTATTTTATTAGCGATTTACTCCATGTTTGAACTATGCCTTCATTACAACATATAAACTATACAACGTCGTGTTTTCTTTAATTCTTTACCGATTGTGTTCAACTTTGAATTATGTATCAATGAAAACAGATAATCAGAAAACAAACAAGTAAAGTATGATACTGTTGAAATTGACATTATTTATGTTTCCTTTTCCTTAATGTGATTTACCTCAGGGTCTGCTGTTGCTAAATGTCTTAGCATATTTTCATGAAGCTAAATTTGATTTCTTAAATATTTCCAATCAACTTATAGCGATGAATCCTTTTATCATCACTTGTGAATATATTTGTATTTACATTGTATTGAACTGTCACCTGTAAAATGTCCTTGTCGTCCATTGAGCCTGTGTGGTCTAATTTATTAACATGTTTCTTCAATCAGCCAAGTAGAGCTTTGTCACTGTAAATTGAGCAATCTTATTTACCTCAAGGGCGTCAGATACGTATCGATCAAAGCGATCGAGACAGTATAGTGGGAACTAGCCAAAATAAAAGAGATAATGGTATAAAGGAGTAATCGTCAAGATTATTCCAGTAAATCAGTGTAACTTTCATGAATATCACTTCCCGTTTCTTGGTATCCCCTTCAATACACTGGTAGAGACACAATAATAGTTTTATTGAATAGGAACTGCACGAGGAATAGTTTGAAACGCTGGTGTTGTTGAACCATTTTGACTGAAATATATCAATTATAAATCCTTGCACACATCCATCTTAAGATTAAACTACGGCAGGGCTGTCAGGAATGATAAATCACTTCTTCAAGGTGACTGTTAGACTCCTTATTAGTTTCCTTATCATTAAAGGATGTTCGAAAGAATAAAGATGTGTTGTAATAATTAACCATTGCCTCGTACAAACGTACAATATTACAATGCAAAGTCATGAAACTGGATAACAAAAAGAAACAACTCTGAGGAGTTCTGTCATTGTAAACTTTCTTTTGGCTATCATTGTCATTTCAGTTACAACTTCAAATACAGATGATGTCGTTATTATGTGTAACAACTGCCATTGCTGTCAAATTGCAGGTACCATTGACTCTCTTTTTCTAAAAGGGGCTGCTGCTCTCATCGTTTAATATATCACAAGAATGTCATCACGAATAATGATGCTATAAATATTGCCAGTAATCAAATTTGCACCATATCTGGTCATGAGTCAGTTAATAAAGTCTGTTCATCATTATACAATTGAAATGTACAATTAGATATACCCCCAGTGTTATTTTCTCCAATAAGTGCATTCTCAAATATCAATGTTCCATTTCGATTCCCATATCTTGTTTATGCCAACAAAATAGGTAGGTTTCTGTGGAAGATGTTCCGGTATCAAAGACGAAACCAACAGCAGTAGGACACGACTTATTGCTGTGGCTTGGTTATTCATAGTGGATCACTTCGGATTCTTTATAACTGTTTGATGATGATGTGTTGCTATCTCCGTTCAATGTCCATTGGTTGGCTTGTTCTAGACAGACATATTTTGCTGCACTGTTCTCAGGAGACCTACATGTTTAAATCTTTATATGTCATTATACATTATACTGTTCATTTGCACAAATTGCTCATTGCCTTGTCTAAGTCTGCAGTAACAGAATTTCTTACCAAGTTCTATTGGTACATGTACATATATAAAGCTCCCTGTGGTGAACCCAGCTTTTTGAAAAATTAAAAACAACACCATAGTGTACACTCACCACGGTTTGATTCAATAAATTTAAACCCTCCTCGTGATAACTGAATTTGGTTTATATCTTGTATTATCAATTTACCAACATGTTAAATCACCTCAGTGTGTTTAAACAGTACTAGCCTACAATTTCAACCTATCAGCCGTTGTTAGCCAATTGTATGTTAATGTAATCCCAGTAATATTCGTCAGTTATACTTCGAATTAACAATGTAGGATCTTCCTTATAAATGTTTCGTTGAAAGAAGATTTACAAGAACAACCTCTTTCTCGATTTTCCTACGAAAACAGCGTGCCAGACTTTTACATATGTACACCTACAATGTGTAACCGACTTTCTGTGTAATAATATCCTTGAGAGCCTTGGAATTCTTTATCTCATTTCATAGAAGTAAGATATCTCTGTCATATCTTATGGCAATGACTTTTGATATGGATTTAATATGAATATAATTGTTATTATTACAAAATTAATTATGTCTCTATGGCGAATTTTGTTGCATTTGCTTTGTATTCTGAGTTCTATATTGTTGAAATATGCGGGTTTATAGAGAATGATTGTGGAAAATCCAAATATGTTCAAAAAAAGATGAGAGATTGATTTTGCCTTTGAATACATTTTATACATAAAATACACTCCCATAATGTTTGTCTTTCAAATAATTCCGCTGTGTTGACATATTCCCAGGAAACAATGATCCATGCCCGTCCCAGGAATCTCATTTCTGTCACATCAAAGCTGTTTATGTGATCAACTGATTCTCTTGAACCTCTTTCATCAACACACTCCTTCATCTGGATACTGACTCTTTCCTACCGCTTTTAGTTAAGGATGCATATGCCTTTTCTCCAGAGAAACATCTAAATTCATGGAAGTTCCTTAAGTGGCTAAGTTTTGAGAAGATCAGTTTAACTTCGAAAAAATGTAAACTAAGGACTAAGTTTCAGTAATGTTGCTCACAAAATTATATGTTTTACTTATAGTTTAGACATATGTCAGCTTTATCATGTCATCAAATGTTTTTAGTCCTCTCCATCTGTTTATGTTTTGGCAATCCATTAATATCACAATAAAATATATATTTCCCCTTTAAAAACAGGTTAGCAAAATATTACAATGACATTCATATATCATATAGTATTAGCTTTAGCAGTATTTGCCTTCTGTGATGCAAATGCACAAAGAAATCTAGTTACACCATTTGCCTACTGATATAATATATCTCTCTCCATATGTAATTACTGAAGGGTGATAATTAAATATTTCTTTGGACCTTCTACACAAATCCATACTATAATCTTATTAGCTACTCTGATTGTCATTAGCATTAATCTATAGATTCAGAAACTGTTTGCAAACTCATGGTAAGGTCATATTTGTCTTGTTATGATGCTAAGTATTTTAACTGCGTGAGAGTAATCACTTATAAAAAGGACAATTTCATAGATTATCGCCAGGTAATAAAGAAATGATAGTTGACAGATATTAATTAAGTTAATGCTTCATAACCTCAAAGTTCATATAATCAACACTGATGTTAAACGACTTGACATGTGGTATGTATATGAATCCTTTCCTTTTAAATTGTTGTTCTAGAATATGAGGTGATGACGAATTTTCCATGCAAAGATTTAATATGGGAGCTTGAAGTTAATGTTTACATTTTTGATACATTAATATTTGATGGAACTATTATATTTACATAAAGACGAAATGAGTTGCTACAAATGACTAGCCTTTGAGGTATAATCGAATAAAAAAAAGTCCATATGCAACGCCACAGATAATTTACAGAGTATGTAATGGGAATCAATGGTTATGTGCTTTTCCAGATAACAATGTTACTCTAAAGGATGGTGTTACATGAAATGTCACATACAGGCCAGCAACACACGTATGTAATTAAATTTGGCCGAATTTCACAATCTTGTAAATCTCAAAAACCTGTTCGCACATAACTTACATTTGTCTGGAAGTGAAGTTGATCAGATTATAAGTTTTAGATAACTGAGTAGTATTACCATACTTCATGGTATGCATATTTGTTCCACATCCATATATATATAATGTTAGATAGCAACAAATCAACTGATAAATCTTCATCTACAAAAATAATATTCGGATGTTCGAGAAGTTCCAACTTAATTTCAATCGTAAAAGTTGAAGGATTAGAACTAGGCAATTCCCCTTATTTGTACCAACTGCACGAACACCTTGTGTCATCATTGACTTTATATTGCATTAGTACATTTTGCTTATTATATATGACGCTTCATTTCCCACCATGGGTTATCACGTCACACATGACTTGTCATTCACAATTCGATAACATGGTTTACTTGGAATAAGATTCACGTCCCTTAAACTAAAAGCCTTTCTTGGCCATTTTTTCCCTGTAATGTTTTTACCATTCGGCATACAAAGGTCCAGTTTTAAAGAACTTCATAAAAAGTTAATAGAAAACAATTCTGGTGTTCAACATATTGTTGAACACAAATCCTTGAGCTTTCACCTAAGCATGGGAAAAATCAGTTATATATTCTCCACTTGTCACCCACCACCTCTTCCTGAGCACTTACTGAAGGAAGGGAATGCTGATCCTCCTATGTCAATGGAATCTTATTTCTGTCACATCCAAGCTGTTTATCTGATTAACAGATCCGCTTCCACGACCAATTTTTCTCCAGCCTATTTTTACTGAATGCTAAGAACACAGAGAAAATCCATTCAGCTTCAATGAAGTACAGAACCATGAACTAAAGCATCCCTTTTCCTATCACATACATACAATCACTTCTATTTGATATTCTCACAGTGAAGAACCAATGCATTATAGACACACAGTGTGAATGCCTTAAACATGATTTTTCGGGGTTTCCTAATTTGATGAACTACCCATCCCAAAAGCATTGATTCGTGGTCACAATTTTGCAAACACACATCAAAACTGTTCTCTACAGAAAGGTGGAAATTGAATAGTTTCAATATACATTACGTTTATCAAGTCAATTGGTACAAGAATATTCACAATCAGTTTAATCACTGAAGTGAATGTATTTGTTAACATAAATGTATCTATTTGAAACATATGTTTTTATATACGACAACGTGCAATACGTTTGTAATTAATCACTGCATTTTCTTAAATGATATCAATCAATATGTCAAATAAATCGACGACTAAAACTTTAACTGTGATTTCATTAATTGAATGAGTATAAAAGGAAATTTCCGAATTGAATGTACATTTCAGGCAATTTAACTGATTGAAAACATTTACTGACGTATACACATGTATGTCAGTGCCTATAAAGGATATTATCATGAACATATTGAATCACTCAAGCTTCAAATATATTTCTTGTTACTTATCTTCTTTTTGTAAACTACATCAATGTTACATCTTTCATCTTATTTTCCCCAAATTCTTTTTCAAGAATCAATCGTCATGCTTTGAATTCACTGGAGGCCATAGTGCAAAAGTGAGAAATAATCCTGTTGATGCAATCGATCGATCATGATAATTGAATAAATTCATTATCTGAATAAAGGTATCCGTAAATGGATGTGTCAATTCAAATGATTTCTAAAATCAGCCAAAGAGTTCTCTGTTGGTTAATGTTAATTTTCGATGGCAAAGAGTGGGGTTGACTCTTCCAACATTATATTCATGATTATATCAAGGTTCTAAAGGACTTTATCAATTGTTGTAACACGTTCAAGATGTTATATTGACTAAATGCCAATAATTTATCTCTTTGAAAATAAAACATGATTGATCGCAGATTTTTTCGACCCCAAAAAGCAGAGAATTATCCTTTATTTTGAAACGTATGTTTTCCCCACTCTAGATAAATACAGAATTTATTATTTTAACACACCAATCCTACGTCACTGTGGTCAAAACGCATAAGTTTGATGAAGATGACAATAGAACAAAAAAGATGAGCAACCTTGATCGAACAGTATCAGAGTTACTTTCCCAACATTTCTTTTATATTTCTGTTATTTTTGTTTAATCCCTGATACAATTAGGGACTCTTGCACAGGGTAGCAACAGCCACATAGCAACACAGAAATACTAACAGGATTTCAGATTTTTTTAAAGTTGTTAAACATGTAGTCACAAGAAAAGTTTTAGCTTACTGCATTTGTTTGTTTCCTGTGTATCTGTGATGATTTATAAATACTTTTAGTGTGAATATAAGTATTGAAGATATATACGTTTCATGCTGTGTCTGTTATATACAACATGTATTTCAAATCTTAATGAACATTATCATTATCATCTCTTTTCTTTTTAAACATTTTACAACTCTCTTAGTGCATTTTTAATTTGTTTAGATTATTCGAGCTGGACCATTAATGCAATTGGCCGATTTGGCCCAAAGGTTTTCCGCGGCAAAACTGCATATAAGCTTATAACATTTGGTCACCATCTTCCTTGTAGGACACTTACTCGACTCATAAAAAATAAGACAATAAGACATCTGATAACTTTACGTGTAGTTGAAGAGTATTCATATGTACTTTTATCAAAAGAAAATGATTGTAGCATTCAGGCGATCCCAATTAGCCTGTTACCATCTACTGTTTCTTCAAACATCCTTTCACATTAAGAAAATAAATCTACCAAAGTAAATGAAGCAATGGTATATACCTCAAGCACATTGATCAAGAACTGATCAAAGTCTGAGCCAAAGTTTGATACACGATCCAAAGCCATGGACTTTTCAGTGAATCAGAAAATGGAAATTAATTTAACAAAATGTATCAAAATACTTGAAATACGCTCTTAGATTAAGACTAATCCACTAACTATGGTTATACAATATTACAAATAACAAGAATGGAATAATGCAAACGATAATATTTTCTCGATTTTTTTATTCTGTGTTGTTGATGATTTATGGATGTCTCCGTTACACAACAAATGACCTGGGGATGATGTATCAGGAATTGGAATTTGCCCTTATCTTTGGTGTAAAGAACTCTTTTAAGGATGATCAACTTCTTTATTAACAATAGCGACCTTTCGGTATATATCCTTATACCGTTATCAAGCATATGGAAGAGATGGCGAACAAGTGAAGTTGTGATACCAGAGAGTAGTAAGTTGATTAGCTAGGGGGCGGAGGCAGGGTGAGGGTACCAATTAGTGGTGGAGGTGGAAGCCAGAGTGAGTAGATCTACTCACTCTGGCTTCCACCTCCACCACTAATTGGTTATACCCTGACTTTGTCCTCTCATCCTTTTGTCTTCTTCATCAGACCAACTTCTAGAATGCCTCTCAAACAGTCTTTTAAGGAGGTTGATCAACTTTTCAGTCACAGAAGGAGACAACGATCTGTCACATCAATTCTGTCACTTCAAAGGTGTTAATTTAATCCCTTTAACGTCGCATTCAACAGGTCTTTTTTAACACATGTTGATGCTTTCTGTCGACAATGTGCATAATAGATTCATTATCATCACTTTTTACATCAACAAAACAGCAATTATAGTTAGTTTAGATAATGAAGGTGTTTTCTGTGAACCTCTTCATGCGTAATTGTTGTATTATAGATTGGTTTATACACCTTTGTGATCCCATATTTGATTAAATACCCGTGTCGCCAACCTAAAGCTAAATTTAAACAACACTTCATAGTAAAATATAGGGAATCATTGCCCTTCAATAACTCCCTCTTTTAGCAGTAATACAGCTTAAATGTATATATGAAGTTATAACATGTTTCACTTAAAGTGAAAAGTTGTTTAACAACAGCATCGAAACAACGATGTTTTAGCCATTTTATTATTTTGCATTGATTGATAAGCAGTCACCAATACAATTTGATGTGTTTTAGTTGTGTCTATTTCTCCTTTGATTAGGTATCAAAATGAACTTTTCAGTTACTATACTATCTGTCAGAGAAAGAGAATACATACACCTGCTACTAGGTTCATCACGACAAACATCATATAATGATACCCTTGTTAATGAACGTGAATGCTTATGACTAATAGATACTATTATATCAATATTCATTTGATACGTAGTTGTATTATATAACTAATAATGATTGAATTACTGTTTGGTTAAAGGAAAAGCATTAATGCACACCATCGTAAAAATCAAATCAGATAGTGGTAATTACGTTCCCCCTTTGATTTAATGATTTTAATATTCTTATTATCAAACAGTTCCCACCGTTCATCAATCTGGACACCCACTAAGTCCCGAGTAATCAGATGTGGTATATCCATTACAATCTCTTTTTATTAAGTCATTATGCATTATAGGTATTAGTAATTAAAAGTAACAAATGTTCATCAGGTGACAGACCTACTTCATCATGCGGTTACTATCTTGACACTTTGTTTTGTTCATCAATGTTTATGAGATTCTGGAGATAGCAATGATTTATCGAACGTCATTTCAAAGTATTGACATCATTTCATATCATCAAGAAACTAACGGAACATCAGACAGAACTAATTCAATGTTCTGCCTTTCATGTACATCCCAAAATCATATAAGCAAAATATTCACACTTTATTTGTGTCTGGCTGCATCAACTATGCTGAGTAATTAGAGGCTGAATATATACATATCTAATCCCAAAAAAACTTAGAAACGCCTGTTCGTCTGGCCACTCAGTGATTGTCAGAACTATATAGCTGACATGTATTCATACAGGACTAATTAATCATGCAATGGATCTATAGTCTGAGTTGGTAAGGTTTTCTGTAGCATTGATATTCATCGTTGACTAATAATCATTGTTATAACGAAAATTATCTTTATCAATCGTTCACCCTAATGTTCTTTAATATGTTATTATCTATCGAATAGCACATTATCCTTGTTTGTAGTTATGCGGTAGGGGGCTTCAAGTGATAATAGTAAGTATGTACAGTTTGTTAGTTCATATTAATGATACAAACTGACGGACACATAATGCTTGCATTGTATTTTGTGTGAACCTAGTATCACCTTAAAATTAATTCCATTTTGAATTAAAAATGTCCCTGTTTCTGTCAGCTACGGTAGAAATTACTGAAGTCACAAGAATTAAATGTCCTATCAACGTTGTTCTTGTGATCAACTTCTCCATTTGATCTGCTTTTATCAAAATGTCTCCTTTAGATGGCATACTGAGTCTGCTTATATAAGTGTGATACATGGGAAACACTCTATTTACCTTTTATAACATATGAAAACTCTCATTGTGCAACTCCAAATAAAGCAACATCAACACTCTATCTGTTAATGGTATATGTGAATATTTCTGCCAGCTTGATGTAGTGGCTGATACACCTATTATCATTTATTTTCAAGCAATATTGCATAAACTAATCGCTAAATTAAGATCAACATCCAGTCTACTCTTAAATGACGGATCTGCGATCTGGATCGATTGTAAACTTTATAGAAGGTGTCATGTATGCGGTTGTACATGTTTTACAACTCAAGTTTATACTATGTCTATATTGAAGTCAATGATCAAGCACGAATTCTTGCAGTGAATATAATGGGTTAGTCACCATTTGTTGTCTCAGGTTAAGATATAGAGTAATCTTTTCTCTGAATAATACCGCATTTAACGAAATTGTCAGATGTTCATAACTTAATTTACAGCAGAATAATTGAGATCTATACTCTAATCATATCAGTTACAAGACCAAGTCAGTCTTCACCATATCCTCAAAGTCTGAAATTGGTTTTGACCAGAGGTTCTTCAAGCACACATCTAAATGTAACTACATTCTGAGAATGTTAAGCTGTAGTTTCAATGCATCTGTGGTCTGTGAGAATGATTTACTGTATGTTTATGTACTTTCCTTCGTAGAGAATGATGATCCTTTATTCAGATATTCCTTGAAAGAAATGAGCAATAGGTTTGATGCAACTGTTGTCTTTATTGAGAAAGTTTGTTCAAAAGGAAAGAACCGAACAAGTCCTTATTACTTATATACTTTTTACCTGTCAAACTGATGCTGTATCCCAAATAAAGATTTCAGTGATACATCTGGATGTTTTTATTACTATCTTTATTGATTGTGATTCGTATCAACATTGTCTCGCTCAAATAACTAAAATAGTCTGGACAAATACTATTTACAGGGTTTACAGTGCGCTTTTAAAGTGATCTCGAAAAGACTGTTTGATCAGTTACTGTCATGAATACTCTGTTTGTTCAAATTTTAACAAAGATTGAAAAACCTTGAACAAGCAAAGGACTTAGAAATATTCTATTCCTATTCATGTTTTTTTTTTGTGAAATCGTTAATGATAATGTGAATATATGTTTTGTGATGAGAGGGGTCTTCTGCTGGCCTTCTGATAGCAATTATCATTAACTTTTAAAAGTTGGGAAAGGTCAACATTTAAGGTGTAAATAATATTTACATTGTGGAAGTGATGAATGGAAAAATCAACACGCGTGCAATCATTAGAGTGATGATGCATCAAGACTCGCAAATAAGAAGTGGGCTGATTTCATTAATAGAAATAACATGTTAGTCAGTATCTGAAGAATGTTTATGCAGTTAAACAATACAAATCCAATGAAATGTGAAAAGTCATGGGATCATTTAGAGAGAAATATAAAGAATGTTTGTTGCAATTAACGTTCGAATTTCGAATTGTAGCATTATTGTAACATCGCAATAGCATGTGTGAAAGATGCATTCAACCATTATGATACAATGCATGTATCTAAATTTCTTCATCGTTCCATTTATGTTCCATTACAATAGGGTACATTATCTGAAACTTAAGGGATAGTGTTTATCAGCTGTGAAACTTGTCCTCTCAAATAAAGATATGACAGGCAATACTTAAGTTCTTTTGTTCCAATAGTCTTTTTTATTGCAAAATGGCGCAATTCAATGATTGATCCTGTCTATACTGCCTATGTTCGATCGTTCCAGGGTCATAAAAAAGAAATTGAATTGAAACTCCCTTTCTCCTATTCCGATTATAGTAACTAATTATATTAACATGTTCAGTTTAAAGACTTCTCATTGATATAGTGATTCAAGACGAAGAATTCATTACACAAAAAATCTCATTCATTGATTTATCAACTTCATAAATTTATTTCAACTGGTTTTCATTTTCATATTGACATGATAATAAGTTGAAGGTTCAGGCTATATTGTCGATATTTGCAAAACAAATATCTTGTACGGCATTATTGAGTTAGATTTGTTATATTGACCTGGCATAACCAGGTTACTAACAAAAGTGGTCATTTACAGATTTAAACCCATCATATTGAACATTCTATAAGGTTGTAAGATTAAACGTTATCACTTTCCTGGCGGTGGCGGGTGGTCCTGTGTGAAGCTCAGTTAACCGTTATCAGTGAATTTCAGCAAGAATCGGCGAATTGCTGGATGAAATCTGTTCACCGAGCAGCACAAATTGGTACCAATTTTAATAAATGCTGGAGGTGACCTTCTTGCAACATGTATGTCAGCATGGGTTAGACCAGAGTAATAACCTTGGTGAGTGAGTGAGTGAGTTAGGGTTTAACGCCGCTTTCAAGAGTATTTCACTTATATCGCGGCTGCTAGTATTATGGCAGGGAGAAAGCCCGCAACGCCATGTGGTTATGCATTGCGGTGAAACCTGCGAGCAACGGCTGGAACTAGCGAACCATGGGTGGTACTGCACTGAAATTCAGTGTAGCATTGCACCCAAACCTTACTGCGTGTAGAACAGTTCTCTACTGCAGACAAAGTTGCCGTGCCCCTGGCGGGAAATAACCTTGGTAGCACCTTGATCATGCACAAGTGGGTGTAAAAGTATGCAAGAAAGATAGTAATATTATTATGTGTAAAATTTGGTCATGTATAAGGAGCCTAAAAGTTTGTTGAAATTTGCAAGAAACGTTTAATAAGGTTATGAACGGAGACACAAACTTTTTTATTTCATTCAAACTAAAATGTGGGACAATTATGTGCTCTGGTGGATTAATTGTCTGAAATACCACATTACGTCAGTGTCTCGAGATCACATTGGGTTTTTTAAACAGTGCTGGTGTACAAAGGGAAACGTTTGTGGCAAGACTTTATCTTTTCAGGGTGGCCTTTCCATGTTAGATACTTGACATATTACTTCCTAATCTCCTTCTGAAAGGAAACTCTAATATTCCTGTAATGGCATTACAAGCCTTCTTAATCATTAGTGAACCAACTTCACAATTTCGTTTCGATGATGAATCTTTATGAGCTAGCAATGATTGATCCAGCGTAAGTTCAAAGTATTGATATACTATCTTATCAGCCTGAAACTGACATCAGACAGAAGCAAATTGATGTTCCTCCTTCCATATACCTGCCATAATTATATTAGTAAAATGGTCACACTCTGTGTGTCTGGCTGCTTCAACTATGTCCTGAGTAATTCGGGGTTGAATAACAGATCACGAAGGTATGATATGCTGTAATTACAATAAGGTTTTGCTTACAATTATTTATAAAGATAAATATGCTTAATACATTATTATCAAATGATAACAACGGATCGACGCATGTATGCATGTGTCAAGTTGTACTAGTTATTGGCGGCGTTTATATGGGGTCATTTTCCGCGAGTTAAAAATGGCTTTGGGGGCGTTTATTAGGAGAGGGCTTTCATTAGGATGAATACGGTAAGAATTTTTGTGCATAACATATATTTTGTCCTTTTCAATTTACACAGGAAGTTCGTCATAACTGATCGCACGTTATTATGAGTACAATATAGTAGTTTTGTTGTTGAGCATAATTATGCTTTGCAAGTGCATTGCTTAATATTTAATAAATTTCGATATATATCCATTCAAACTTTATTGCTTTCAGTAAAGTGGGTACCTAGGTTTCGATAGTTTTAAAATCAGTTTCCTACGATAAGTGATGATGCTATCATATAAAGGTATTCAACATTTACATTCGATGATGCCATATTCTTTGCCAGTAACAGAGGTATTTCTACTTTAAGACAAATGTGTCCAATTTAAAAGACAAAATCAAACAGCAAGGGTTTTGACAAAGGAGATTCTTAGTGAAAGAGGATTCAGTGAATCGGTAGATGTGACAGAAATGAGATTTCCAGTGACGTGAGAAGATCAGTGCTGCCTTGTGGATCTGCCAGAAAGAAAGATGCATTACAAGAGTTGATTACAGCTATAAACGAATATGGTTTTGACATTTTGACATTTCCACAACATTAATGATGATTTATTTGTAAACGAAATGTAACTAAATGCAATGTATCCTAGGATACTGTAGGTTTATATTTGGTTTACACTGTATTGGCACTGATTTGTAACATGCTACATGCATCCAGTGTTTACTGACAATACTACAGAAAATATGTATTGCGATATATGTATTGAAGCTAAGATAATATCATCGTATCAGTTTTCAAAGTAGGATGAACTACAAGTGACAAGAGACAAGTGAGTGACAAGTGACAAGTTTATTTGCATTTGGGGCCAAGTGACCCATATTGCTAATACAAAATGACTGCACACAGTGCGCATATTATATCTTTCATTCAAACAGGCTAATTTCTTTTTAAGTACAACAACAATGATCTAGTAAATTTTATATTTGCACATGATAACAACTGATACATTTTTTACTCAGGTGGATTTACATAGAAATATTCAGGTATGAACTACATCATATGTCGTAGCAGTTCATATTTGTGAAGAGCTACCTCTGTTACGTTGCCTTTAGTAATGCTATATTAGCCCTAACCTCTCTGGAATACATAAGTTGCAGCTAGCTTCAATATACATCTTCTAAATGCGTCTCAAAGATGAAAGTGGAAAGTGGATAATGGAAAGTGTTCGTTTGACTGATTGTTGAAAAACGATTTTGTTATTGAAATTACTTTACTGCAATCACAAGTTGCAGCTAGCCAGCTATCAAAAAACATTGTTTCAATATACGTCTTCTAAAATATGTCCCGAAGACTTATGGAGTGTGTCCGATTAACTGACTGTTCAAATACGATATTTGTATATAGAAATGACGTTTATATGCATATCAAACAACTACAAACATATAATGTTATAACATATCATATCAATTTGGGTTATGTTTTTTAAGAGGGACATGCAAAGTGTTTGTTTCAGTCGCATAAGTCAATGTTTTATGTATTTTTGTTATCGAGAAGTACTTACTGTTTCCGGAAATTACCTTTTCAATGGCTTTCGATTAAGTATTAAGTGCCGATAAAACGTGAAAGATTACTTCAGACGGAAACTGGACACTGCACCGAGGCTTTCGTTTTGATTGGCCAAACGTTATTTTGGAAACATATGTATAACTGACAAGAAGACAAATTCGGGATTATCATGGTTGATAAGTCTTATAACTACTGTACATGGAAATGTGACGTTTAGCTTTGGTTTCTGCACATGTACAGTGAAAAATGACATTGCTGAATTTCATTGGAAACAAGGATTTATCGGATATTTGGTGATTGGGGTTAAAATGCAAGTTAAGTGAAATCATTTGAACTGAAACCAACACATGGTATTTTGGCATGATCAAAGCAAATAAAATATCATAGAAAACACTGAATGCTCCTTTAAGGATATCTTCTTACCTCTTGTCGATATATCGAATAGGAAAAGGATATTTTGTATAACATTGTATTTGCAATTTTTTTTTTATTTACATTGTATTGATCAACGTATACATCTGTCACCTCTAAAATGTTTTTTTGTCGTTAATTGAGCCCATGTGGTATTATTTATCAACAGGTTTCTTCAATCAACCTAGCACAGCTCTGTCACAGTAAATTGAGCAATTTCATTTACCTCAAGGGCATCAGATACGTATCGATCAAAGCGATCGAGACAGCATAGTTTGAACTAGCCAGGGTGAAAGAGATAATTGTATAAAGGGCCAATCGTCAAGATTATTCCAGTAAATCAGTGTAACTTTCATGAATATCACTTCCCGTTTCTTGGTATCCCCTTCAATACACTGGGAGAGACACAATGGGAGATTTATTGAATGGGAATTGCACGAAAAATAGTTTAAAACGCTGGTTTGGAACAACCATTAAATATCAAATATATTATCCTTTTGTCTGAGGATATTGCGTTGTTGGGGGTCACATATTCCAAAAGTTATAAATAGTGTAACTCAATCGAGAAGTACCGACTGTTACCGAAAACTACCATCTTGATGATAGTAGACTTAGCATATTGACGATATGAATGTAAAAGTAGTGATTTCTGATCGAGATCCGGACAATGCACAGCGTGTGACGCCCGTCAATGGGTCAAACGTAATTTTGTAATATTATTTATAACAGACAAAAAGACAAATTTGAGTTGATAATGTTTAATTTTAACCACTGTGCATGTAAATGGGACGTTCAGTTTCGGTTTCTGCACATGCATAATGGTGTTACTCAATTTTAATTGGAAACTAGTAATTATGATAAAGCTGGCGATTGGGGATAAATATGCAAGCTGAGTGGATTTATTTGTATTGTAAACAGCACATGTGGTGAGTTGGAACGTATTAAAGCCTAATAAAATTTTATGAAACACAATGGATGTACCTTTAAGATTAAACTACTGCATAGCTGACAGAAATGATTAGATATACCCCCAGTGTTATTTTCTCCAATAAGTGCATTCTCAAATATCAGTGTTCCATTTCGATTCCCATATCTTGTTTATGCCAATGAAATAGGTAGGTTTCTGTGGAAGATGTTCCGGTATCAAAGACAAAACCAGCAGCAGTCGGACACGACTTATTGCTGTGGCTTGGTTATTCATAGTGGATCACTTGGGATTCTTTATAACTGTTTGATGATGATGTGTTGCTATCCCCGTTCGATGTTCATTGATTGGCTTGTTCTAGACAGACATCTTTTGCTGCACTGTTCTCAGGAGACCTACATGTTTAAATCTGTATATGTCATTATACATTATACTGTTCATTTGCACAAATTGCTCATTGCCTTGTCTAAGTCTGCAGTAACTGAATTGCTTACCAAGTTCTATTGGTACATGTACATATATAAAGCTCCCAGTAGTGAACCAAGCTTTTTGAAAAAAGAAACAAACGTTACCATAGTGTACACTCACCATGGTTTGATTCAATATATTTAAACCCTCCTCGTGATAACTGAATTTGGTTTATATCTTGTATTATCAATTTACCAACATGTTAAATCACCTCAGTTTGTTTAAACAGTACTAGCCTACAAATTCAACAGTCATTCAAATCAGCCGTTGTTAGCCATTGTATGTTAACGTAATCCCAGTATTATTCGTCAGTTATACTTCGGATCAACAATGTAGGATCTTCCTTATAAATGTTCCGTTGAAAGAAGATTTACAAGAACAACCTCTTTCTCCATTGTCCTACGAAAACAGTGTGCCAGACGCTTACATATGTACACCTACAATGTGTAACCGACTTTCTGTGTAATAATATCCTTGAGAGCCTTTGAATTATTTATCTCGTTTCATAGAAGTAAGATATCTATGACATATCTTATGGTAATGACTTTTGATATGGATTTAATATGAATATAATTGTTATTATTACAAAATTAATTATCTCTCTATGGCGAATTTTGTTGCATTTGCTTTGTATTCTGAGTTCGATATTGTTGAAATATGCGGGTTTATAGAGAAAAATTGTGGAAAATTCAAATATGTTCAAAAAAAGATGAGAGATTGATTTTGCCTTTGAATACATTTTATACATAAAATACACTCCCATATGTTTGTCTTTCAAATAATGCCACTGTGTTGACATATGCCTAGGAAACAATGATCCCTGCCCATCCCAGGAATCTCATTTCTGTCACATCAAAGCTGTTTATGTGATCAACTGATTCTCTTGAATCTCTTACATCAACACACTCCTTCATCTGGATACTGACTCTTTCCTACCGCTTTTAGTTAAGGATGCATATACCTTTTCTCCAGAGAAACATCTAAATTCATGGAAGTTCCTTAAGTGGCTAAGTTTTGAGAAGATCAGTTTTAAATTCGAAAAAATTTAACCTATCATAAGGAATAAGTTTCAGTAATGTTGCTCACAAAATTATATGTTTTAGTTATAATTTAGAAATATGTCAGCTTTGTCATGTCATCAAATGCTTTTAGTCCTCTCCATCTGTTTATGTTTTGGCAATCCATTAATATCACAATAAAATATCTATTATCCCTTTAAAAACCGCTTAGCAAAATATTACAATGACATTCATGTGTCATATAGTATTAGCTTTAGCAGTATTTGCCTTCTGTGATGCAAATGCACAAAGAAATCTACTGCCTACTGATATAATATAGCTCTCTTCATATGTAATTACTGGAGGGTGATAATTCAATATTTCTTTTGACCTTCTACACAAATCCATACTATAATCTTATTAGCTACTCTGATTGTCATTAGCATTAATCTATAGATTCAGAAACTGTAAAATCATGGTAAGGACATATTTGTCTAGTTATGATGCTACGTATTTTAACTGCTTGAGAGTTATCACTTATAAAAAGGACAATTTCATTGATTATCGCCAGGTAATAAAGAAATGATAGTTGACAGATATTAATTAAGTTACATGTAATGCTTCATAACCTCAAAGTTCATATAATCAACACTGATGTTAAACGACATGACATGTGGTATGTATATGAATCCTTTCCTTTTTAATTGTTGTTCTAGAAGATGAGATGATGACGAATTTTCCATGCAAAGATTTAATATGGGAGCTTGAAGTTAATGTTTACATTTTTGATACATTAATATTTGATGGAACTATTATATTTACATAAAGACGAAATGAGTTGCTACAAATGACTAGCCTTTGAGGTATAATCGAATAAAAAAAGTCCATATGCAACGCCACAGATAATTTACAGAGTATGTAATGGGAATCAATGGTTATGTGCTTTTCCAGATAACATTGTTACTCTAAAGGATGGTGTTACATGAAATGTCACATACAGGCCAGCAACACACGTATGTAATTACATTTGGCCGAATTTCACAATCTTGTAAATCTCAAAAACCTGTTCGCACATAACTTACATTTGTCTGGAAGTGAAGTTGATCAGATTATAAGTTTTAGATAACTGAGTAGTATTACCATACTTCATGGTATGCATATTTGTTCCACATCCATATATATATAATGTTAGATAGCAACAAATCAACTGATAAATCTTCATCTACAAAAATAATATTCGGATGTTCGAGAAGTTCCAACTTAATTTCAATCGTAAAAGTTGAAGGATTAGAACCAGGCAATTCCCCTTATTTGTACCAACTGCACGAACACCTTGTGTCATCATTGTCTTTATATTGCATTATTACATTTTGCTTATTAAATATGACGCTTCATTTCCCACCATGGGTTATCACGTCACACATGACTTGTCATTCACAATTCGATAACATGGTTTACTTGGAATAAGATTCACGTCCCTTAAACTAAAAGCCTTTCTTGGCCATGTTTTCCCTGTAATGTTTTAACAATTCGGCATACAAAGGTCCAGTTTTAAAGAACTTCATAAAAAGACCAATTTTTCTCAAGCCTATTTTTACTGAATGCTAAGAACACAGAGAAAATCCATTCAGCTTCAATGAAGTACAGAACCATGAACTAAAGCATCCCTTTTCCTATCACATACATACAATCACTTCTATTTGATATTCTCACAGTGAAGAACCAATGCATTGTAGACACAAAGTGTGAATGCCTTAAACATGATTTTTCGGGGTTTCCTAATTTGATGAACTACCCATCCCAAAAGCATTGATTCGTGGACACAATTTTGCAAACACACATCAAAACTGTTCTCTACAGAAAGGTGGAAATTGAATCCGTTCAATATACATTACGTTTATCAAGTCAATTGGTACAAGAATATTCACAATCAGTTTAATCACTGAAGTGAATGTATTTGTTAACATAAATGTATCTATTTGAAACATATGTTTTTATATACGACAACGTGCAATACGTTTGTAATTAATCACTGCATTTTCTTAAATGATATCAATCAATATGTCAAATAAATCGACGACTAAAACTTTAACTGTGATTTCATTAATTGACTGAGTATAAAAGGAAATTTTCGAATTGAATGTACATTTCAGGCAATTTAACTGATTGAAAACATTAACTGACGTATACACATGTATGTCAGTGCCTATAAAGGATATTATCATGAACATATTGAATCACTCAAACTCACTTTAAATATATTTCTTGTTACTTATCTTCTTTTTGTAAACTACATCAATGTTACATCTTTCATCTTATTTTCCCCAAATTCTTTTTCAAGAATCAATCGTCATGCTTTGAATTCACTGGAGGCCATTGTGCAAAAGTGAGAAATAATCCTGTTGATGCAATCGATCGATCACGATAATTGAATAAATTCATTATCTGAATAAAGGTATCTGTAAATGGATGTGTCAATTCAAATGACTTCTAAAATCAGCCAAAGACGTTCTCTGTTGGTTAATGTTAATTTTCGATGGCAAAGAGTGGGGTTGACTCTTCCAACATTATATTCATGATTATATCAAGGATCTAAAGGACTTCATCAATTGTTGTAACACGTTCAAGATGTTATATTGACTAAATGTCAATAATGTATCTCTTTGAAAATAAAACGCGATTGATCGCAGATTTCTTTCGACTCCAAAAAGCAGAGAAGTATCCTTTATTTTGAAACGTATGTTTTCCCCACTCTAGATAAATACAGAATTTATTATTTTAACACACCAATCCAAAGTCACTGTGGTTAAAACGCATAAGTTTGATGAAGATGACAATAGAACAAAAATGATGAGCAACCTTGATCGAACAGTATCAGAGTTAGTTTCCCAACATTTCTTTTATATTTCTGTTATTTTTATTTATTAATCCCTGATACAATTAGGGACTCTTGCACAGGGTAGCAACAGCCACATAGCAACACAGAAATACTAACAGGATTTCAGATTTTGTTAAAGTTGTTAAACATGTAGTCACAAGAAAAGTTTTAGCTTACTGCATTTGTTTGTTTCCTGTGTATCTGTGATGATTTATAAATACTTTTAGTGTGAATATAAGTATTGAAGATATATACGTTTCATGCTGTATCTGTTATATACAACATGTATTTAAAATCTTAATGAACATTATCATTATCATCTCTTTTCTTTTTAAACATTTTACAACTCTCTTAGTGCATTTTTAATTTGTTTAGATTATTCGAGCTGGACCATTAATGCAATTGGCCGATTTGGCCCAAAGGTTTTCCGCGGCAAAACTGCATATAAGCTTATAACATTTGGTCACCATCTTCCTTGTAGGACACTTACTCGACTCATAAAAAATAAGACAATAAGACATCTGATAACTTTACGTGTAGTTGAAGAGTATTTCATATGTACTTTTATCAAAAGAAAATGATTGTAGCATTCAGGCGATCCCAATTAGCCTGTTACCATCTACTGTTTCTTCAAACATCCTTTCACATTAAGGTAAGAACTCTACCAAAGTAAATGAAGCAATGGTATATACCTCAAGCACATTGATCAAGAACTGATCAAAGTCTGAGCCAAAGTTTGATACACGATCCAAAGCCATGGACTTTTCAGTGAATCAGAAAATGGAAATTAATTTAACAAAATGTATCAACATACTTGAAATACGCCCTTAGATTAAGACTAATCCATTAACTATGGTTATACAATATTACAAATAACAAGAATGGAATAATGCAAACGATAATATTTTCTCGATTTTTTTATTCTGTGTTGTTGATGATTTATGGCTGTCTCCGTTACACAACAAGTGACCTGGGGATGATATATCAGGAATTGGAATTTGCCCTTATCTTTGGTGTAAAGAACTCTTTTAAGGATGATCAACTTCTTTATTAACAATAGCAACCTTTCGGTATATATCCTTATACCGTTATCAAGCATATGGAGGAGATGGCGAACAAGTGAAGTTGTGATACCAGAGAGTAGTAAGTTAGCTAGGGGGCGGAGGCAGGGTGAGGGTACCAATTAGTGGTGGAGGTGGAAGCCCAGAGTGAGTAGATCTACTCACTCTGGCTTCCACCTCCACCACTAATTGGTTATACCCTGAGTGTGTCCTCTCAGTCTCTTGTCTTCTTCATCACACCAACTTCTAGAATGCCTCTCAAACAGTCTTTTAAGGAGGTTGATCAACTTTTCAGTCACAGAAGGAGACAACGATCTGTCACATCAATTCTGTCACTTCAAATGTGTTAATTTAATCCCTTTAACGTCGCATTCAACAGGTCTTTTCTAACACATGTTGATGCTTTCTGTCCACAATGTGCATAATTTATTCATTATCATCACTTTTTACATCAACAAAACAGCAATTATAGTTAGATTAGATAATGAAGGTGTTTTTTTTAACCTCTTCATGCGTAATCGTTGTATTATAGATTGGTTTATGCACCTTTGTGATCTTTGATATCTGATTAAATACCCGTGTCGCCAACCTAAAGCTAAATTTAAACAACACTTCATAGTAAAATATAGGGAATCATTGCCCTTCAATACCTCCCTCTTTTAGCAATAATAAAGATTAAATGTATATATGAAGTTATAACATGTTTCACTTAAAGTGAAAAGTTGTTTAACAACAGCATCGAAACAACGATGTTTTAGCCATGTAATTATTTTGCATTGATTATAAAAATAAAAAAAATAAAAAAAATTTGATGTGTTTTAGTTGTGTCTATTTCTCCTTTGATTAGGTATCAAAATGAACTTTTCAGTTACTATACTATCTGTCAGAGAAAGAGAATACATACACCTGCTACTAGGTTCATCACGACAAACATCATATAATGATACCCTTGTTAATGAACGTGAATGCTTATGAGTAATACATAATATTATATAAATATTCATTTGATACGTATTTGTATTATATAACTAATAATGATTGAATTACTGTTTGGTTAAAGGAAAAGTATTAATGCACACTATCGTAAAAATCAAATCAGATAGTGGTAATGAAGTTCCCCCTTTGATTTAAATTTTAATATTTCTTTTTATGAAACAGTTCCTTCCGTTCATCAATCTGGTTACACCCACTAAGTCCCGAGTAATTTATAAGATGTAGTATATCCATTCTAATCTCTTTTTAATAATTCATTATGCATTATAGGTATTAGTAATTAAAAGTAACAATGGTTCATCATGTGACTGACCTACTTCATCATGCGGTTACTATCTTGACACTTTGTTTTGTTCATCAATGTTTATGAGATTCTGGAGATAGCAATGATTGATCCAACGTCATTTCAAAGTATTGACATCATTTCATATGATCAAGAAACTGACGGAACATCAGACGGAACTAATTCAATGTTCTGCCTTTCATGTACATCCCAAAATCATATAAGCAAAACGTTCACACTTTACTTGTGTCTGGCTGCATCAACTATGCTGAGTAATTAGAGGCTGAATATATACATATCTTATCCCCCAAAAACTTAGAAACGCCTGTTCGTCTGGCCACTCTGTGATTGTCAGAACTATATAGCTGGCATGTATTCATACAGGACAAATTAATCATGCAATGGATCTATAGTCTGAGCTGGTAATGTTTTGTCTGTGACATTGATGTTAATCGTTGACTAGTAATCCTTTTTATAAGTAAAATTATCTTTATCAATCGTTCGCCCTAATGTACTATGATATGTTATTATCTATCGAATAGCACATTATACTTGGTTGTAGTTATGTGGTAGGAGGCTTCAAGTGATAATAGTGAGTATGTACAGTTTGTTAGTTACCTCTTCATATTCGTGATACAAACTGACGGACACAATGCTTGCATTGTATTTTGTGTTAACCTAGTATCACCTTAAATTTAATTCAATTTTGAATTAAAAATGTCCCTGTTTCTGTCAGCTACGGTAGAAATTACTGAAGTCACAAGCATTAAATGTCCTATCAACGCTGTTCCTTTGATCAACTTCTCCATTTGATCTGCTTTTATCAACGTGTCCCCTTCAGATGGCATACTGAGTCTACGTATATATGTGTTATACATTGGAAACACTCCTTTTACCTTTTATAACATATGAAAACTCTCATTGTGCAACTCCAAATAAAACAACATCAACGCTTGATGTAGTGGCTTTAACACTACAATATATGTTTTCGCGGTTATTATAAGTAAATCAAACCAAATGGTAAGTTTGATACAGCTATTATCATTACTTTCAAGCAATATTGCATAAACTAATTGCTAAATTAATTTAAACATCCAGTATACTCTTAAATGATGGATCTGCGATCTGGATCGATTGTAAACTTTATAGAAGGTGTCATGCTATGCGGTTGTACATGTATAGTATATACTCTGAAGTATATTAACTCCGCAATCAGTGTCAATATTTACGTCAATGACCAAGTACGAATTCTTGCATCAGTAAATATTACATATAGGTTAGTCAGTACATATTGTGTCCAGTTAAGAAATAGAGTAATATTTTCTCTGAATAATACCGAATTAAACGAAATTGTCAGATGTTCATAATTTAATTTATTGCAGAATAATTGATCGAGATCTATACTCTAATCATATCACGAGTTACAAGACCAAGTCAGTCTTCACCATATCTTCAAAGTCGGAAATTGGTTTTGACCAGAGGTTCTTCAAGCACACATCTAAATGTAACTACATTCTGAGAATGTTAAGCTGTAGTTCCAATGCATCTGCAGTCTAAGAGAATGTTTATGTACTTTCCTTCGTAGAGAATGATGATCCTTTATTCAGATATTCCTTTAGAGAAATGAGCAGTAGGTTTGATTCAACTGTATTCTTTGAGGAAGTTTGTTAAAAAGGAAAGACATGGACAATTTGAAGCTCAATTTAATCACATTTAATCCTATCTCGGTCAGGGTAATTCGCACTATATTCAACTTGTTCTACAAGTAAAAAAGAAATTGAATTGAAACTCCTTTTCTCCCATTCCGATTAAAGTAATTTATTCTATTAACATTTTCAGATTTAAGACTTCTCACTGATATTGTGATTCAAGACAAAACATTCTTTATACAATAAATCTCACTCATTGATTTATCAACTTCATAAATTAAATTAAAAGGTTTTCATTGTGATATTGACATGATAATGAGTTGAAAGTTCAGGCTATATTGTCAATATTTGCAAAACAAATATCTTGTACGGCATTAATGAGTCAATTGTGTGTCATTGACATGGCATAACTGGGTTACTAACAAACGTGGTCATTGACAGATTTAAAACCTTCATATGGAACATTCTATGAGGCTTTGAGATTAAAAGTTATCGCTTTCCTGGCGAATGCGGTGGCGGTGGCCGGTGGTCCTGTGTAAAGCTCAGTTAACCGCTATCAGTGTTCAGCAAGAATCGCCGAATTGCTGGGTGAAATCTGTTCACCGAGCAGCACAAAAGGGCACCAATTTAAAGACATGTTGGAGGTGACCTTCTAGCAACATGTATGTCAGCATGGGTTGGACCAGAGTTATAACCTTGGTAACACCTTGAGCAAGCACGAGTAATTGTACAAGTGTGCAACAGCCAACATAAATATAAATATTATTATGTGTAAGATTTGATCATGTTTAAGGAGCTTAAAAGTTTGCTAAAATTCGCAAAAAACTTTTAATGGGGTTATGAACGGAGAGATGAACTTTTTGATGTTATTCAAACTAAACTCAGTTTGTGATATGGCATTCTGTGGGACAATTATGTGCTCTGGTGGAGTAATTGTCGGAAATACCACGTTACGTCAGTGTCTCGAGGTCACATTAGGGTGTTTAAACAGTGTTGGTGTTCATAGCCAGGGAAACCTTTGTGGCAAGACTTTATCTTTTCAGGGTGGACTTTCCTTGTTAGATACTTGACATATTACTTCCTAATCTCCTTCTGAAAGGAAATTCTAATATTCCTGTAATGGCATTACTAATAACAAGTCTTCTTCATCATTAGTGAAACAACTTCACAATTTCGTTTCGGTGATGAATGTTTATGAGCTAGCAATGATTGATCCAGCGTAAGTTCAAAGTATTGATATACTATCTTATCAGCCAGAAACTGACATCAGACAGAAGCAAATTGATGTTCCTCCTTCCATATACCTCACCTAATTATATTAGTAAAATGGTCACACTCTGTGTGTCTGGCTGCTTCAACTATGTCCTGAGTAATTCGGGGTTGAATAACAGATCACGAAGGTATGATATGCTGTAATTACAATAAGGTTTTGCTTACAATTATTTATAAAGATAAATATGCGTAATACATTATTATCAAATGATAACAACGGATCGACGCATGTATGCATGTGTCAAGTTGTACTAGTTATTGGCGGCGTTTATATGGGGTCATTTTCCGCGAGTTAAAAATGGCTTTGGGGGCGTTTATTAGGAGAGGGCTTTCATTAGGATGAATACGGTAAGAATTTTTGTGCATAACATATATTTTGTCCTTTTCAATTTACACAGGAAGTTTGTCATAACTGATCGCACGTTATTATGAGTACAATATAGTAGTTTTGTTGTTGAGCATAATTATGCTTTGCAAGTGCATTGCTTAATATTTAATAAATTTCGATATATATCCATTCAAACTTTATTGCTTTCAGTAAAGTGGGTACCTAGGTTTCGATAGTTTTAAAATCAGTTTCCTACGATAAGTGATGATGCTATCATATAAAGATATTCAGCATTTACATTCGATGATGCCATATTCTTTGTCAGTAACAGAGGTATTTCTGCTTCAAGACAAATGTGTCAAATTCAAAAGACAAAATCAAACAGCAAGGATTTTGACGAAGGAGATTCTTAGTGAAAGAGGATTCAGTGAATCGGTAGATGTGACAGAAATGAGATTTCCATTGACGTGAGAAGATCAGTGCTGCCTTGTGGATCTGCCAGAAAGAAAGATGCATTACAAGAGTTGATTACAGCTATAAACGAATATGGTTTTGACATTTTGACATTTCCACAACATTAATGATGATTTATTTGTAAACGAAATGTAACTAAATGCAATGTATCCTAGGATACTGTAGGTTTATATTTGGTTTACACTGTATTGGCACTGATTTGTAACATGCTACATGCATCCAGTGTTTACTGACAATACTACAGAAAATATGTATTGCGATATATGTATTGAAGCTAAGATAATATCATCGTATCAGTTTTCAAAGTAGGATGAACTACAAGTGACAAGTGACAAGTGACAAGTGACAAGTGTCAAGTTTATTTACATTTGAGGCCAAGTGACCTACACATGTATATTGCTAATACAAAATGACTGCACACAGTGCGCATATTATATCTTCCATTCAAACAGGCTAATTTATTTTTAAGTACAATAACAATGATCTAGTAACTTTTATATTTGCACATGATAACAACTGATACATTTTTTACTCGGGTGGATTTACATAGAAATATTTAGGTATGAACTACATCATATGTCGTAGCAGTTCATATTTGTGAAGAGCTACCTCTGTTACGTTGCCTTTAGTAATGCTATATTAGCCCTAACCTCTCTGTAATACATAAGTTGCAGCTAGCTTCAATATACATCTAAATGCGTCTCAAAGATGAAAGTGGAAAGTGGATAATGGGAAGTGTTCGTTTGACTGATTGTTGAAATACGATTTTGTTATGGACATTACTTTACTGCAATCACAAGTTGCAGCTAGCCAACTATCAATAAAACATTGTTTCAATATACGTCTTCTAAAATATGTCCCGAAGACGTATGGATTGTGTCCGATTAACTGACTGTTCAAATACGATTGTTTTTATAGAAATGACGTGTATATGCATATCAAACAACTACAATCATATAATGTTATAACATATCATATCAATTTGGGTTATGTTTTTTAAGAGGGACATGCAAAGTGTTTGTTTCAGTCGCATATGTCAATGTTTTTATGTATTTTTGTTATCGAGAAGTACTGACTGTTTCCGGAAATTACCTTTTCAATGGCTTTCGATTAAGTATTAAGTGCCGATAAAACGTGAAAGATTACTTCAGACGGAAACTGGACACTGCACCGAGGCTTTCGTTTTGATTGGCCAAACGTTATTTTGGAAACATATCTATAACTGACAAGAAGACAAATTCGGGATTATCATGGTTGATAAGTCTTATAACTAATGTACATGGAAAAGGGACGTTTAGCTTCGGTTTCTGCACATGTACAGTGAAAAAGGACATTGCTGAATTTCATTGGAAACAAGGATTTATCGTATATTTGGTGATTGGGGTTAAAATGCAAGTTAAGTGAAATCATTTGAACTGAAACCAACACATGGTATTTTGGCATGATCAAAGCCAAACAAAATATCATAGAAAACACTGAATGCTCCTTTAAGGATATCTTCTTACCTCTTGTCGATATATCGAATAGGAAAAGGATATTTTGTATAACATTGTATTTGCAATTTTTTTTTATTTACATTGTATTGATCAACGTATACATCTGTCACCTCTAAAATGTTTTTTGTCGTCAATTGAGCCCATGTGGTATTATTTATCAACAGGTTTCTGCAATCAACCTAGCACAGCTCTGTCACAGTAAATTGAGCAATTTCATTTACCTCAAGGGCATCAGATACGTATCGATCAAAGCGATCGAGACAGCATAGTTGGAACTAGCCAGGGTGAAAGAGATAATTGTATAAAGGGCCAATCGTCAAGATTATTCCAGTAAATCAGTATAACTTTCATGAATATCAGTTCCCGTTTCTTGGTATCCACTTCAGTTCACTGGGAGAGACACAATGGGAGATTTATTGACTTGGAATTGCACAAAAAATAGTTTAAAACTCTGGTGTGGAACAACCATTAAATATCAAATATATTATCCATTTGTCTGAGGACACTCGTGCACATATCTATCTGAAGGTACATCCATTGTGTTGTTGGGGGTCACATATTCCAAAAGTTATGAATAGTGTTACTCAATCGAGAAGTACCGACTATTACCGAAACTACCATTTTGACGATAGTAGACTTAGCATTATGATGATATGAAGGTAAAAGTAGGGATTTTTGATCGAAAACCGGACAATGCATAGCGTGTGGCTCGCTTTAATGAGTCAAACGTAATTTTGGAATATTATTTATAACAGACAAAAAGACAAATTTGAGTTGATAATGTTTGATAGGTCACATAACTACTGTGCATGTAAACGGGACGTTAAGTTTCGGTTTTTGCACATGCATAATGATGTTACTCAATTTTAATTAGAAACTAGTAATTATGATATATTCGGCGATTGGGAATTAATATCGTGCTAAGTGGATTTATTTGTATTGTAAACAGCACATATTGGGAGTTGGAACGTATTAAAGCCTAATAAAATTTAATGAAACACAATGGATGTACCTTTAAGATTAAACTACTGCATAGCTGACAGAAATGATAGCTCATTTCTTCAGGATGACTGTTAGGCCATGTTTTCTTATCATTAAAAGAATAAAATATGTTGCATTGATTAACCATTGCCTCAATAAATGCAGCACTTGAAACGTACAATATTACAATGCAAAGTGGTGAAACTGGATAACAAAAAGAGAGAATGTCTGTTATTGTAAACTTTCTTTTGGCTAACATTGTCATTTCAGTTACAACTTCAAATACAGATGATTCTTGTATTTATGTGTAACAACTGCCATTGCTGTTACAGGTACCGTTGACGTTTCTTTAAAAGGGGCCACTGCACTCGGCCTTTAATATATTACAGGATTATCATGACGAATAATGATGCTATTAATATTGCCATTCATCACTGAAATGTGCTCCATAGTTGGTCATGAGTCAGTCAATAAAGTATGTTCATCATTAATTAATTAACTTAATTAAATATCACCTCAGCGTTATTTTCTCCAATAAGTGCATTCTCAAATATCAGTGTTCCATTTCGATCCCCATATCTAGTTCATGCCAACAAAATAGGTAGGTTTCTCTGGAAGAAGTTCCGGTATCAAGGACGAAACCAGCAGCAGTCGGACACGACTTATTGCTGTGGCTTGGTTATTCATAGTTGATCACTTGGGATTCGTTATAACTGTTTGATGATGATGTGTTGCTATCCCCGTTCGATGTCCATTGATTGGCGTCTTCTAGACAGATATATTTTGATACTCTGTTCTCAGGTGACCTAGATGTCACTGTACATTATTCTGTCCATATGCACAAATTGCTCATTGCCTTGTCTAAGTCTGCAGTAACTGAATTGCTAACCAAGTTCTATTGGTACATGTACATATATAAAGCTCCCTGAAGTGAACCCAGCTTTTTGAAAAATTAAACAAACTTGCAGAATATCAGTCACCATAGTGTACACGCACCATGGTTTGATTCAATATATTTAAACCCACCTGGTGATAATTGGATTTGGTTTATATCTTGTATTATCAATTTACCAAAATTTTAAATTATCTCAGTGTGTTTAAACAGTGTGTACAAATTCAAGGAGACCTTTTTGGAAGTTATAGAGATATTTGTTTATGATTCAAATAATGTTTATAGAAAGTGGTGTGTATATTTTAGTTTAACAATTTATGTTTTGTTTTAATTATGATCAAGAATGTCTGCCCAAATTGGACGATATTAGTTTAAAAATGACTGTGAGGTCAGTGTCGTCAGGTGACAAAACAATTCGTAAAAATGCTTTTGTCGTAATATGTGTCAGACCATTAAAACCATTAAACATTTGTCAATTAACCGAAAAGGTATTTGGTTCATAGACTTCGCTGAGAAGGTAACTATGTTTTAAACAGTTACGTTAACTGTCTCTGTCAATCATGTGACAAGTCATCATTTGTAAAGTTATAGGCCGTTGTTAGCGCATTGCATTTAAATTATAATCCCAGTAATATTCTCCAGTAATAGTTAGGATCAACAATATAGGATCCTCCTAAGAAACGTTTCTACGAAGGAAGCACAACCTCTTTGTCGTGTGTTATCATACACAAACAGAGTGTCCGACTATTTCATCTGGTATTTTATAATGCTTATGGGACATATATTGGTGTATGTTCTATGGTTACAGAAATACAATTAGTCCAAAATAAAATAGCTAATCCAATGACGTAATCGAATATGTGATTGCAATGGAGGACTTATCTGCTTACATAATGGTTTTAAGATAATGTGCTCGAAAGCCTTACAATCTTTATCTTTATCTAAGATTTCTAAAGGCTTTGACTTTTGAATATGAATTTAAAATGAATATAATTTTTATTAATACAGATTTAATAAACTCTTGTTTTATTTATATTGTATTCTACAAATGATATTGTTGAAATATACAGGTTTAGAGATAATAATTGTGGAAAAGTCAAATATGTATCCATAAAAATGAAAGATCTAATATTGCCTTCAAATGCATGTCAAACATTAGAGTCCGGTATGTCTGCTTTCAAATAATGCCGCTGTGTTGACAGATTCTTAGGAAACAATGATCACTGCCCGTCCCAGGAATCTCATTTCTGTCACATCAAAGCTGTTTATGTGATCAACTGATTCTCTTGAACCTCTTACATCAACAGACTCCTTCATCTGGATACTGACTCTTCATGTTAATGATGCTTATGTCTTTTCTCTAGAGAAACATCAACAATTATTGAACTACATGGCATAGTTTAAAACAACCTACCCCAGGTACAAAAAGTATTTACACAGTTCTTTTAGCTTTCTTTTTCACACTTTTAAGTGACTAAGCGTTGAGAAGATTTCTGATTCATTTCAATGATCTTTACAAACGGGGATTAGTTTTAAATGTCAAAAAAAGTTACTTATCATAAGGAATATGTTTCAGTAATGTTGTTGTTACAATTTAGAAATATGTAAGCAATGACATTTCATGAATGTCTTTGTCCTCTCTTTCTGTTCAGCGTTCGGCTTCTGGAATCTCATTAATTAATTCGATTCTGACCAGCATTAATCTACAGATTCAGAAACTGTTTGTGAAAGCATGGTAAGGTTACATTTATCGAGTTCTGATGCTACGTATGTTGTAACGGCGTAAGACATAAGAAGTATCATATATAAAAAGGACATTTATACAATTTAATTGAGGATACAAATTTTGTTTTACTCGAATTCAGACACATGATGCTTGTTTGGATACTTTTTCATGTTTTCAAAATAAAGTCAAGCAATGTACAAATCAGAGTTAAATGCGTGTTGTTAGTTAATGTTTACATTTTCGATACATTATTGTTATATGTAACTACAATATTGACATAAAAACGAAATGAGTTGCTACAAATGACTAATCTGTGAGGTAAAATAGAATAAGAAAGACGCCATGGATAATTTACAGACTTCGTAATGTGAATCAATGTTTCCTTTTCCAGATAACCCGGTTACTCCAAAGGATGGCCATACATGTAATGTCATTTTCAGGCCGAATTCGATTTATCTTATACATACCAGGAATATGTCAGTACAGAGCGAACGTTTGTTCGGGGATGATCAGATTATAGGTTTCAGGATATTTGAGTACTTTGTTCCATGGTTTCAATGTATGTTCGACTTCATTATAAATAGTGTTATATATGGAAACGTATCAACTAACAAATTTTCAGCTACAATATTCATCATGCTCGACGGTTACTTATTGTTCCATACTAATTTGAAAACAACTCTATTTCGCTATATACATGACACACATCTTCTGAATCCATTTATGTTATAAAAAGTTGATTTACCGTGCTCGTTCTTATATAGGTGGGGTTTCGCAAAATAATTGCATTTGCTGTTATCGTTTCACACCATCATCGTAATAAAAGCGAAAAACATATTTCATAAAAAAAAATGCCTTAATTTGAATAAATAGTTTATGGTTATAAGTATAAGCAAGAAGAAGATTTGTTTGTTGTTATATTGAAGCATTTTGACTCTCTGATAAATATTGATATTTATGTCAATTAACCTCAATATTTTAAGAGAAAAGTTACTATTGGATAGAAATTTTATTCAACAACAAAATTTACCACAACAAGTGAATGTATGCGGGTTAATTGTGATAAAGAATAATTTTAAAAAACTGAGATATGGACAATCTTCAAATCAAAGGGAGATAACTCCAATGCTTGACAGAGACCATACGCATGATAGATTACAGAGCACACTAGCAAAATCTATCATTTCATCATGCAACAAAACATATTTCCACAATTATAAAACAATGATTTAATTATTGTGTAACAGTCATTTAAATGTTTAATGTATAACATGGTTATATTTGGGATAACACTACCTGCAATAGTACAAAATCTTGTACTTTTTCGGGCCGAGTCCCATGCGGGATTCGAACCCACGCCCTCAGAGTAAGGCAAATATCGCCAGCATTGACTGTACCAACAGCTTACCACACGACCATTTCGTAAATGTACTATTGCAGGCAGTGTTATCCCAAATATAACCATGTTATATTTCCTCACTATCTAAACGGCAAGTATTTCTAATGTTTCATGTACATGCATTAGCCTGCTACTGAACATATACACAAAATCTACAATACTATACACTGTTTGAGAGGCATTCTAAAAGTTGGTGTGATGAAGAAGACAAATATTTTATGGATGATCAACTTCTTTATTAACAATAGCGACGTTTCGGTATAGATCCTTATACCGTTATCATGCTTGATAACGGTATAAGGATCTATACCGAAACGTCGCTATTGTTAATAAAGAAGTTGATCATCCATAAAATATGTGTCTTCTTTAATACTATACACCACTGAGGGTGCTCAGTAACTAAGGTGAATAACCTCCTTAATTTCAATCATAAGATGTAGGAGAGGAATAATGAACATTATAGTTAAATCTAGTTTCACGCACGCATCTTGGTTCTCGCTTCATGTCGCTTCATTACTTATTATTGGTAATTACTTGGCATAAGTCGACTTCAATAACTAAATACTTTACTTAGAATAAGTAAGTCCATCAAACCAAAAAGCCTCTGAGTCATTTATCCATGTCATTCTTTATCCACATGGATTCGGCATAAAACGTCCGATGTCATAGAACGTTAAACGAAAACAATACTGATGAGGTTGAACACAACTCTTTCACCTTTCGCCCAAACTGAACAACAGATATATATATATATATATATATATATATATATATATATATATATATATATATATATATATATATATCTACTCCACTCGTCACCCACTACCTCTACCTAAGCACATACGGGAGGAAGTGGTGATCCTCTTATGTCGGTGGAATCTTATTTCTGTCACATCAAAGCTGTTTATCTGATTAACAGATCCGCTTCCAGGACCACTTCTTCTCCAGCCTATTTATACCGTATGTTAAGAACAGAGAACATCCATTCAGCTTCTGTGAAGTTCAGAATCATCAACTATAGCATCTCTCCTTCAGTCACATACATACAATCACATCTGATTGGTATTCTCACAGTGAACAATCAATCAAATCTCAAGTTTGCATGCCGTAAACGTAATTTATAAGGTCTTCAACTGACGAAGGGCCCATCACAAAAAAACATTGACTGGTGGGAATCCTATTTTTTCAAATATACATCAAGACTGGAATTAAATCCACAAAGTATGACGTTTATCAAGTCAATTGGTACAACGACTTTCACAATGAGTTTAATCACTGAATTGAATGTATTTGTTTACATGTCTGTTTGTAACATTTATGATTTAACAAAACATAATACATGTACGTTTGTAAGTTAGGAAGTGGTTATTGTTTTAATAGCATTTCTGTTTCGTCTTTACTGAAAAGTGTGAGAGGGTTGACTATCATGATGAATACTGTCCAGTAAAACTAAAGCTTGGTTGCAGAAAGCAGAGTCACAATCATCACCTATTTTGTAAAGGTTGTCAAAATGATCTCATGTTAAAACGAAATCTATGTCGCACTGAAACAAACTGGTGACCTTGAAGAAAATATACAAAGACATTTTACGGTGACATTTTCTAATTTCAAGGACAAGGTGACATTGAAGATGTTCAGTTTCTAGTACATAATGTGTTTCAACAAAATTAAATCACGACAATCGATACAAACACACTAAAAGACATCTAATTTCTCGATCAGCACACGTCACTAAATTGGATGTCATTATATGGGCTTTCTGACTTGAGAGTTACTTAATTTATGATTTAGTACATCAATTTCACCTGTAAGTGTAACATGTTACTTGTTTATGTTGATTATACCAAAAACCTACAGCATATATGTATATATTCTCCTTAATTATACGATTCAAGCATAACGCCTAGTTTACGAAAAGGTTAATGAAAGATATGTGTAGATATAAAAACAAACTACATTACTTAATCAAGTGATAAGTCGATAAACGTAAAAAGCCATTACATTTCCACTCTCCTCAGTACTATTAAATCTATGAAATCTATAATTAAACTTGAAATCCTCTTTACTAATAGGCGCGATAATTACTCTAATTTGAGGTTGAAAACATCTGTGAAAATGTATGTGTATATTTCGTTCCTTGAAGCAGGTTGCCTGTTTTCTATCTTCATACTCAAAGTCACTTTAAATGGGTTTTTTTTCTTTGTTATCCTTTCTTCCGGAATGAATAAAAACTTTTGCGATTTCTTGGTAGAGAAGTTTTCAAATCGAAAGTCTCCCAAAGCTATCATTTTAGAGCAATTTATGTGATTTGTTGACCCTTGACTGACAATCAACTATCAATCAAGATGTTTTATGGTATTTTTAGTATTCAGCCAAGCAGATTTACATCCTCTGAGAATTTGGTAGCAATGGTCAATCGCTTCGAAAATAAACCATAGACTCGATAACACCATGAATTGCAGATTAATGCGATGACATTATTTATAGCTTTTAATACGTTTTCAAGAATTCGGTGATGCCAGGGTTCATCAATATACTTCAATATCACAGTCACGAACACCCTATACAATTCAATTTTCAAAGCTTTCACTATTGCAAGAAATTCGTAATAAATTGCAATACAATCACGTACTCCTTCATCGTATGTTATGGCTTTCAATACAGATTTCCCCAATGAATATGTAATGACCCCAATAACTTTATGGCAATGTATTTTGTGTAGCTGAGAAGAATAAAGATCATAATTATCATCATCTTTTGAAATTAAATACTGATATGAGGTAAACAATATAAGAAGGGGAATTTTCAATATGAAACTTGAGATTTGAAACGATTCCTTGTGGCTTGTCAATATGCTTCACATTCTCTTACAATGGCACTGTTTCGAGAATAACACCTCTGCACAACCCGATTGTGTCATCGTCAACGTACATATTCCCCGTTGTACATTGAATCGTATACATGTCTACTATCGGATGCAACGGGGCATTATTGACAGTATTTTAAGTACAGTTTGAAAAGTGTGGTATATTCTGCTTTTAATCAGGCTCAATAGTCAATAATAAGAAATAGCATATCCTCGGTACACACTTGTCAACTTAATAAGTCATAATGTTAAAACATTATAACTAATAAGCGTCAAGAATCTTCCCGAATAAACATTTGATTTGTCAGAATATCTTCTTTATATTAGGAAGCGGGGCCAGTAAGAACAATATATCGGTATTGATGGCTGCATATAATAATTGTGAAATAAGAGCTTTACCAATCAGCTATGGCCACATAAGGCCAGTATATCTCCAAGGTCAAATCCAGAAATGGCATTGTACTTGTCCTCCCTTCTCCTGTTCACTTATCCTCTGCAATTATCGCTGTCCCTATTCTGTCAGCACAAAGCTGTCTCTGTCCTCATCTGACCCCACTTGATCTGCTTCAATCAACTATTCCATCACTCTTCTGGCAGTTTAGTATTCCGAGAGTAAATAGGTCAACGGCCAACGAGCCCTTTCTTACATCCCAATGACTTCAATAAACTGAATGGCAGCATTGAACTACAAGTCAGATCTAGCCTATAATTGGTTGAACGAATACATTCTGTAATTGGTTCCACAATGAATACAGCTTTACTTCAGCAATGAATACACACGTAATAAGCAGGTTTTCATTTTGATAATTGTAAATAAAGCCGCACCATGTATTCTCTCGTCTATTCAACAACGATGCATACATATGTGTATACATGTACATGTAAGATGTATTGTTTAATTGAAACCTGCATGCATAAGTGAGCTATAACCTCCACATTGTACCTGATTCCACGATAATACACGCCTACCTGTAGATGCAAGAGGTACGTTATACTCGATTCAACGTTGAATATACTGTTCAAATCAATTTGCATTATCAAAATAAATTATTCAACAATAATTACCCACATAGCAGTAAGGTAATAGCTTATTTACATATTATTATACATGTAAAAGTAATGGGTATCTAACAATTAAAAACACATGAGTACACAGTAACAAGTTGATTAAACGATAATTGCAAAGTACCGGTTGGATCTATTCCATAACTGAATCACAGATGAACAGTTTGAACTTACAGGTCCCAATGATATTTGGCACATATTGAGGTCCCACGCTGTCACCTTGACTGAATAGCTATTCAGTGAATGTATCCTGACTAAGAACAGATCAAGGAAACTGCATTTTATTTCTTACTGTCAGAAAATGGTGATAACAAGGATCCCTGTCTCACTCCTTTCGTATGAAACATCTCCGAGATAGGCAATTTTGTTGATCTATCAACTTTATGGAGCTAATAAATATTGAAGGTGCTGTATTTGATGTTACTTAATAAATACCTTCAGCCAAAGGTTTATCTCACCACTATAGAGCTTCTATGCCAGATTATATATTTTTATACTGAGTATTTGACCATCTGCGGAATTACTAAGCATTTTTGCCACAGCTATTTTATTGTATCTTTTATATATTTATATGTTGGTTTATTCTTGTGATTGCTATGATTCTCTCTTCACATATTTGTAACGATAAGCTGTTGTACAAGATATATCAACAAAATAAATTCCTTGTGGAGTATCTAGGATTACTCTGTTGGTTAAAAAGTGTTCATGTCTTTGAACAGTTGACAAGGTAGTGGAGGTATTGTTTAAAGGAAATCATCGTAATCAAAGCATATATAAAATTTATTTTGTATCCTTTCAGAAAGCGAGCTTGAGCTTGACGACGGTCCATTTGGCAGCATCCTATGGAGGGTAAGTGTCACTAGCCAATTAATTAATTGAACTCGAGAACACAATGGCAGATCAAAGCACCTTGATTTCACAGTCATTCAGAACATTGGATACTTCATAATATAGCAAACATCTAGAACGTGCCTTAAAATTATTAATAATAGTGACTATCATTTAAACAATTGTAATAACAACAGTTTCAAAATGTTAAACATATGTAAAAACAAAATGTACCATTTAAACTACTTTTATGACTATATAGGTTTATTGTATACTGTTGAACACACAGCGATGTTGTATTTAAAACATCTGCCCCTATACTCTGATATTGATACAGCGGTATTGCTCTGGGATTAAAAAGAATGGTTAAGGTGTCCAGGATGGGACAATGCCACAGTTATTCGTAGAATTTACAGTTTGCAGTATACACGCTTACATCAATGTGCTAAAGAACTTATATTTATTAACCATGTTTCCCACGAACATTAAAATGACCATTGCTTCACGTAAACTTTAAAAGCAAACGCCATGTATAAAGTTCGATCACATTTGCGGTTGAATGTGTATCTATAGTAAATGGCAGTAGCAATGATATTTCTAGTTTATGAAACATTATTTTAATCTAAGTGTAGGTACTAAAAACTGGAGGTACAGAGTCAACATTATGTTGTTATTGCCAGCGTGTGTTGGTCTTTACGATCAAACGTGGTATATATATTGTCACAATTGATTTCATTGGAGCCTGCAACAGTTGGCCATGTGTCCATGTCACGATGTATCTTATCTCCGCGTTGACTGTATACATATAATGGAAATACACGTAGGATGGTACTTTTATCCTGTAGTGTATATCAACAAGTTTTGCGTTATGGTTATATATTTATATTACTGACGAAATAACACAGTGTAGAATGTAAATATATGAAAGGCATTTAGTTTGTTGTCTTAATTTGTGTCTCTTTTCTTGTTTATGTATAAGGTACGGCAATGTTAACAATGTGAGCAAAATTTAGACTTTTCCAAATAAAAATACAAATACTTCTTTTGACATGAGAAAAATAAGAAACTTAACCAAAAAGGAATCGTACCATTGGTCAACAGTGGAAATTGCATAACACAACCTATCTGTGAAAATGAACATAAATACTTTCTGGATAAAAACTTCTTCAATGTGAAAATACACGGAGTTATGGGGTATATATTACTCCATCATTAGAGGAAATGATATTAAAGAAGTTGTTATCCAGAACATCTGTCTGTTCTTATGTATACCACTTCTAAAGGTTCTTTAAATACTTATTGACCAATGAGTAACGTCAATCTGATGAAGGAATAAGTATCTAACTCCTCGATCCGAAACGTCGTGTATTTTCACATTAAAGAATGCATTATCCAGAAATATCCCTTTTCTTTTGTATGCCACTCCTAAATGCCCTTTAAAGACTTGATGACGACTGACGGACTGACTTAAACCATGACGGAGTAGGTAAATAATCCGAAAAGTCATGTATTTTCACATTTAAGTTGTTATTCAACAACGTTTCCTGTTCTTATGTATGCCATTTCTAAATGGCCTTCAAAACGTCATGTGTGAATATATAGTATAGGTGAACATAACATCAACAAGAACGTGAAGTCATTTGGGACATTGACAGCACTACGTGGGTTGGTTCGGATGAGTTGCTAGGGGAATTTAATCAGCCCGGACATATGCCTCAACATGGACGGGTTTTGTCGCTTATCTCTGGGGACTAATGTTGCCTTATAGGAGATGACTATCAATGTGGAAATACAGGGACAGCTCCTTACAGCTCTGCGCTGCAATTCTAGTGTTTCCCTTGTGTATTGGGTTTTATTGCACAGATGATTAATACAACGGCTACAGTGTCATTCAACCTTATATACGTTTAGTGAATAAACGCAGCAATGATTTTGCAGGAAGTCAATTTAAACGTGAATAAAACATTACATTTACTAACGGAAGAGTATACGACTGTAGCTTTAAAATCTCTGATCAAGCAAAGGTCAAAGCATTGTTGTAAAATTGGCGATTTTTAAGGTCCTTATGTGGTTTAATCTGAGGAGTTGATTTTGCCTTAAAAATCTCAAAAGGTTTTCTAAACTTTTATTTGAACCGTGATGTTGAAATGCAAGATAAAAAAACAGCGTGCCGGGAGGCTTTAGTTTTCAATCCGAAATCCACACTTCGATATTATAAGACGTATTTCAATGGGGAATGCTTGCTGTCATAAAAAGTAATTTACAATTTATGAATTATAATATGTATGATAAGCAGATCGAATATTCTAATCAATTTCTGTATTCGGTATGACGACCAAAAGAGGCGAAAATAGTACAATGAGAACATACAATAAGTGATGTCATTATTAAAGGACCTATTAGATTATAGCTGTAAGGCGTCCAGCAACTGCAGTTCGCCTTTAAATGCAATACAGTGAAGGATCACGTGGTTCGCCTCGCAATGCACAGAAACATGGTTCTGTTGGAACTCATCTTACTATTACGCTAATCGTCGTTATAGCAGTGAAATGAACTGACAAACATGATTATGACACTTAAACATTCGAGATATATACGTTTAACAATAACAATGCAGGGACAAAGAGAATTGTGAAAGTGCAATATGCCGATTAAATCTTGAAATTGTGATATTGCACATGACGTGCAACTAGCTAATATGACGTACAGACCTCTAATATAGCTTAATAAATATCTCTCTTTTGCGTACAATAATTCCAAAATAAGGACAACTCATAAAATGCCACTGTAAGAGGTAACAAAAAGGCCATTATTATTTAGAATGTACACACTCCTGTTTTTTTCATTGCTCATCTTGGATCATAACTCCCCGTTTCAAGTTTTTCATTTCAATATTTGATTTCAGTACAATGCATGTACTATTGTCCATTGTCGTCAAATGTCGAAAACAAAAATTAACTTTACTCGTGCATTTGCTTTTGAGATTTTATATATTTCCATCATTCCGGAAATCTTATTGGTGTAAGTTCTCCTTCGCCATAGCAACCGATATATTAACACATTACTTTATACTTTTTGGTGTAGAGGAATCGTATCTATATTGAAAAGAAATGTCAAAATCGAGTGCCATTGTGAGTGCTTATTATCCTTTGCTTATCTTCTATGAGTAGTGAAAAGCATTACACCGGTTGCTGAAGGCAATTATAAAAAGTCAGTATATCACCTACGGGGACAATTAAAGCTCGCTTTCATAACACAGCTTAGTTCTAGGTTCACCTTCTAGCCATAACGATAGAACGAACTTTGCTTTACATATATCAACGAAATGAACATTGATTTATCAACAATACTTGTTTCCACTGTTTGTAAATGTTCACGCTAATCACAACTTTAAAGTTTAGTTCAGTTAAATAAGTTGACAATGCAATTACTAGAATGTTGATTGGTTAGATTATTGACTGTAAGATATAGAATATCGCCTGATCCATCGTCTGTTACGAAACGTGTTATTATTCAGATGTATCGAAAACACTAACTTTTGTTACAGTTTTAAAGGTCAGTTTTTAAAGACGTGTCTTACCTTAAAAAGTATTCCCAAAAGCATTGGCTTTCCAACGGATTTCATTACAGCATGGACTTGTTATTTCTCAAATTTCTAATTTAAATATTATATTTCACCAAATGCTAAATCAAATCTTGCATTTCCAATGCATTGTTCTGTATACGGGATTAATTTTGTGAAATGTTCTTGAAAGTGGATTTACGAACCTAGCTGCAGGTGACAAAGAGAGTCCATAGAAGTAACCAAATCAGCACGTACTGTGTTTCCATTAGTGGTCCTGTCTTATAAGATGACACGAAAGAGTTCCGTAATAGATCTAATCAGGAGCCCCGACACTGAAGGATCCATCCCAATACTTGTTACTTTGGGCACTGACCTAGTTGTGTATTGGCATACTTTTTGTGGAGTTTCTTTGCTGACTTCAGAAGTGCTACGCAATCATTTCTGTCAGTTAAATCTATTTTCAGTTGTTTTTCTATTAACTGTCTCGTATTTCATTATATTGGAGCTCAATGGACTGACATCAGTCCTTTGTCTCTAGGTTAAATCTGAGTAAGTTTTTTTTCTGATTTACGATGATGTTACATTCATCTGTTTTTTAGATAATTTGAATTTATTTATGTGGATATAGATATATAGATGATATGTTTAGTTACACCTGTTTTATAATAGACATCGGGTTTTAATAAACGTTACTCTCTTATATTTTGTGCATCATTTATGTAGGATTATCAGTTGAATGATAGAATGAGAGATATACTGATTTGTTTGGGTGGAAAGACAGCACATTTATAGCCTTTCCTTTAACGCACGAATCTAAGTGTCCACTTAAGTATGCAACAGGTGTTTAGCCCATTAAAGGGGCAGTAGCACGTTTTTTTGCTGAAATAAGTCAATGAAATGTATTTGAAAAATAATGTTACCAATAATAAAACTCCCCTCTCTTTTCGAAAAATCAAGTTAGAAATGAGTGTACATGATTCCGTAAAGCCATGGGAATCGTTTTTGTCATACGAAATAATAAAATGTGTTAACAATAAAATGGCGGCCATGCAATTTTTACTTTATACGCAACACCGTTATTACTTCTATGGATTATTGGTTTGTGCGATAAGATGTTTTACCCTCTAAAGTAAATATAAATGACATAAACTATCATTATTTTTTTTACAAAAAACGTGCTACTGCCCCTTTAAGTTGTAGTTTGTGTACCATTACCCTCGCTGTGGTACCCCTTAGGTGAATAAGTATGAGATTGCGGTCACCAAAGTTCTTATTCGAGGAAACTTTGAATTCTGCAAGCTTTCCATGCAGGGGGATGTTCGCTACTCTTGTCCGAATTATCTGGGTAGATAGAAAAGGCAGATAGAAATAACAGATACTTATTAAAGGTCCAGTAGCACATTATTTTTTCTTGAATAAGTCTATGAAATGTATTTGAAAGATAATGTAAAACACCCTGCTCTCTTCAGAAAATCAAGTTTAAAATGAGTGCACATGGTTCGGTAAAGTGATGGGAATCATATTTGTAAGTGGAAATAATAAAAGGTGTTCACATTAAAATGGCCGACATGCAATGTTTGCTTTATACGCAACACCGTTACTACCACTACGGATAATTACTTTTTGTTATAAGATGTGTTACCCTCTAAAGTAAATATAAATGACATAAACTATCATTATATGGTAAATTTGAAAAACTAAACGTAAAAAAACGTGTTACAGCCCCTTTAATATATTTAGTGATTATATTGTTGTCTAGTTAGTGGACCATTCCTTATTTACAAACACACATACGCCTCCGCCTTCCTAGGAGTATCCAATTCTCTATCTATGCGAAGCCCATCGGCGTGTAAACTGTTGCCATCAACATCCGGGTTGAGTTATGTTTCTGTTGGACATATAACACAACTGTCACGATATTCATATTGATATCTTACGTAGGTAGCCCGTTTAGAGTTTGTTCTATAAGGTCACACGTTGGAGAATAACGATAACGGGGGTCGGGATTTACGAGTTCTAACTAGGCGTCTAATCCCTTATTTTCTTCCTCTTTTGCGTCTAAATAACTAATAATCACTTCCTGGATGAGATTATTTAGGTAACTTAGGTATGTTTTATCTTCGGTAAGAAATAAGTTCTTTTGTGTTTCAACTTTGAGATTCGTGTTCAACACTCGGAAAAGAAATTTCGTCGGAAATAAAGCTTTGTCAAATCATTTTCTAAGATGTGTTCAAAACACAAAAACAATTTTACTCTTGTAGGAAATGCCAAAGAGGTAATTAAATACCATTCATCCTGTCAGCAGATCCGGTTGTATCTTCAAGGGCGTCATTAGCGGAAACCAAACTCAGTAATGAGTATTGAAAAACGCCCAGCACCACCTCGGATTATGAAACGCATTATCGATGCGTCAACATGTGTATTTAATGATCTTCTTTGAAAGAAGTTTTTTAAATGAAACCAATATTTGGCTTCGTTCAAACGTTAAAGTCGTTTATGTGCTAAGAACAGCTTCCATGTGGATTGTTTCATGCCTTTTAAATTAAGATTGTTAAAATAGCCAAACGTAATATTTTAGTTATGATACCTCATCTAAGAGCAGTCTGAAAAGCAGTTCAAGGACATACATTTCCTCAATAACCGCATGTATTGAATAACTACGACTTATAATTAACTACAATGTCACTAACATAGTCACAATGCAACCACAATCATATCCTTATACTCTTACTGACTCGACAATTATTTACAAATAAGAATACCTTTTTGCCTTCATTTACCACTATCAAAATGCAATATTAACTCATTTATCGCGATCATATTGTTACCGAGTAAATTGCAATACAAGTTTACGAAGTTGAACCATCTCCTCACTGAATGGGTTATACCTACTAATAAATTGCCACACCAACGCAGACAATGGCAAGTGGTCGGACATTCACTGATTGGAAACCTAGTCTATGAATAGTGTGTGACATCAGGTAAGAGAAACAGTCACGTAGTTAGACGCAGTGACATGGAGAAACACTTGCAACCAACTGAAAGCCATAAAGCCGAATGTAGAGCCTACATCCCGGAAACGAGCCATCGGAAGTCAAGAGGTCGGAAAACGACAGTCAGTACAGCGCCGAGCGGTCTCCCGACACTCCAATGTCCACCGGTGCAGAAGTTCTCGCATATGGTAACGTTACCATACCTTCAACTCATTGATGGAAGCCTGAAGGATAATGCACTGGACCATTACATCGGGTGACTTTAGGCACTGAACTACCAGCACAAACTGAAACATCACATCTGGTCCACGCCGGCTATCAGTACAGAAGAGGCAATCAGAAATTGTCTGCGACAACACAGAATACAATCCATGAGACTCTACATTTCTACGGTTTTCCGGCGCCATATAATTTATCCGGGAAGCTCTGCAACGTCTGCAGAACTTTGTAATCTGGAGAAGAGGGAAGAAGCCCGGTTCGAGGGAAGAAGCCCGGTTCTTGCTGTACAGGAAGAACTCGTTTATACAGACGTCAGGGGGAACCATTTGGACAGAATTGTGTTGTTAGATTTGGTAGGAGGTGGGATGTGGGAGGGGGTCATGATATACTCAGCAATATCAATTGTGGGGGTGACCTTGTGCAGGTACTTGGAACTGTACACAGTACCTTTGCCGCCTACTCGTGGCATTCGCGTAATTCGCGCGGGGAAGGATTGAGTTCAGTATATATGCATCACGAAACGTTTGCTAATTCTCCACATGATCGTGACATAACGTTTCAATTTGTTGTCAAATTCGGCACAGGAGGACGCCCGTTTTACCAGCAACAAGCCACGAATCAAAATGACATTTTTAAAAAATATACTTGCTAATTAGTAACTTGTTTTTCATCCTCGTTTAGCAAACGTATTCCGCGAATGTCAGGGATTGCATTTGATATCAAGCTGGGAACGTTGACAACGCCATGTCTCCTGTCGCCTCTAGGAAGACTGCATCATCCTTCAAAACGTCAACACCATTGTATCCGCTTTAAATTAACCGTGTGGTAATATTTTTGATAATAACGTCTTCACAGCTTTCGTGTCGCCTCCTTTATGCTTTTGCACTTACAATTACGTTTTTAATGAGCCATTTAACTTCAATATTTCGTCGCTAATGAATGCAATGTTGCCCAAGTGGCGTTAAACAACAAGTCTTCTCCATCTCTTCTTCCGCGAGAATCTCATTTTCACAATGTCTTTTTTCAAGTATCATGTCAAGGTGATCTGCAACTGTTGTTTATGGAGGGCAGGAGCACTCATATTTGCTGAAGGCCACATACCCACTTCCTACTTGTCAAATGTTCTACTTCCTCAAGCTACAATTAGATGTTTCGTTTTCATAGTGCACGTAATGAGTGGTTTTTAATATTGTATAATTACGGCTTCAAAAGAAGCTGCATTCGAGATTCCATTTCCCGTGGCATAAGAAACTTCTCTCTTTTATTGCTTTCAATAGCTGACTAATTGAGTCAAATGGAGAGATATCCGGTTTCATGACACGTAAACATGTAAATGTAAGTGGTACAATCATTTCCAATTTTCAAAACTCGGAAATGAACGTATTGCGTACGTAATGTTCAATGTATTAAGAGATTAATGTAGAAATTATTAACATACAAATACGCATTGGAGATACATGTAAACATCGGCCACTACGCGCTCGCCATGTTCGCAACGTCCTTAAATAATGTTCTTTAGTTCTTTAATACTCCAACTGCAGGTAACACAATGCTTTGCGCGTTCGGCTTCGGATCAAGATATCCGGGATTCGAATCCCGCCATGAACACGGTAACTTTGTTGTAGAGAACACTTTTACATACAGAAATGTTTGGGTGCAATGCTTCACTGAATTTCAGTGCAGTGCTCATGGGTTTTCCAGTCGATGTTCACAGGCTTCACCCGAATGCATACCCACAATGGTGTTGCGGGCTTTCTTTCTGCAATAATACTAGCAATCGTGATGTAACTGTACTCCAGAAAGCGGCGTTTAACCCCAAATCACCACAACACCTATATATCTGCCATGTTATAATTATTGTGTGATCTGATGCACCGAGTGAGGGGCTTTAAACCGGGGTCACTTAAAGCTGACAGGAGATTTTAAGCGGTTTGTATTTTTTCAAACGATTTCTTCATCAAAAGCCCGAAGGTATAAGTGGTTCAGTTGATAATACTGCTAGTATTCTGAGATTTGACAAAATCAAATCTTTGTGAATAGTATACCCAATCGATGTTTGACATTTAGGGGTTATCCTAAAGGAACATGTATTGACAGAGTAGGACAAAATGATGACAACCGTTTGTAAAATAGTATTGATATAATAAATTGTAAAATTATAAACGGACATGGAGAGAGTACCTCTGCTTGATAATTCATTGCATATGTTCTCTCGTCCTTCGTTTTTCTACAATACAATTACATGTCCCTGTGAATTTTCTGAACTGTAATGTGTAAGTATGAGTCTAAAGGAAAATGGTACGTCTCAGAAAACGTTTGATTAAACAGCACCATTGGTATGTTGAAGAACCCACACTACCAAGCATTACTGTGCGCCTGTGTAAACACTGTGACGACGCAGGTCAAAATAAACTTGGATCATGTTAAATGTAGGATACAGATAAATAGAGATTACATAACGAGTGAGTGTTGAATATCGAAAATATTCCAACGAGATATTTTTAAATGTTGTAATTTATTCACGAGCGAAAGCGAGTGAATAATTCACAACATTTAAAAATATTCGATATTTAACACTCAAGAGTTATGTAATCTATTTATTACATATGAAACTTTATATTCATTTGAGACATGCATCAGACTATGCGCGACATTACCGCGTAATAATACTAATAGTTGGTAATTAATCTAGGTGGAGCCAAACCGTAAAACAGTGAACAATGTAGTCCCGTTTTCCCTTACACTTTCGCTCGCCTCCACATGAAACATCATATTTACACAATCATTATCACGATGTTCGCCGTCATCAATGTCCTAAATCAAGACATCAAGAAGCACTTTAACAGCAAACATTGAGGCTGTTGACGTCGACGGAGGTCGTCATTCCTTGACCGGCTGTTTTCATACAACCGTCCTAGCTGAACGTTTCTACATGCAAGCTTCTTATTTTGAACTTCATACATGTATATCTGGACGTTGATCACATCAAAAACTGATTATACATGCCGATTCTAAACGTAATCATTTATAAACTATATGATGTTACTACTTAAACACGGAATTCGTGTTGACAAAAACACGGCCGTTGAAAACTAAACGGAAATAACTCTTCCTAGACTAAATTGAACAAAATATTATTGTCATCTTATCATAAAAAATTCGAGATCGGAACCCGAATTCTCTATTTTTAATTTTGCACATCTATTTTTGCTATGATGCAAGTTTAATAATAGCCAAAAATACGTACAGGAAAAATATATGATGAACTGAAAAAGTGAAGTGGCGAGTGGGTTCGGCTGTACGCGATCAGCTGATGGCGAAAGTAGTACGGTATTATGACGTCACTACGTTGAATAACTTGTTTTGGTTACACAACACTCGTTGAATAACTTTCAACTGGTTACACAACACTTTTTCAAATAACCAAAATTATTTCATAAATATATTCATATTCGTATGTAATAAGTAACTGTAACATTGTGTCCTCTGATGCGGGTGGTTATCAGAAAACCGTATATTCCCACACTGATGCCTGAGCATTGTCAACACAAGGCACAAACGCATATGGTTTCACGTAATAGTCAGTATAGTAATATCCGGTCGTTGTGTTTCGCAGTTTCTTATAAAATCAACATTGTAATGAAAATATTGTTAAGGGTGGGGTGTCTACCCATCAAGAATTAGGGATGGATTTACTTTATATGGTTAGTTTGTCATCTATCAATATTCTCTTCCCATAGAGGTTCCTCCCTTCAGATTTTCCATCGTAACCACTGTGATATATCAAGCAATTGCTCAGCTAGAAATAGAGAATTCTGATTTGTTGTATCAGGAAGTAGTTGTACAATCACCGACGTTGTTTCAAACTATCAAAGTGACAAGAATTGCTTCATCTGTGCGTTGATCACTTGTTGTTTACAAGACTGAATTCGGTCGAAAATGGAATACAATGTTTGATGGGGCAAACATTAGGCCGTTACCAAACTTTCACCGCCAGAGGATGCGAGAATACTGAAATAACGCATATATGTAACAGAGGTGACGATAGAAAATCTGAACGGAGTAACCCATGGAGAGAGAATGATGTTCGTGGAAACATTAACATAATATTAAAAATACAGGAAATGTTTGAATCATGACATTGTATTTGGCAACACTCGTCACATGGACCACTATCGTCCTCATCGAATTGAACGTGCAAAAGAGAAAAGAAAGAAAAGAAAACGTGAATACGACCCACAACGTAATGAATTGACATGACGTCATAAACATAAGGATACTATTCCATCAGGAAATGCTTCAGGTATGTGATGTAAAACATCTAAACGCTTTTAAACACGAGCAAATTAAATTCAATGAACATTACGATAACTATGAGGGCTGGTGTCATTTATTCGATTTTATTTTGGAATGTACATATTAACCATTTCACGATAAAACGATCGCCTGCAATATGTCTTGATAAGCAATTATGTTAATGCAAAGACATGTATTTACACGATGTCTCGCCATGTAGTCTGAGTGTATTTTGACAGATAGGGTTCAAAGCTTGACTATGTCTCGAGTGGTCAAAATGGCACAACGGATAATTGGTTCCCTAATGAATAAGATCTGAGATATTGGCGAAGTCTAGATGTCTGATCCCCCTTCATTGATCTTAAGTATTAGTACTAATTAGACTGGCCCGACAGAAAACTTGATCTATCAATATAGTTCGTATATTATAAATATTATCCTTAATTACACGCTTTTTTAAGTAAAGTTTGTCTTATTAGTGACTTGACACAAATTCAGAAATATGTTAAAGACATGCTTAAAATGCTTCATTTTCTGTTATTTAATATAGACATGGCTATATGCTGTACTATCACATATAGAGAATACCACCCAAAAGTATGAGTTGATAAAAGTTGATTATTTGAATATTTAGTTACATATATTTACTTTTTACTTTTATCAACGACTGGTTGGTGAGATTAGATTTAACATCTTAAATCATTTATCATTACGTTGCATTGCAAACTTACATCTCTAACTCTGCCATTTGACCAATACGGAGTATCATAGCATTGTGATGCCATCATGGTTAAGACGTCATAGAACTGTAATGTCATAGTAGATGAGGTAAAAGCATCGTGATATCATGTAGTTGAAGGTGTTAGGACACTGTAGGGCACAAATCTGTTGTCAAAACGATATCGCCTATATGATATTGCGTTATCTAAAACAAGCGCTATCTCCCATGGAACGCTATTTTGGATGAAAGAATATTCTACTGAAATGAATACATTCTAAGTAATCTTCCAGCTGAAAACCATCATTTTTGATTGATCAGATTACTTCATATTATACCCAACAAATGGCAGGTAAATTTATCGTCGCGGTAAGTCAACCGATTGTAAAGAATTATATATTGAGGGGGCGTCAATTTTATTCACGTTTTGGGAATACGAAATGAGCCAAAGCAAGTAATGCGATAATAGATATACGAATATAGACGGCCCATTAGTCACTCCTGATAGCAAACATACATTGGTTTATTTTGGAGAAGATGCAGAAGAAATCATAGCAGTACGTCAAATTGTGGATATGGTATTAACATAATCGTGCACCATGGTACTCGTGTGTCAATATATGTGACATTTTATGATTTTATCACCCATGGGAAACTTCATCAGAGAAATCTGTACTCAAATTACCCGCCCCTGGCCGGCGTGAGCAAATCAAACTGCTACGCAGCTTGGACCTGCGAGCCAACGACATTTCATATCACTGCGTTGCAAGGTCATTTTGCTAGCCATCCGTCACCGGTTATCTCCCTTGACCATTTCCGAGCCTGTTCTTTGGTTACTGACTTCTTCACGCCGGCCAATGGCGGGTAATTTGAGTACATATTTCTCTGACAAATTTTCCCATGGTTGATATAGTGGAGAGAAACGGAGCATATATAAACCATGGGAAACCGAGGATGCACTGTAAAATGAACAGTTTAATATAAAGTGAAAATCGGTTTCTATCACAGGAATGATATAGAAATGAAAAGTCGATAGTGTCCGTATACGACAAAGTCAATCATTAGATAGTTGCTAGAGCATCGAAGTCCTTAAGCTATAAGGCCTGACTTATTGTGAAATACAGTATGTATAGTCAAGCTACATTATGTAAACACTACACTAAAACATTATATGAAATTGGGACTGTATTACCAGCATATGAGTCTTCGCAGATCAATGAAAAGTCAACATCTTTATTGCAATTGATGCTATGATTCGGTGTACATGTAGATACTAATTAACTATTTCTGTCATCACTACAACTTCTTAAATGCCTCTTCAAACAGTCGATGCGACAGTTCATACAAACTGTAAGGTTTTGGTGTTCATAGAATTGTATATGTACATGTACCTATTATTACAAATATGAATCCTATAATATTCAGTGTGTTGTTGGGGGCCCATGTGCCAAACTTTATTAATTGCGATACTTTGTCGAGAAGTACTGACTGTTTCCGAAAATTACTGTTTTAATGGTAGTCGACTCCGTTTAAGTGTAGTGACGATATAAAGCTGAAAGACAACTGGATCGCGTCAATTTGTGAACGATATTTTTTATTTATTCATCTACAACAGAAACAAAAAAGTGATGCGTGGTGTTTAGTACTACTGCACAAATGGAACGTATGTTTTTAGTTTCTGCAACTTAACAGGCTGTTTCGCGATGTTATCATATATTTGACGACTGTGTATGTACATTGTGTATATGCAAGATGATTGAGCTGAAATCAACATAATACGGTATTTGGAACGTATAAGAGCCATGTAAAATATTATGGAAACACGGGATCTCACCTTTAAAAAGACTCATCTCCTCAAACAGAAACTATGAATACGACCCGGTAAAATAAACGCTGTAATGATGTTTTTCAAATAATCTTGTCGTCTTGAAATTGGCTGCTTGTGAAAACAAAAACAAAAAAGGCAAAGAAGACAATGTTTTTTGTTTTGTTTTGCAGCTGCTGCCATTATTTTTACTCTTTTGTTTCTTCCAGTGTTTAAGATAGAATCCAGAAGGGGGGAAATTTGCGTCACTTAAAATTTAAAGTATCCGCCTACTTATTTGGCACATCTATTGTTTTAAAAGCTACGGGTGTTAGGATATAATTTTAGTCTAAATAATTTGACACGGGTGTTAGGATATAATTTTAGTCTAAATAATTTGATGACAGTGAAACTGTTTTTTTTTGTTTTTTTTAACAGGCCTCAATGGTTGCACAGGGTAACAATTAAATTCTAATCTTGTATTATCAATCGCTCGAGAAGTTAAACCATTACATGTACCTTTTACAATAGCTGCATTGTATCGAAACAGAAATCGACAATATAAAGTCAGTTGCTGGTTGGTATCTTGTAACCGGAAGTCATGACGTGGATCATCTCTACCCTTCAAATCATATGCTGATTAATTAAAGTATACTTCGGTTATTAAGATTTCTGTTTGATCTTCGATCCCATGCTTGCTTGCTTGATTGGTTTATCGTCATAAATATGAGCTATCCGCCAGGGGCACGGCAACTTTGAACTGTTCTACACGCAGTAAGGTTTGGATGCAATGCTACACTGAATTTCAGCGTAGTACCACCCATGGTTCGCTAGTTCCAGCCGGCGTTGCGGGCTTTCTCCCTGCCATAATACTAGCAGCCGCGATGTAAATGTAATACTCTTGAAAGCGGCGTTAAACCCCAACTCACCTCACCTCACCTTAATATGAGCTGTATAATCAATAATTGATTTATCTTCAGTATTATTAGAATAAAAGTATCCACAAAAAGTATTCCTCAGAGAATTAAATAATTACATATTGTGCTACCCCAGTGTCATTAGTTTCATTTGGTGATTGATATTTACGTCCGTTAAAAGATTGTGTGCTTGAATTGGCAATTAGCAGATGTAAACACTATTTAAATTGATTTCCTTTCATATTTGAGAAATTATTGTGCGATGCATTTCATTACATTTTGAAAGTAGGGTGTAATACAACATAATTATGTTGTTCTTGAACTTCCCTGCACGAATGTGTAAGCTATAGTTAAATGCCTAGTTTAGTGAAGTTGTAACCGTTCCTAGATCTATGATGAAATGGTGATATTAACAAAATTATTCATTTGCTGCTCACTCATATGACATATTCTACATGTCCACTTGAAACATGTTGTTCTTATTAAATTGATCAGCCTTGAAATGAGCTATCAATCATGTTTGTTTTTTAGCGCTTTAAAAAATAAATAAATTTGTTTAAAAGTCCAAATTGTGCCGTAACTATCAACGTTTATATGACCCGAGGCCCGAGGTCCAGTAGTCGTATAGTAAGCTGTTGGTACGGTCAGTGCTGGCGATAGTTGCCTGACTCTGAGGGTGTAGGTTCGAATCCCGCAAGGGACACGGTCCGGAAAAGTACAAGAAATTGTACTATTGAGGAGCATTATCCCAAATGTAACAATGTTACATTTCTTCACTATCTAAATGGCAAGTATTTCTAAATAAGTAATGTTGACATAAAGTTTATTTATCATCCAAAACTGGGTTCCACAGGATATATCGCTTGTAAGAGATCAAGCGATATCTCCTAGGAGACATCGTTTTGACAGTTGATTTTGAACAATGCCCTGTTGGCGTTACATGACATCACAATGACTTTGCATCATCAAGTAATGACATCACAACGCAATGCCGTCATAACCACGATGACGTCACAGCACTGGAAGCCAAATGGCAGTTTTGTGTTCAGATATTTTCATTTTTCATGAAAAACTAATGAAGAATGATTTTGGATGATAAATAGAATCTCACCCTCGTGTCTTATGATATCCAATATATCAACACTTGTTGATAAAAGTCAAATTATCCTCGGCAAGCCTCGGATATTTGTAACTTTTATCAACTCGTGTTTATATATTGGTTATCAGAAGACACTTGGGTGAGATTCTCTATATGTAACAGAGTCCCTTTGAACATGAATCCGAAGAATGACAATTTTCCAGGGCAGATAACGCAAGTATCTGGACGAAATTCAACTTTGGAATATTTTGCGTTATACAGCAGTTATCCAGCACTATTCTGAGTGTGTATTGCTGTTAAAAAGAAGAAGACTTTTATAAACGCTTTCGTCGCAAAAATGAAAGTTTGTTTAAGGGTTGTTTTTAAATGTCAAACACTCTATTACGGCCGAAATCAGCCCAAATGTGGGATAAAGATTAGTGAAATTGTCTTGTAAAGTTCAAATAATGAATAAAACAAAAAAACACTATAAAACAATAGGTCTTCCAGCCTTTGTATTGTAGACCTAGAGAAGTGTTATTTCACGGCGACTATAAGGTTTAATGAATAAGCAGATTAACAAAACCGAACAACATGGTATGACCAATTTGATTCGTGTGCTCTGAAAGTTCTAAATTTTGCTTTTATTTTTATAATTTATAATTTACTTATAATTTTTTTTCAATTTTTTAACTAAAATTGTTGCAGATAAAACACACAATCGCTTTACCAAAAGGTACCTTACTTATACTGTTTTAAAACGCTTTCAAATTGTCCACCGTAGGAACACTTACAACGACTCCATACGACTGTCTATCAACATAAATATCCTTATGAACTACCTGGCATGATATTCATGGTGCTACTAAGGTCACGTCAAGTAGCTCTAGGCCCTGTCAACTACTTACGAAGCGCTAGAACTTCACTAATGACACTGGCCGGATGTTGGCTAGACGACAGGATATCATAATGATAAGTTTCAGTTTTTACACCAATAGAAACGCCCCCGTTTAGTAGATTCCATCCATATGGTCTTTAAGTGGAAGACAATAACAAGACTCTTTTGTTAGAGTAAGAAATATCTGTAATGATAGCAATTGAACGCTCTTCAGGTTTAATGGATTTGACCATATGGTCTAGATCTTGTTAGTGGTGGGTATTAAAGCAAAATGTTGGTTTCTTGCTTCGGGATATAGAACTAATTGATGCAATTGAAACTTGTATGGATTTGTATACCTTGTAATCGACGCATTTAAAATTACGAGCAAAAGAAAAATTAATGTCACCTTATTTTCAACAGAGAAAACAATTTAATTATGCTGTCGAGGAAAGTAATTTTCATTGCTTTGTTAAGTATATGTTTTTTAAAGATGCACTCTCATATTCATTCATAAGGGCGTGATACTATATTTATGTGTCTGTTCAAACACACACGGGTTGATAAAATCCCAAATTGTCTTAGGCCGATGTATATAGTTGGAATTAAAGTTGAAGTTGATTAAATATCGATGTTTAATCAATTAAAAATCTTGTCGGCATAGATAGCCTTATTGGACGCATCATTGTCATAAAACAAGGCATAAACTCCTTACTGCCTATCCTTTTCTCTTATAATTAAGGAGATAACAAAATGACAATTTCTAAAGGCAGATAAGAAAACAGATAATGATTTAAACAATGATATTTAGTTCAATTCTGATAATGTAATTGGGTTATAACTCATTGGGTAATACATGTAGGAGTATAAATTTTAGGTTGGGTGAACCTTCGGTCCCAATAACCGTATAAAACAAAGATAAACCAAGTTTTAACGAATTATGTTGTTGTGACTGAAAGTAGACAAGTTTGTAGATAAGTAACAATCTGTTATTGTCCTTTTTGGGAATACCGTTGTGCTTTTAAAGTCAAATTTCCAATACGCATAACGTCGCCTCTGCATTGAAAGTGGCTACATATGTTATTGGTTGGAGGCGCAAACCGCCTCCAACCTGATACGCAGTTGGATTTCACGCTATATTACTGTTGGAATATTCAAAATAAACTTTCGACCAATCATGCTTGGCCTATTCATACTTTGGAAAAAGCAAATGACCAACGAACACGGCTGTAACAAATTTGTAACCACGTGACCATGTGGGTTATCCGAAATAACTATCCCCTTTTACTGCGAAAAGAGATTTTGTCTAAACATCTAAAATAGAAACGACCGTTGTGTTATTCTGAGTCTGAATGTTAGTAAACATAAGATTTTTCAATTCAAAGCCATTTTACACCTCCATGAGCAGACATGTACCATAATTTCGCACTGCAGTTTCGGAAAATCCAAGAAACTTTACAAGCTAATGTTATACGCGCGGAGCGAGCATATACTAAACGATAATAGTGGTTGTCAATCAACACACCAACCTTCCACTCAGTTATCAATATTTTCAATGCCAATCAGACTTGCATAATGGTAGGCCTACTCAACTCAATGTACTGTTATTGAATTAATGCTAGTGAAGCTTGTGCATGTATAAGCACATATTGGATAGAACCATATTTATGTCCAAACTGATAGCACCAAGCATGAGGATACCGGGTCATTATCCTTGTATTAAAAAAGGTCCATACGCCTTCCTTCCACAGATAAACAGAATAAGCTATGCTTCATAATCAATCGAATTGGTACACTTTAAATTTGCAAATGTTTAACAAATGGTTGACTGCGTGTTTCAGGGGAAATAGGCCTACATATTCTTATTGCTGGAATCTAACGATGACACAACTGTCAACAACGTTTTGATCAATTTCATAATATAGGCCTACTTCAAAATTGGAGCAAAAGCACCCGGGAGTTGCGCTTTAAAATAAATCGGGGAAGTAGAATGATAGATTATATATAATTTTATTTTATTTATGAATAAATAATGTATGTAAATTGAAAAGCATATACACAACTTAAATGATCGAGGTAAAATTCTTTTATTTGCGACTTTTGAATTGAATAACTAATTGTGTGATTATTAATCAAAGCTTTTACCCCCCAAAATGACCATAATGCAGGCTTCATTTTGCTATATGTACATATGACATACATATCCATTTTATAATATATTTTAGCCTTAACAAGATGCCTCCAACCATGCCTTTTTAAAGGCTTTTCTTGTTATTTTACGTTATATCCAGATCGGATTGTGTAATATGTGCTCACTTTTGCTTTGTTTTAGTTTGTGGTATCTCATTTCAGCACAGGGTTAGTGCAAGGAAATTTAGACTCAGGTTTGATTTCACAAAACGGTTCTCCCATTGCCCTGTTTGAATAAGGAGAATGCACTCGTATGTTATAAAACTAGCAAAACGGATACGTGATATTTTACGCACGCTTCGTTTTAAGTCTGATGCGATTTCCATTTTGATTTTCGATAAAGCAAGGATTTCGATAAAGTGAAAGGAAAGTTATCAAAACGTGCTTTTCATTTTTTTACCTTGGTCATTTTCAAACCACACATTACAAACAGCAAATAGTATATTTCCAAACAATCTAGAATGGGGCTATAAGTTACTTCACAGTTGGCGATGACTGTCTATAGCTATCAGGTTATGTTCAATCCTGTCCAGGTACGTGCGTTGCTATTGCCAAATAAATCTATTAAATAACTTGTGGAGAAAGTACCATCTTATCACAATAACGAATGTGAAAATCTGAGGAAGTTATGTTGATAAATATCCATATATGAGAATAAATGTACGTATAAAATGGAATATTTAATGATAGATACATTGTACTTATTTACAACGGTTGAAACACGGTGATACCAAATAAATACGCGTGTATGATGCAAGAAAATCGACAATATATGATGAACAGAATTACTCTTTATTCAAAACATTAGACTACAGGAACAATGTCTTCTGAATTAATTTGAAAGTATGGATATATTTAGCTTTTGCAGGATTGCTTATATTGCTAAGTGGCAAATATTCTTTTGAAATATTCATTGCTATTGCAATGCTAGATTTTACATGTTGCTTTTCTGCTAAGAAATGGCAATACGAAAATACCATACGCAATCATTTTAATGAAGCATTCATAAAATATTCATGCTGCGATCAGTTTGTACATTGCTGAATTGCCTGGCGTCTCTGTTTTCATTAGATACTGGTAATTATGATATATTTGGTCATTGGGGATCGATATGCAAGTTGAGATAAATTATTTGAACTGAAATTGGTGTACTCGGTATTTAGCAACGTATTAAAGCCAAACAAAATATGAAACACAATGGATGTCGATGTAACTAAGTTTTTACATTTACTATATTTGTAACTGTACACTTGTAAAACTATTAGAATGCGTGTGTATATATATATATATATATATATATATATATATATATATATATATATAAACATCAGATGGTTTTAACTGGATCAACCTTCTTCAATACGATGAGCTCATTTCGACCATTGTATCGGTCTTTTCAAGTACTGATATTTACTCTTTTCTTTATAAACAATTCATTTTTATATATTTTATATTTTATATTATATATATAATGGAAGGTTATGATGGCACACAATAGGTTTATGTTTGTCCTAACACTCTTGTAACAATGTGTACTCGATATTTATACTAACTGTTTCTTTATGACAGGACAAGAAGTATCTGGTGACAGTGTTGATTCCCATCGGTGTTGGTATAACGGGGGCGATGCTAATCATCGTCATGGCCTACGCGACTCGAGTGTGCAGGAGAAGGAAGGTCGCAGAGAGGAACCCCAGAACACTCCTACAGGTGGACAATATAATTTCGTCATCAATTGTAAACATATTTTAAAGGCGCTGTAGCACGCCGTTCTTACTAAAACAACGTCCTCTAACAAACAGTTAATTAGTGTTACCAATGGCTAAATTATACTCTCAATCATTAAACTGATTTCTTAAACTAATCTACATGGTTTGGTTGAGCACTTTCACAAAAAATGACCGCTCAAATGTTGTTCAAATGATCTAACTGATGTGGCGATATCTAAACACTCAATGTATAGTTTAAAATATGGCCCAATGATGGAATGGTCAACCATCTTGCCGTCTGAACTCTCACAATTGCATGAAATCCGCAAATCTTCCTCTCATACTTACGAATTCCACAAAATAATTGCTTTATACGTCGTACATTTTTTCTACCAAAACGGATAAACGTCTTTTCGTGTAATGAGATGTTTTACCCTCTTATGTAAAACAAAATATTTTATAAACTAATAAATGACAAAAAAAGTAAAATTAACATGACAAAAATTACAGCGCCTTTAATAGCATTTCTCGTAACGGTTCTCGTGGATAGTAATAGATGCATACTTACATAAGTGGTAAATAAAACACTTAAAAGTGGTGAAGACATTTTGTATAAGCCCTCCTGCATCAAGTCTGTACTGTGGGAAACGATAATGTACCATTTCAAATGGCCGGATTATTTCTGAATAAACCTTGTTTTAATAAAACAAATAGAACGTCCGTACTAGAGAATAACGATAGATGTCACAAATCTCAATTGTTTGATTCGAATTTGAAATAATTATTCATCGTCATATAAAAAGAAACGATATGTGATTGCAAATTTCAATGCAGTGATTCAATCCCCGTTATAATTAATCCATGACCTTTAAAGAAATAGACATATTTGAGTTAAGCTTACTACGGTGAATAATAACAAACTGATAAATACAAACTATTTTTGGCGTCCATTTTTACCATACTGATTTGAATCAACCTTAATCTGTCGCCGCTATCGATTTCACGATAAATAGTGTTGGAAGCGGCCGTTTAATCCCCGACACGTTTCACGTTCTGAGATATATATTCATAAATGTCGCCACGCACCATTTAACACGCAATCAGTCAGCTCGTGTTTATGCCTCGTTGATTTGATATTGCAGGAAAACATTAAATGAAGCCGAGGGTGAAATGTACGATGCATTGTCATACAAATGCATTTAGTCAGCGCCCACTCGCTTCATTTAGCAGTTAGTAATTTCATAGTGTGCATCCTTCGTTAATACCAAATCAAACTGAATAAAACAGTGTAAGGATATCCACGTGGATCAAAACGTGATTCGGTATATTAACAGTTGTCACACATAATTTCAAACATTACGATAATGAAGTTTTTAGACTATTAAAATAACATGTCTGGATTTGTTATATTTGGGATACAATACAACACACAATAGTACAAATGTTTTACTTTTTTGCGATGAGTCCCTTGGTGGATTCGAACCTACACCCTCTGGATTGCCATCAGTTCATCATGAACCCGTTTTCGTTAAATTAAAAGTGTGTATGTACGCTTACGTGATATGTTTTATCAAGTTTCAAACATAAAATATCAATATTTGCACAGTTAACTGGAAACCATTTTTTCAATTTCAGCCAAGTTTATCACGACCTGATGACATCATGTTGCTGGAGCAGTCCTCGGATGATGAGTTCTAACTGAAACAATAAGACAAAGCTCCAAGAGTAGCAACACTGATGAGTTCTAACTGAAACAATAAGACAAAGCTCCAAGAGTAGCAACACTGATGAGTTCTAACTGAAACAATAAGACAAAGCTCCCAGAGTAGCAACACTGATGAGTTCTAACTGAAACAATAAGACAAAGCTCCAAGAGTAGCAACAATGATGAGTTCTAACTGAAACAATAAGACAAAGCTCCAAGAGTAGCAACACTGATGAGTTCTAACTGAAACAATAAGACAAAGCTCCCAGAGTAGCAACACTGATGAGTTCTAACTGAAACAATAAGACAAAGCTCCAAGAGTAGCAACACTGATGAGTTCTAACTGAAACAATAAGACAAAGCTCCCAGAGTAGCAACACTGATGAGTTCTAACTGAAACAATAAGACAAAGCTCCAAGAGTAGCAACAATGATGAGTTCTAACTGAAACAATAAGACAAAGCTCCAAGAGTAGCAGGGATGATGAGTTCTAACTGAAACAATAAGACAAAACTCCAAGACTAGCAGGAATGATGAGTTCTAACTGAAACAATAAGACAAAACTCCCAGAGTAGCAGGAATGATGAGATCTTACTGAAACTATAAGACAAAGCTCCCAGAGTAGCAGGAATGATGAGTTCTAACTGAAACAATAAGACAAAGCTCCCAGAGTAGCAGGAATGATGAGTTTTAACTGAAACAATTAGACAAAGCTCCCAGAGTAGCAACAATAACGCACTCTAACTGAAACAATAAGACAAAGCTCCCAGAGTAGCAGGAATGATGAGTTTTAACTGAAACAATTAGACAAAGCTCCCAGAGTAGCAACAATGATGAGTTCTAACTGAAACAATAAGACAAAGCTCCAAGAGTAGCAACAATGATGACACACTATCGTGAAACATTATAAGGACGTGAACAGTTATGCCTTTCAGGGTACCTTTTAAGGTTGCACTCTTGTGTTGGTGGAGAGAGCGCTTCAAGAGAAAATATATAGATCATCTGGATGCCAAATGTACAAGTCGTGTATTTATCATCCAAACGTATTCCAAAGGTCTGACATTACCAAGGGTATATCATAACGCTATAGTGTCAATTTGATGACATCACAGACTATGACATCAATAACATGGCACGTCAAAAAGCTAGGAACTCATAGCTTTGGATGTCATTGATTTGATCAGAGATTTACAGTATTACTTTTTCACTGTTGTCGCCCCCTCCCCATGTACTATGTATCATTAATAAAATTGTCTTCATTTGCATTAAGGATGTGTGGACACGTATGTACATTGCGATCAGCAGTCCTCCGGAGGTAGTGTTTCTATGAATGGATATAATTTACAGTAACTCTGGTGAGAGGTTGTTGAGTTCGAATTTGGAACCACGGATCCGGAGTTCTAATTCTGCCAGGGTTTTAGCAACGTTGTTAACTGCAGAGAATTGGGCTCCGTTCCATAACAGCGAGCGTTTATAATCGCTCATTGATCGTTCAATGTAGCCCTCAAGTAGCGCTCATTCTCTCTTGAACGACACAGTGCAAATTTCTCGAAGTTTGCTCGCCTTGATACGTAGCGCTACATTGAGCAATCGCGTTCAAGAGAGGTTTAAAAGTTACCTTTCTTGAACATGGCCCTGATTTACATGTAGTAATATGTGGATGCAATGACATGCAGATATCTCCCATCCTCGCTATAGTTTCGCTTCGGTTATGAGGGTTTCATCTCAAGGCATGGACCCAATGGTGATGACAAACTTCATACCGGCACTTGGTTTGTGAAACAGTATAGGTAGCGGTGTTAAACGTCAAGTCACTTATGAAACAGGCACTTTTTGTTTGCATCCTAACATTAGCCCTTGGTTACCGAAGTGTTGTAATACTCAGTCGGTGCGAAATTGGTATTAACCATATGAAAGTGTTGCAATTGTCTTCATTTTTCTCATTAATGACGTTTGCGTGTAAATAAATATCGTGCAGTACAATACAACTATATACACATTGCTGGCTGTTTGCTTGACAACGACCTGTGTAATATTCAGATGCTTGAGCATTGAACTTGCATCGATAACAATTACAGTAGATTTTGTTAGAATTCTGACGTTTGTTCTTTACCATGATCATGAGACGCTTTACGTTGTAAGAAACATCTGTTGTGTGTTGTATTGAAGTTTGTGAGATAAGTTTGAAAACTACCCTGACAGAGAGAACATAATGTCAAATTAAATGAAGAAGAATATGACATAACGGATATGTGTGTGAGAGTCTGTACTTGGTAAACATGTATTAGGGAGCGATGTACACATCTGAAAATAGATACGTTGATGCCAAGATAATAATCGATGAATACATGCATTTTCAATCAACTTTAAGGGGACAACATATCAAATACTGAGGAAAATTGTGTCAGTATCCAGTTAACACAACTTTGACTAGAAAAGTGTTAATTTTTCTTTTTGAAAAAAATAGTTTCCTATAAACTGTAATTATATATTTAATTTTGCTATATATTGTTAAATTTAAAAGTCATTTGCATCAAGTGGTTTCGGTTTTCATACAAAACAATATATGAAGAAATGCGAAACATTTATTTTAATGACTGATTGATGCATTAGCCTGTTTGCACTAACTTAACTACATTGTACGTAAACTTAACGTACGTAGCTTACTACTTAAACAAAATTCCTTTCAGTTAATGAACATAAAAAAGAATACACTGTATCCTTATTCATTACAACCTGAAACCTTGTGTTGATCAATTATTCATTAAATGAGACGCTTGAGTAATGAACATAATTATTGAGATAATTATATTCGTCAATAATAAGCTTTTGCATGAAAGATGACATTCAATATCCAATTAACTTTCTGGCTTAAATGCTAATCATTATTAAAGTCATTGAATTACGTTTTGGTTTTGCTCTTTGTTGAGAATTAGCAAGAGTGGAACTTGCTTAGGATTTGATATATAATTATTATCATTTTGAATAACACTTGGTCCTTTGGGAAATTGGTTTAAAGGGGCAGTAGTACGTTTTTTGCACATTTTATTTTTTCAAATTTCCCATTTATAATGACAGTTTATGTCATTTATATTTTCTATAAAAACATCTATTACACAAGCCAAGTATCCGTAGTGATAAAAACGGTGTTGCGTATAAAGCAAAAATAAAATGGCGGCCATTTTATTTTGAATACATTTTATTATTTCGAAATGACAAAAACCATTACCATAGCTTTGCGGAACCATGTACACTCATTTTTTCAACTTGATTTTCCGAAGAGAAAAGGTTGTTTTACTATTGGTGACATTGTTTTTCAAATTACATTTCATCGACTTATTTCAGTGAAAAAACGTGCTACTGCTCCTTTAACATGGTTGTTTTCGTAAAGAGGGTTATCAATGTTTCTGTCGTCTACCTTCATTTCCCCATTCAAGGTGTTTCTTATTTGTGTTCAGATCAAGTTAGCTTTATATCGTTTGTTGATTGATTCATGCATCGTTTGTCATAATTGTAAATTCATTGAACATCTAGATATGGTACTTCGTGTTTGAGTGCTGTTGTTGTTTTAAAGTTATTGTATGACAAAATTGTTATCATGTACAAATAAAGAGATTTTCTGAATGTTTTGTTTTTTTCCCCAAAATTACAGATTTCAAAGAAGACGTCAGCAATCTTGTAACATGAACATGAGTCGATGGCAGACACATATCTTAACAAACGAAAGTACACACACTGTATGAGTTCAGTGACAAGACAGCCATTATATACATCTCACTAACAAACAACTGAACTGACACTTGGTAATTTCACAAATGACAATTGCATCGTTACTGTACATGTATAAAGATGTGATCTAGTCAATTTCAAATACCCAATGATCTGATGTAATTTCAGTGACAATAATTATTCATTACAAAGGTAATTAACGTGGTAAGGCGAGCAATTTTCATGGGACAGGTGGCCATGGCCAATCATGCAGTCATGCTTCAGTGCGCTCGCTGGTCCAAATTGTCTAAATGATTAATTGTAAGTGTATATTGTTTCGATTTATGCTCATTAATTTTGATTCTGATATACTGGTAAAATGTACATGGAGATAATCATTCGTCAACCTTTACATACATGCATTACAGTTGAACTTTAGGTGATCATCCCAAATGTGAGGGATGTGACATGGCGATCATAAGGGCCGTTAGAATTATCCATTCGGTATATTAATGATGTAACTGTGAGAACTAGAACTGTCTAGAACTGTGTTGTGCTAAATACAATGGATTTCCTCTGAATCTGAGGAACATCCATATGCACATATGAACAGCTGCACATCGTATTATCTATATTTCTCAAAAGTGTCAACTTCATTGCCTAGAAAATTCAACACCAAAACGCCAGGATGTATAACACCACCCTATCTGCCACCTCTCGCCAACAATCTCATTTACCCTTTAAAGCACTGTAGCACATGTTTATATGTTCAAATTTGTTATTTATGGTAAAAGTTCAACAGTATATATTTACTTAAAAGAGTAAAAAAGCCCACTTCACAACAAGATTCTTCGAAGTCGTTGAAAACAATTTCACGCAAAAAACGAAAACTGCTAACGGCCATTTAAGTGAGAATAATAAGAATCATTTAACAGTGGGAATGGATCCGCGTTCGTTTTGGAAATCTATCTATTGATGAAATATTTCGTTTTTGCAATTGGTGACATGTCTTTTGCATTTTGTGAAATCTCTTTATTTCAATTAGATAACTAGTTACAGGTTCCCTTAAAACGTATCTGCCATCGTATCATCGAAATCTTAGTTAGGTATACAGGACAATACCAAACCACCGTCTTTGGTTCAATTTTACCTTCTATTGGGTCGATAAGTTACATGTATATTGGTCTGTCGAGAATCAAACAGTACTTACTTAATACCGATTTCTATGTACTAGCTATTGAAATAATATAATGTTTGAAATGCTATTGTTAAAAGCTACCATGGTTAAAATTGAAATTATAGACCAAACATTCCAAATAACATACTTCCTACTGCACGTGGCAAACAAATTAAGGATAAAAAGAAACCCATTGAGAACTTTTATGCTGAGAAAGTCTCGAAAGCTACTGTTTCGACTAAGGAATTAACAAGTATCTAGGTTTAAAAGGTTACACCTCAATGACAATGTTGACCTTCGTCCCATTATACAAATAGTATTCTTATAATTGACTGTTTTAAATATCATCGATAACATAGGATTTTGCAGAATGGAGTTTCAACAGGCATCCCTACAAGGTCTCAGGTATAAAACATGTTAAAACTTGAAGTTGACATTCAGGACGATCTCAGTGTTCATGTTATGCAGGTAGATATATAAATATCAATAGAGAGCAAAAATGTAATAGAAATGCAACTAAGACAAGTATTATTTTTGTCTGGTATGTGTGTCCTATATTTAGTAACGTTCGAAGAGAAATAAAAAAAGGGAAAACACTATTTCCATCCAAATATTTAAAAAACTCGTTTACTGTTAAACGTTACAATATCAAAGAAATTGAAAACCTGTCAATGTATATAGAAACCATATTGTTTTATGGATTATTGATATAAGCAAATACATGTGCAATGTGCTATAGGCAAAAGGCTATTTGATTACCAGCATAAAAAATATGAAATGAAATGGAGTGAAACAAGTCAACACTTTTATGCGAGCAATGTATCGTTATATTGCCGAGTAAACAGAAAATTGTGGAATTAAACTTTAAAAAAGTATCACCGAATACAAACTATTTGATATCGGCCGTTCACCTCTCAATGTTAGCTTGCTCAAACAAAGGTTCACGTGGTAGACATGTATTCATTTGTGAACATTCCATGATAATTGATTATGGCATTGTTATCCTCGTTCTGGCATGAAATCGACATTTCAAGTACAGTTGCTACATTGTTTTCATCCTATCCAAGCCCTTTTATGTCATCGCTTTAGATTCCAATGATGCTGCGATTCCTGATAACAAACTGCGAAGACAATCGACCGGAAGTGAGTATCTGAAGTGAATATTTCGGACATTATGGAAATCTGAAGAGGTCATAACTCTCAAGACTTCAACTTAACTTCAACTTAAGTTTTTCAGAAAAGTTGGTAGAAAGGTAGTACTAGAGAACGAACATATGTTTGGCGCAGTCGGGGATGACGATGGGGATTTATGTAGGGTCATTGTGAATTCAATTTCCTCATTTCAACAGTTATTACACTAAGATGATTTTTGTGTGTTTCTTTTTTTAGATTGAAAGTAATTTTTGCCAACCTTTATGCACGGACTATACATATACTGATTCCAAAACGTGATTTTATGAACACTGTTTAAACTTCGCCAAGGACGTACAGTGTCAATGTTTGCGATGTTATCCAATTTCGTGTCCTTTGGTTCTTGTTTAAAGAATGAAAAAGTAAGCATCGATCGAAATATATATAGAAAATCTTTCTTTTGCCCGTCAGTGTATATATTAATACTTTATTTTCGATAGTTTGGTTTGCTGAAAATGATGTTCTTCAGAGAATGGAATAATATTAAAATCAGAACAGTTTCCGAACACCCCCAGTTTGTTTTAACTTAGGAATTATTGTGTTGTTTCACGTGGGAGTCGATAGCTGGAACAGACAACTAGAACTCCGATTAGGAGTTAAAAGATGGCAATAGTGCATTTCTATACAACTATTTATCCAAATTAAATGACGCCGAATTTGTATTATAACTCTAAAGGAATTCTACCCGTGGTCAGGTACCCATTTAAACAGATCGGTTGACTGAGTGTAAATGGGGAAGAAGTGCCTTGCCTTGGGACACTACACAATTTGAAACCCGGGTCACATTTTTGTGTGTGTCGCCACCGGGATTCGAACCCGGGCCTTTGGCTTAACAGGACAGCACGCTAACCACTACATCATTGTGAGTGTATTATGCAACTCATGAGGACTAATTTCAGAATATCTAAGACGGTTAAGAAGTTGGATAACGACATCTGAGTTACCACGTCAAGACTTTCTCTACTCCTGTTTTAATATAATGACATTCCCATTTAACTGAAGATGAATAGCCGATTACCAACGTATTGGTAAGTGGGTGAAATCTCTTCAGCACTGCCGTTATCTAGATCCCACATTAGCGTATAAGTGTATACATATGTGCATGTCAAATCGCTCCAGGAATGAGCACTGATGTTATAGATTGTAGAGCATGCAGGCTACCAAGTGTGAATAAATAATAATTAATAGAAGGAAAAACACGTTGTGTATTTGCTAACGACAATCACTAGGTTAGACAGAGGCTCCTGTCGTGTAAATATTTACCTACATATGTTAACTTAAAGACAATCGTTTAATCGACAGCTGTTATGAAAGCTTCATGAGAGTTTTTTGGTTAAAATATTCTAATAAAATACGCCTTTGTCCGACTTTTTGTGTTTCTGTTACTCATGGTAATATATGCGTTAGATGTTAGACTTATGGACTTTTCGGATACGGTTATACTAAACTCACGGGCAAAAAGAACTATCCCTTCGTTCTTTTGTTGTTGTCAACATTATCAGATATGTCACAAAAATAATGCGATACTCGTTTGAAAGACAATTTAACTGACCATGTCTTGATCGAAATTTAAAAAAAAATGGCAAGTACAGTTAATGCAGTAGAATGCAATGAATGGTACTTGAAGTAAATGTCAAGTTTAAAAAATAAACAAGTCTTCTCAGAGACTATAGAAAACGCTTTTATTCACAAAGGGAAATCTGGTGTGGCCTCCATTGCTTTGATATACAGACCTGCACACGTACGTCGACGCAGAGAATTCACAAGGCGCCCGATGACGTCATATAGAATGGCTTGCCATTCTTCCATGAGTGCCTGGGTTAACGTTTGCCGACTTGATAGAGGTGGATTTTTCTGCATTATTTGCTTCACCAAATGATCCAACAACTTTCAACGGAACGGTGATAAATCCGGTGATCTCGCTGGCCATTGCAAAGGTTCACGTTGTTTGCCGTTAGAAGGTCTCTAGTGACTATGGCTGTGTGGGGGCGAGCACTGTCTCATTTGGGGATTACTCTTGTATTTCTCAGAATCTAAGGGAGCACCACAGTCGTAAAACGGTGTCGATGTAGTCATTGGCATTCAAATTACGGTCAACGACAATCAGTTCTGTTGTATAGTCCCTGCTCATTCCACACCAAACCATGACGTTGCGCCGCAGAATGACATATGACAACCTCCGGGACACAACCTGGGGCCGTTCTCTCTCCTGTCCGACGAAAACACGCACTCGGCCATCAGCTCTATGTAGATGGAATCTGCTTTCAACTATAAACAAAATTCTTTGCCAATTCTGGTTCTGTCACTTCTGTATCATTCTTGCCCATTGGTGACGGTTACGTCGGTTACGTCTGCTCAGCATCATCCCACGAAAGGGCCGGTACGCTCGAAAGATGTCTGGCCCCTGTCCTGCTGATGATGTCACTGTGACGTATCGATTGCGTCCGTGACTCGTGCGGTTGAGCGGTCGTCGTTGGAGGTTGTGACCCCGGGTTTTCAACGTCTTGGCCGGTCCTGGGTCCCACCTGTCTGTGCCATCTGGTTATCGTAGTGTTGACGTTACGAGCAACGTCGGCGTGACGTGCTCCCATCTTTTGCTCGGATAACGTGAGACAAAGCCCATATTTGGTAGGAAGCATGATATTTTCTCGGTAATTATGAAGTTGCGTTCTTGTGACATAGTTTGATAATAAAAATTCCATTTGAAAAGTTAGTTTCAACGTTTTAAAACAGAAAATATGTTGGTATAGTTTCTTTTGCCCCTGACTTTATGTGCTCACATGTGATTGGCTCCCAATAATGAGCACGGATTATGAGATGTTTGGACAACATCCATAGTATCCACAGAATAAAACTGTCCATTATTCGAGACCGAATTCAGAAAAGGTAAGTTAATAAGATCTGTGAACTGATCTCCGTCCATTTTCGTGACTACATTTGTGTGACTCCACTGGCATCGTCGAAACATGGGTGTACTGATCCTTGATGAACTGAAGGCAGCATTTCATTAGAAATGTCATTACTCATGACTCTAAGGGTGTGAGCGGAAGGAATGCGCAAATCAGTCGGCAACATGGAGGATGCGTTCGTTCGTTACTGACTGTACGTTGTCATTTTGTGACCTTACAGACGGATGCCGTCATTTCACTCTCACAGATTGACTTAACAGTTTCATATCGCTTTAATTTTCATGAAAATAACCCTTTAACATGTCAAGTCTAAAAGTAATACATTTCGTCGTGAATTAAGCATATTTACACATTAAATATGCATCCATTGCGTTTCATTATGTTTATTTGGCTTTGATAGGTGGCAAAATACCTACTGATTTCAGTTCATATAATTTCACTCAAGTTGAATCTAGTCTAGTTCCTAATCAGGGAGATCGAGCAACATTATTTTAACATTTCTGGCAACAGCCAGTACGTCTCAATAAAATAACACTATTTCTGACGTGAGATCACCAACCGCAAAATGGATGCACCTGTAAATTCTTATTTTCATAGTAATACTCTATATCCCCGAAAGTCCACCATACCTATACGTATTCAAAATTTGATAATGTTCTATCATGTATTATTCTCAAATGGATGCTAGAAATCAAACTTATATCACACATGAACTAACCTAAGTATTTATTTCCTTAGCATGAGTGGAAACAAAAATGCGAAAAAGCATGCCAATCCCACAGGTAGATTAACCATAAAGCCCCGAGCATTGCAAATTATAAAGCCTGATGACAGACAAATGTCCACTAAAGGCAACTGATGGTTAATCAATTGTGCACACAACGTGTAAGTTATAGTGAATGGCGGTACTAATGTGATTCCATCGCGCATTAATTACCGTATGGTTCACTGGGTGTATGGAAATCAGTTTCATTACAAATACTGATCTGAGATCGGATTCCGTAATTTAATTTCTGACCACTCACTTGTAAAATTATGATATACAAGAAACAGATAAGTAGATAATGACACTCGTTAGGGACTTTATTGCTAAATGGACCACATATCATTTTGATTTAGAAATGAATAAGAGATGAATGATGAAGTTCAGCGAAGGTCAGGCCAGAAAGCGTTGTTTAATAAATGATAACAAAATAAAATATTACGAATATTATTAAATGTTTCCGTGATTTGTCAAGAAGATACATATGTTTTCTGAATAATATTACCTTTCCACAAAAAAGAAGTCAAGGCAATCGAACTTGTGATACTTTTTAAAATACACAATTATAGACTGGTGATGACAGCACTATTTTAGTTCGAGTTTTTGCTCTGGTCAATGAAAACAGCTACAGTAACGACCGATGGAATCAGTCCCTGTTGTTTAATAACGTTTAACTGCAGAAACGAAAAGAAAACAATTATTTGTTGTCAACGGGCTCGTTACGAACTGTTAACCAATCAGTATATGCTGTTATCAATATTATATATTATATATACTCATGGTAATAATGGTTGACCACCCCCTAATAGTTATATGAATGAAATGTTATATACACAACGTAACGTGTTATTTTCGATTATTGTTTTGGTAAAACATGTCTTTTTTTCTGGAAAGTTTCCTTGAGCATTGGCTATTTCTCCACTTGTACTTGAAAATACGAAAGAAAGAGGAATATAATTTATTTATTCGAAAAAGTTCATTCTTTATGTCTTGAGATCATGGCATTGGTATATTTTTACTGTGTTTGAGTGTGCTCAATTTGGTTCAAATAAATAATGAAAAGTTGCATTTGAAAAGAAAATTCTACTGAACCCAAATATACACAAACTATTTCATGAAGTCTCAGTCGAACACACTGCATACATTGCAAGTATTATTTAGTTTATATCATGTGTTTGTGTCAATTTATTTCGAAAATACCATAATATCGATTAATATTAATTGTTAAATGCATTAAATTTGCTACAATCCATTTTCTGTTTAGGGGTGTCAACCATTTTTACCATGAGTGTATTTAATTACTAAAGCGTGGTGACTATCGTTCGGCTGATGCCAACATCTATTCACTCATTGCATAAAAAAATGTTAACACATAACCATTCGTTTAGTATATCATATATTATAAATATGTTATTCTCCCCTGCCACCAAGTGAATAGGATAACCAAATTATTACCTCCCTGTTTGGGCGTCAGTACCTTCTTAGAGTTCGAAAATGGAAAGCATGTAATTAATTGTTCTTAAGTTACTGCCCTTTATGGACACTTTTCATGGTATCTCCAATGGGGAAGCTTTTCTCAAAAATATGTTAACATAGGATTACGAAATTTGGTGTGCGGCTTGAGGGTATTGAGATCGCAAATAAGAAGCGCCTCATTATTATTTCTAGAGTTATTTCCCTTGTTCCTGTTTTTTACTCTGTTCATGGTACAAGTATCTCCAAAGGGCACAGCTTTTCTCAGAAAATGTTTCAGACAGGATTACCAAATTTGGTGTGAGGGTTAAAGGCATAAATTATATCTTGTACATGTAGTTCGAAAATGAGAAGCATGCTTTTTTTTCTTCAAAAGGGATCTCTGACATTCCCTCCAGTGCACAAGATGCAAGATATTTAAGAGAAGGTTGCGAGTTTTAATGAGAAACAATATGGCGGGGGATGCTGATGACCATGTTTCCTTGTTTTTTATAAATATTTCATCACATTCCATACGAGTGATTAAAATATTACATTATCATCTTCGTCATTGGAGTTGTAATACCCTATTATCATGCTAATGTAAAAATCAATGTTTACAATTCTAACTATGTAAATATTGTAGTTGAGGGACATGTACCTAATGATATAAAGGACAGCATACGTATATTAACCATTGAGCAGTAAACCATTTACGGTAATCAATTGCAACATGCCACCCTAAATATACAATACTATCCCATCAAGAGTTCCATCTCACGGCAATGTAAATCAATAGACCAATTAGACGTATTTGTAAGCATATGTCAAATTTCATTAGTTAGTTTATCATAACATAAGAACAAATAGGATAATGTTATTTGCATCCTGACTAAATTCAACGGTGAATGATGAAAGAGTATCTTTGATCAAGATGTAGAGCCTATCAAATGATCACTGACATGAAAACATGTTTCATACATGATAAATAGAGAAATGTCAATATATGATTGGTACACATATTGAAACTTCTTAAACGCTTGTTTCATGAACAAAAGCTCTGAAAACAGAAGTCAAATATGAAATGGTGTCATTGATAATAAATGTATTTATTAAACAATCACTTACTTCATAATTAGCGTATAGAAATCCACCTGAAACATATATAAGTATATATATATATATATATATATATATATATATATATATATATATATATATATATATATATTTCTATACTTTATAATGGTATAAAAATTAAAAAAATGAAAAAAATAAATAAAAAACAATAAACAAGAACTTTGATAATAGTAGCCGAATTGGATATGGTGTCAATAAATGTTACTTTTAAACGATCATTTGCACCAAACTTATTTCATTAATAACATAGAGAAAAGCAAGCTGAAAGAAAATCCGCATTGGTTGAGCCTATTCCTTGCAGAGCGATGAAGGTAGATAATAAGTATGTAATTGTAACCAAAATCGATTCCATTCGCAACGGAATCAATGAAACTCTCCGACTAGGCTTGGCGTCCTGCGGCACTGACGTGACAGCTTTAATACGTGGTATTGATTGCCTGCAACTTATCAATTTTTAACTGTGATGTTTCACCCGTGTTCATTCTGTAACCAGTTGTATGCCACGCCACCTAGCGGCAGAATGCGTTAACAGTCACCCATGCCAGCTGGTGCCGAACGCAAGGCGGAGCAGTATTGAGCTTGACAGAAACAGGATCTGACATTTGTGTATGGAATGGCGGCGGGAGGTATTCGATTTGAAAGTGGCGTACGCCATTCGAAATGGATGGCATGTGTCATGGTAAAGTAAAAGGTGAAAACCTGGGTATCTTTACCCGAAGATGGATTACAGTTTCTGTTTGTTTTGATAAATGTGTGTAACGATTTCTGAGGATTCTGATAGGATTTAGTAGCAGCAAACCCAAGCTCGGTACCAGTGGAAATGTTGGTCCCACAACTTCACGTCCAGATGATTCTTGCTACTCTGTCCGTGCTTTTGGGAATCCAAGTGGTCACTGGTGAATTGGACTCGACTTCCATGACGGTTCTTACTATAGGTACGTGTATTACTATTATTAGTGTATTTGTATTTTTGTCGCAACCTGTTTGAGATAGTCACACCTATACAATTCACGGTTAACGTTGTCAGATAGATCACGATTATAATTAGATAATAACATGGTATTTTCACATAATCCAATAATCTATTCAAGGAGTCATATTCATTTTGATTATTCGATTCAAGAGTACAAGATGGATCTATTGTTTGTTACCTCACCAAATTCAGCATGTTCAAAGGTACAGTTAGACGGTGTGTATTTGTTTGGGCTGTTGGTCCCTACCGAGTGTAGTTGTAACTTAAGTGTAAACATATTAGTGTTTCATTCAATTACACTTCTCGTTGAGCGTAATAAGTCTAATGATTTAAATCACACCTATTTTAGATAACTTGTGTACCTTTACGGTGTCGTTGACATTGGTACATGAGAGCATTAATGATAATTATCAAAATAATGTAATGCATGTAATATCTTTTAGATATTTGATAAATCAACTGTCTATCAGTCAACGAGTCAATATGTCTGTATTGTCAATATGTCTTTAAACCGCTTTCAGATCAAACTTACGTAAACTATTCAAACAAGTATGTTTCTTTACACAATATCGAGTACAATTCAAGAATTATTCACAGTTGTGTACGAGTTCACGTGTGAATGATATTCTTCAATTAAAATTTCTTGGGTTTTTTTTCATTTCAATAATTCACCTTATCGCGAATTTCATATTTAATTTTAAGTCATATGGGACAAGCAGTAAAACTACTTGGTTTTACTAAAGAATTCAAACAACGATTTTACTCTGACATGACATCTCCCTACTTTAGCGACAGACATATTCTCCTTTATATCATATGGAGGTGTCTGTATGCTAAACATAATTACTTGTTCAAGATAACACAAAACACTACACTACCATACATTGAAATATATTCCTCATTATAAATTATGTTAACATCTCAGATATGTTTCAACTTCACTTCATTAAAATATAAAAAACTCTGCTAATAAGAAAATGTGTTATAATTTGGTAACACGAATATATTATTTGATATCAACCTATATTTCATTGTGTTTATTTTTACAATTATCATACTTTATGTGAACGATGTAGTTTCATAATCCCGGAGTACTAGTCAAACATACTAATCATCAAACATACATCAGTGTGTCAAACATACATCAGTGTGTTGGCTGTTCACGAGATCACTAATCGGTTGTATTACCGTTTAATCATGTACGTCACCAGTAACTGTGCTATAGTAAACATACGAAGTTCGAAATGGCAATAAAGGAAATAAAAGGAATGAGTTCGAGCTGTTTAACCTCTGAATTCTGTCATAATACAATTGTCAATGTACTATAATAACCTTCAATCTGGAATTGAGGAACATTTGAACTCTAATGATCTACTGAATCTGACTAGACATTGTGACGTAGTTGACAACTGGTATTCTCGTTAAACCCCTTTCAATGACATAGTATTCACCAAATACTTCATTTGTTCAATGTGTTTATTACAACGTACATTGTACGTTAATGTTTTTCACAGTTGTAAATAAAGAAGGCAATGAATAATGAATTTTAGTCAAGATAAAGGATATCAGCTCGTAATGGAGCTGTCAGATAGGGGAATTGTATTGTAAATAAACAAAAGGCCGTATCACATGTATACAGAAATATAAATACATGTCCTTCACATTTTACCTCGGTGATCAATGACCGTATCCAATTTCATCTGACGAAAGTGTTCCCTAGAAACTAGTGATTTTTTTATTGACGGAGGGAGTTACATGTACACAACAACATACATATAGACCAATATATGAATTATCATAATGAAAATTCCATGTTTAATTAAATGTAGACGGATACTAATAAAAAATGAATGAGAATGCATTGAATGAAATTTATTTGCAGATTGTTAATAGTTTTCATATTTCACGATACATGTCAAAAATAGATGTTTAACCGATGAAAAAATAAAGAAAACAAGTTCATTTTGATCCTTATTTATGTCTCTCATGTTTTTCAAACTAGCCTCTGAACATATCTTTTCAGGAAACGTTACTTTATTTTGTCTATTCACAGGACAAAAAGTGGTGGAATCCATTTGCCGGATCCTTCCGGATTCTCCTAAAAAGTGACGGATCTTGAAGAATCCGAAAGAATCCAGAAGGATCCGGCAAGCGGATTCCACCACTTTTTGTCCTTTGATTCTTTGTCTATTCAGCTATTCTTCCCTGCATTTTACACTGTCTAAAGTAATTTAGTAATAGCTTATCGTTTCTTCAAACCCAAGTTAATGAAGATAAATGGACATTTAAGGATTGTTAGTATAAGATGTGTACAATGATACCCATCAACGACTCAGATTTATAGCCACCACGGACCCAATCAGATATGATTAGGGCAACAGTATTCTGCAATTACGGCAGGGTTCGAGTTACCTGAATAATCAACGATGCGGTGAAGTTTAATGTAGACGTCATCCCCTGCTAAAAGCTTTTTGTTATAATAAAACTAGGCAAATCCGATCGCCGTGACACAGAGGCTGAAGAGAGACGGGATTATTCTCTGCCTATACACCACAAGCTGTCACTATGAATGTTACTATCTAAACCATAATCAGGGATAATTTGGATCTACATATTTAATAACGTTCATTAAATTGATCAACGGCCATAAAGCGTAATTATATCACGGATTAAATATTC